>JARFIW010001115.1:3000000-3335000 GCA_036346225.1 Platerodrilus igneus
GAAATAGTAGTTACAGAAATGTATTTACGAATTAGGTAAACCGTAAAATGTTAAGCTACAAAAATGCACGTTACAAACGTGCATTTTTTATGTCCAAAGGAATGTGTGCTTATCGCGCTAACCAATGAAGACGTTTGACCGTTGGTAAGGATAACGACGAGTTCATGAGAAAGGCGCATTTTAAACACATAGTCAATTATCAAACCGTATCGACGTGTACGTTTTATGGCAGCAAGATGTACTCGTAAATCCTTACCTTCCTTTTAATAATCTTAATTTCGCCTGTTCCCTAAAGTTGTAGGTGTCAATAGCACTTCACTGCAGAGGAATCTATGAAAAACATACGGACTTTCACGACGACCCTGTTCTACATTTAGGCGTCAGCGTTGAATTTCCTTCAAGCAGTGAACTCAAAAATCTACCTGAAATTACCTCTATAAACAAAGGTAAATTATTTCAGATTTTTAAGCATTGTTCTGTATTATTTAAAATTTGTATAACGTCACGCCAATTTTTTAACCAGGCTTCGTACTAAAGTACGTAAATCTGTAACCGGTTTTTACTTATAATAATGCATAAAGTCTATTCTAAAAAAAAGTTTTAAAAACAAACGTAATATTCAAATATGCAATCCATTTAAAAAACAAAATTTTTGGACAGTCGCCTTTTCTGAGCCACCCCATATAAACAAAAATATTTTTGGGCGATTCTTCGTGACATTTTCTAACATTTATGTATAAAACATTTTTCTGTATCTCATAGGTTTTGCGTTAATGAAAGTGTCGTCTTAGCTGGCCCACCTTGAACAAACGTTTGGAATTTTATTTGTCAGATGATGCTAAATGAAGCGCTACCACAAAATTGTATAAACTTGTTTTCTTTTGTAATTATGTCGGATATTCACAAAGTTAACAGTAAACAACTTCTTAACTAACTACATAATTAGAGATTTGAAAGGGCAATCTCCTTCTGGTCAATGATTTTTAACAACCCTACCGAATTTAAACGGTTGGCGCCACTCCCATGTTGTTTCCTTATTAATTTAGCTTTTCAACTTCGTCGAGTAGACGTATACATTCATTGTCCGGTAATCTAAAAGCTTAATGAAATCTATTAGTAAGCACTCTGAAAGGCTAGGTCGCTAACAAAGGAACAACAAAGCGTATGGTATACATCAGAGACTAGATAATAAAACAATTTTTTCAGCGGTCAGTTATTGTTGTTAATTGCACATGTCAATTTGTATTAATTGTGGTTGTGAACAGTCTAGAGTAGACCTCTAATTACTTTATGTTTTAGGTATTTTTAGAACATTGTTCTGGTGAAAGTAAAATTCGTCCGAAATTGCGAACAATCATCATCTACGTACGACGAATGTCATCTAAATATTGTAGAAAAAAGACGTGTCACCTTTAATTAACACCTAGAATTCAGAGAAATTCCATAAATAACTACTTAATACCATTCTGGATAATTCTATGAAACAAATAATCTATTTATTCCTAAGAGCACATACACAGTAATGTTATTAATACAAGCTCTAACGATAACTCCTCCTGTATCTGATTTAAATGACGGTAAATCATCCTCCTTCAAGAATTATTTGAAACACGTACTGAAAATACATGCAGAGATTTATTCATAAAAATAACACCCAACAAAAATTTTTTTTCTGGTTCTTAATGTGCGATTGGTGTTTCTTATGTGATGTTTACATTTGTTTTAAAACAAATTAAGCATTCCACGTAACGTATCTCTGGAGCATCCCTGATTAGGTCCCAATCCTGCGAGCTTTGTGGGGCTACACTTCCCTTGGTATCTGTTTTCACAATACATAATGTCTTGGTCAAACTCTTCACCATATTTGTCACTCACAGACCTTAGATTTGTGGGGAAAAGGGCCAAATGCGAGTGGAAAAATGAATCTTCAAAGACATGCTGCAACCCATATCGCTGCATGTGGAAATTAAAAGATTATCAATTTGTTCGTAATTTTTTACTCTTGTATTTTCCAAGAAATTGGAACACCCCCTAGTTAAACGATATCTATGGAACAGCCTCAATCTCGGTCAGTTTTGAATCAAATGTACCTACTGCCCTTCATGATGTGACGAATTTGTGGCCAATCAAAATTCCTTGTTTTATATTTGCCTCACTTAGTCTGGGAAACTTCTCTCTCAGACATAGGAATACTTCACTATCTTTATTTAAAGCTTTTGCTACGTGCAGCGACGTAGTCAACAAAAAAAAAAGGTAACAAAGAAGAAAGAAGGAGAAATTGACCGGGCTCAGTCGGTGAGTGGGTGGGGCATATAACTTACAAAAATTAAATAAGGCCTGAAATAAAAATAAATTATTAACCGCTCCGTAGAACCTGTAGGAGAAATTCCCGCCTGCAGTTATACCTAAATAATAAAAAAACAATGGAAATAACACATTAACAAAAGAACTCTAATTAGCATAAAAAGAAAAAGAAACATTACAATGGGCATTAACCCGGTTTAAGTGAGTGAGAGTAAACCATATATATTAATATTTGCTAGCTAGAATATTTGTATGACAAATTTCACAATTTCGTTTAGTACTCATATTACTATGATACCTCACATAGGCTCTGATAATGCTAACATATAACCTACAATTACAAATACAATGGCAATAACGTCTTCCAATGTGCCAGCAAGTTTTTCTCCCATTCCCGCATTAATAGATACTAGTTAAAGTTTAGTGTAATATAGTAATCCCATGGCAATTAATAGATCCCCGTATCATAAATCATTTTCGTACATACAATTAATTCGAGACCTGTATGAGCCACAAACAGTAATATCTAAGTGGACATGATCTCGACACAAGCAGGAAAGAAACACTCACCCAGGTCTCTACGGTGTTGGATCTCTTGTTCGCTTTTCGGACCGGAGCGGGCCAGTTGGACCTGGGATCCCGTAACGGGTACATCCTTCTATACCCCAAGGAGCGGCAATTCAAGGGACTATCGTGTCCCCCACAGGAAGTTAGAATGATTACGAAAAATATTTATTTATTTACGCTGACAAGTACGGGTTTATAAAACCATCAATACTCACACGCTGTAAGGCGTGCGCGAAATATTCATAAAGAAAAACGGAACGAAGAATCTAGCTCTTACGACGAGTGCTTCTTAACATTTTGAAAAGAAAGTGCACATAAATTCGTTTAATTAAACAACCAGAGCTCTAAGTCATATTGTGGTTATCAAAAAGCGTGATTGGGAAACTTGAAAACACGCTTTTATCGAATACTACGCGACCTTAGTTCGACGAGTCTTTAGACTCGAACCATAGAGAAAGCAATTATACGTTATCGGAATGTTTAACGAATTAAAGGATACCTAAAACAAGGTATTGACTTATTTAAATTTTATCATAAACTTGTCGTTTCCAAGCAAATAGATTTGAGTTAAACAATTATTGTAAAGCGGGCTTATGATGAACACAAATTTAAATTTAATTTAATTTTATTATACAGCAAAACACAGTGGTTGTACAAAAGATAGAGTTCGTCTATATGAAAATTTTCAGTTTTATCAGTAAGTGTTTCAAAATATTTTGAAAGCCGAAATCATAATGATGATTTCTGAACGACATATTATTTTTCTAATAGCTTTTCCGATAGCGTAGTGACACTTTCACTGGGTTTTGAAGCGGTGAGCTGCTGCAATCGAGTGCTATCGAGGAAGACATCTACTCTTTTGCTTTCTTTCTTTGCATCATTCTTATCTTTTCCTAGATCTTCTCTACGGAAGGCGCGCAGTGGAATCGGCCTATAGACACGAGTTCCAGTCTAGACATTCTGTTATTATTTAATGTAAATACTATATCGCGTTTCTCTGTGGAATTGTATTAATTTTGATATGGTATTTAGTAGGATATGATGTTAGTTATTCATTTTAGTTTTACTGGATTTACTGGGTTAAAAAACATAAACATAAATGTGGAGTTCATATAACAATGACGTTGCATCTTTTGAAGTAAAACAATGACTTGTGTTAAACTGTATCGCACTAACGTTTATTGACGTGCCTGAAGCATAAAAACTTCGAATTCTTCAATTTTTATAACTGGATTTGAAGCAGTAGTTTTCGAAGTGCAAATAATAAATTAAACTATGTAAATGCACTACGGATACGATATAATATACGTATGACCTTTTCTGTTTCTTGAAAAACAGCCTATTAAATCAATAAAAATATTACCCAAGCATTTGAAGCAACGTGTCGCCTTGGATCTGCCGAAAATTACTGATCCAGTTCCTGAAGCAAACAAATTTCTCCTTAATTTATGTATTGGCCTACATCTACATAGTGATTGTGTATGTTGCTCAATTAGGTGACTTTAACATTCCTAAAGACCAGTTGTTGATTCATTGTGAATACATTTTTAATCGATTTTTGAACAACTTTCTTGTTATCGCCCGCGTTCATGCAATAACAACAAGATGCAGGACAGAAAACCCTAGTTGCATTTTCTTGGGTCCAAAATGATCTCTAATGCATCCACAAATTAGAAGAAAATAGCAATAAACGAATTAAATCGGCTGTATCCCCAGCATCAAGCTAATTCAATTAAATTTTTCAAGAAATATTTCGGCTGTATTGTTGCTTTAAAAATGCAAACCAGGGTTTCATAAAAATTCAAATCTTTAAGACCACAACCAAAAATGTGGGAACAAAGAAGTTGTTGCACTAATTTCATACTCAGTCGACACCAGCATACTGAAATTAGATCTAGGGATACTCCATTAGATAACGTTTATTTAGCATTATCCTGATTTTGAGTCAGTATGTCACAATCATCATTTATTTTGTTTTCGACCTTACTTAAGGGCGGTTTGACGCAGCTCTAACTTCTTTTCTATTCTGTCCTAATCTAAAAAGTTCTACATACCATTCACAACCTAAATTTCTAATAATTTATCTAATATAGCTTGGTCTAGGTCTTCCCATACTCTTCTATTTTTTTTCTATCTACCTGCTCTACATAGATATTAGCAACCTGATGGTTGTTAAAGAACTCCAACATGTTTACATGATTCCCATTTATAAGGAAGTGACATATTACCTGGTTATCCCCTCGAAAAAAGGAAAAGTGTTAAATTATATGCTATGGTAAGGCTTAAGCAACGAATCGCTGCCAACATGCCAGACCGCTAACTAATTGTGAGTTATGTCATGGTATCATTTAGTTAACTGATTTTTATTTATGTTGGCATTGTACCTTATTATGTATAATAGTCACTACTAGTAAGCTTTGTAGTGCTGCCACTATGTAGTAGCCGTTGTATGCGCAATGCTTATTTATTTAAGAGTAGTACGCGTGATGTCAGACCAAGCACCGGTCTACTATAACTTGTACTCATATTTAGCTTTAGATTTAATTGAATAAAATACTTTTGAGTGTATCTTATTTCGATTATTGGCCGTCCTGAGAGAAAGCTAACATTTATTTTTTTTTTGTTTCCGAACTTACTTAAGGTCGGTTTGAGCAGCTCTAAATTCTTTTCTATTCTAAGTTAGTCTAAAAAGGTCTACATAACCTTCACAACCTAATCTCTAATAATTTGACTAATTTAGCTTTGTCTAAGTCTTCCTACTCTATTTTTTATTTGGTAGTCTAAGACCTTACTAAATATCCCTCATGTCTTAACTGGTGCCCTATCATTCTATCTCTCCTGACCTATAATTGTTTCCACATACAGGGTTCCTCACCAATCCTTCTATAAACTTCCTCATTTGTTACTGTATCTGTCCAACTAATTTTTAACATTCTCCTATAACACCAAGTTTCAAAAGCTTCCCTTTTTCTTATCTACCTCTTTAATTGTCCAAGTCTCACTACCGTATAATAGAACACTCCATACGTACGACTGTAAGAAACTTTGTCTATTATCTAAACTAATACTATTAACTATTAGTAAGTCTTTCTTTTTTAAAAACATTTTCTTAGCTTGAGCTATTCTAGCTACTATATCCCTTCTGTCACGTCCGTCCTTTGTAATTATACTACCTAAATAGCAAAATTCATCTACCTCCTCTAACTCGGTATTACCTATTTTTAATTTTGGTTTAGAACTAGGCTGTAACTCACTTGTCATTATCTTTGTCTTTCCTGAGTTAATTCTCATACTATAGTTACTCTGTAGTATCTCATCTAAAATATTTAAAAACTCTCCTAACTCTTTTCTAGACTCTGCTATAATGACTATATTATCTGCAAAACGTAACATGTCTATTTTCTGTCCCTCTACACTAATACCTATCTCTTTTCTCTCTCTAGCTAAGTTTAAATCTTTCTCAATATAAACATTAAAAAACCAGGGAGATAGTATACAGCTCTGTCTAACACCATTTCTAATCTTAGTTTCGTTTTCTATTTCATCAAATCTAATTCCTACGCTTTGGTTTTTATATAGACTGTAAATAATTTTTCTATCCCTATGAGAGATTCCTATTTTTCGAAAAACCCTGAACGTAACAATTGTAACATTATTTTGTAATGTTAACTACTAAACAGATCAATTAATTAATTAAAATTGATTAACTTGCATAACTTATAGACAAAAATTCTAATAATAAATTACTTTCATATTTTAGTTAGCATCCTTCATAAAAGACCAGGTTTACAAATAGATTAAGGCTAAACTATTAGAAATTCCAGCGGCAGGTCATCATAATTTAAAGCTCTACCCTTGTAAATCAAATACAATAAACCTCTTAAAGCTTAGGTCGGTTACAGATTGACGAATCTGATAAAATTAAAATGGAATAGTACCTTTTAACGTAAATAAAGAAAAGCAATTTTCTGCTGAAAAGCTTAATTTGCTTAATAATTTCTTTCATTGACAGCGGGTTATAAAAAACGAAACATTATAAAAAGCGAAAACTATTTCCAATTTGATTTGTTCAAAGATTGCAAGTAATTTTAAGTAGTCTGGAGACATCCATTGTATTTAAAATCCATTTCGGCTCAAGTGGGTTAACCGGTTTTTTCTTAATGGCAGACAACTGTCGCCATAGGTATGGTCCACAATTCGATAATTAAATTTCCAAGAAGATACAATATATTTAAACCTTGAGAAAAATAATTGCTTCCGTGACCCTCATCTCAAAAGGGGGTTGGATTTGGTTTCTAAAATCTTGTTTTTGTGGGAGGTTCTGTTCAGTCATTGGATAACAGAAAATGACGTAAAAAATGGTTAGAGTAGGAATTAATCTATATAACTTAAGGCTTTAACCAAAAGCCACAGAGTTTTTCCAATAGGGCTGTCCGTGGTCAAGAAGTAGAAAGAAACGTAGATCGCGGGTAGCGTTCTCCGGCATCACAGATATAATATTTCACTTAGTATCACGATAGTAAAATTTGGAAAGGAGTAATTAACTCTTCCAGTTCGCGACTGTTACGCCCGTATGTTTGCGGATTTATAGTGATACAAGGTAAATAATAAAAAGCTTGTAGGCGTGTGACGCATAAGTTAAGTGATATTGTCAATAAGATCCTGCCGGGTTCATGTGCCATTCAATTATTTAAAAATTACAAGCTACAAGAGCAACAAGCGAGATTCTCTCCCTCAATTTAAGAACTCTTCTACGTTGGAAGGCAAGCCATCAAACAATGGACAATTTTTAGTAAGTTTTTATAGTTAAGTAGCATAACCCATTTTTAGTTAATTTTTTTGTTAGGACTTTTTGGCCATAAACCGTAGGATTAATTTAGTGTAAGATTTATAATATAAGTTTTCGTTCATATGCAAGTGTTTGGGAATTACTTATGTACGCAAAATTGTCATAATTTCATATTCACCTATTCAATTAAATTTCTAAATTAAAATCAATGAATGTAAGAGGTTCACGTTTATTGCTATGTTAATTAAATAGTTTTGTTTGCCGTTGATTAAGTCAATAGTTTTTTTTTATTATTTTTGTATATTATGGAAGTTGCATAAGTAATAAAAAAGTTAAGAGTTGATTAAAAGAAACAATTGTCCTCCTTGGGATGACAAGTCTCTCAAGGTTTTGCACGAACATTTGGACATTCTCGACTTGTTTGGTCACGGAAGCAATTATTTTTCTCAGGGTTTAAATATATTGTATCTTCTTGGAAATTTAATTATTGAATTGTGGACCATACCTATGACGACATTTGTCTGCCATTAACAAAAGACCGGTTAATCCACTTGAGCCGGAATGGATTTTAAATACAATGGATGTCTCCAGACTACTTAAAATTGCAAACGAATCCGTGACTTTCAGTAAACAATGGATTCCATTACTAAAAGAAATAACAAATGAAAATCAAATGCCCACAATATCTAGGTAGCATTGCAAGTTTTTCCTGGGTTTTCCTTGCGATATTAACATGGAATACAGCCTACATACATGATTTCTATTTATACATACAATAACTAATTACATAACAATAAGCATATCAACAACCCCTGTAAAACAGCATTAGCATCTGACAAGTGTGAACCCGCAATAGGGTTACCTCAAAACCATATACAATATCCGTTGAACAGTATTGGTATCTGACAAGTGTAAACCCGCCATAGGGTCGCCTCAGATTCATATACAATCTTCATAGAACAACATTGGTATCTGACAAGTGTAAACTCGCCATAGAGTCGCCTCAGAACCATGTTAAAATCTACCAAAGAGGTAGCCTAAATCATAATGATTTTTCCCCCTCAAAATAAATATAAAAAAACGACCGCTTATGCCTTACGGTAAAACAATCACACACTTCTTTAATAACCATCCTCTAAATTGTATAAATAGAGACATGTTAAAAAATGTTTTCCAAATTATTGAATTTATATAAAATTCACCAATAAAAATTAATCAGCTGATTTCACGTTAAGCGTATTGGCTACCTAAAGAAAGTCGATCCCAGGTCGCAACACAAATTGAAGGCAAACCTTCTTTTAAACCTTAAAAATTTTTGCTTATTGTACTCAAACCAAATATTTCAATAAATCAAAGTCACCTTCAATTTATGTCATAAATGTCAAAATTGAAGTTTTTATTATTTTGACAACGATCCTAGGACATGGATCGAAACGTAAATAAAATAGATTTTAAAAACTATGGGTGGTTTCATTCCCAAAGAAGATTAAGAAGAATGCTAAACAAACCACAACAAACATACAGGGAGTGTTTACTTAAAATTACTTGCAATCTTTGAACAAATCAAATTGGAAATAGTTTTCGCTATTTATAATGTTTCGTTTTCTATACCCGCTGTCAATCAAAGAAATTATTAAGCAAATTAAGCTTTTCAACAGAAAATGGCTTTTCTTTATTTACGTTAAAAGGTACTATTCCATTTTAATTTTATCAGATTCGTCAATTTGTAACCTACCTAAGCTTTAAGAGGTTTATTGTATTTGATTTACAAGGGTAGAGCTTTAAATTATGATGACCTGCCGCTGGAATTTTTAATAGTTTAGCCTTAAGCTACATGTAAACCTGGTCTTTTATGAGGGATGCTAACTAAAATATGAAAGTAATTTATTATTGGAATTTTTGTCTATAAGTTATGCAAGTTAATGAATTTTAATTAATTAATTGATCTGTTTAGTAGTTAACATTACAAAATAATGTTACACAATCCAATTAAGTCTATCAAATGCTTTTTCTGAATCTACAAACGCAAAATGAGTCTCTTTTATTTTTTTGTAACGTTTTTTCGATAATTACCCTAATCATTAGTATCGGTTCTCAAGTCCCTCTGTCTTTGCGAAAACCACATTGGTCTTCGCCTAAATAATTCTCAGTCATAGCTTCTACTCTATTTTTAATTATTATTGTTAGTATTTTGGAAGCGTGGGAAGTTGAACTAACCGTTCTAAAATTCTCACACCTTTCAGCTCCTGACTTTTTTGGGATCGGAATAATAATATTTTTTCGAAATCTATTGGGACCTCATCTGTGTCATATATTACTTTTACTAGTTCATATAATCTGTCTAAAGTTTTCTGGCATGCATATTTTATTAATTCTGCGGGTATATCGTCTATCCCCGGCGCTTTATTTATTTTAATTCCTCTCTTAATATTGTTAACCCTATTTCTACATCCTCTTCTTGGTTGTTCTCTAACGTATCCATATTGTCTCCCTTATACAAATCTTCTAAATATCTTTTCCATCTATCTGCTACCCCAACTTAATATATTAGAAGATGATTGTTCTAATCTTTAATACCATTATATTTTTTCCTATCTTCCCCGAAAAACTTTTTAACTGCCCTGTAAGCCCTGTCTGTCTTACCTACTCTCAAATCATCTTGTATTCCCTTACAATTCTCCTCCATCCATCTATTTCTAGCTTTTCTACACTCATGCACTTATTTCTTATCTCTAACTCTATTATATTTTTGCTTACTTTCACTATCCAATTCTCTGAAAGTTTTAAGCTTTCTTCTATTCTCTATTAAATCTAATATTTCCTTTGTTACCCAGGGTTTTCTCGCTTCCATTTTTTTCTTACCTATAGTCTGTGTTGCGGTATCATGTACAGCCCTTTTTATTTCTTTCCATCTATTTTCTACGTTCCCTCCTATAACTATCTCTTTGATTTTATTATCTAATCCTTGTTTATATTCCTCTTTTACCTCACTATCATTAAGCTTACCTAGATCCCATCCCTCTCTTTTAACCTTTCTCAATTTTTTTAATTTTAGTTTACACTTCATTTTAACTAAGTTATGATCGCTATCTATGTCAGCCCCTGGATAACTACGACAGTTTTTAACTTTGTTTCTAAATCTTTGTTTAACTAAAATATAATCTATTTGGTATCTAGCCCTATCACCTGGCGCTTTCTAGGTATATCTTCTCCTAACATGTTGTTCGAATAGGGTGTTTACAGTTACTAATCTATGTTCCTGGCAAAACTCAACTAATCTTTTTCGTCTATCATTTCGTCTGCCATACCCAAATCTTCCTAACATTTTTCCTTCACTAGCTTCTTCCACTGACGCATTAAAATCGCCCATAACTATTGAATTCTCATTGCCCTTTACTTTTCTCACTATACTATTTATATCCTCGTATACCTTTTCTACTTCCTCATCCTCGTACCGAGTTGTTAGCATGTAAATCTGTACTAAAACAATATCTGTGGGTTTTGTACTCAATCTAACCATAATTATTCTATCACTAAATTGTAAGTACTCTTTAACTTTATGTCCTAATCTTTTACCTAACACTATTCCTGACCCTGCCTGTCCATTAGTTGAAGAAGTTGTAATTATTCTATAATTATCTTTCCAAAAGTCATTACTATCTGGCCACCTCACCTCACTAATACCTAAAATGTCCAGCTTTCCTTTTCTCATTTCCACTAATAAATTCGTTAACTTATCTACTCTAAGTAATGACCTTACATTCCAAATCCCTGTCACTAAATCGAACCGTTTTAAATTCTTACGATGACGAACCCCAGGTACCCTCTCCCGGAGATCCGAATGAGGGGGTATTTTACCTCCGGACAAGAATTTTACTTTTGAGCTCTCCATCATACATATTTCGTGTTTTAGGCCACATATACCTGGGAAATATTGTGGTAGGTACCCATATCTTACCACAACGCAGTTTTTAAAGATTTTAGCAAAAAGCCGTATCCGTCACGGCCAACTCCCAACAACCTTGTAAATTATTGAGAATCACCAGAAACCAACCGACTCTCCTCCAATATCTTTTAATCAGCAAGGCTGCTGCCCCTTGCTACGCCTTTTAATCGCCTTTTACGATAAGCAGGCTTACTATAGCAGTATTCTTTGTCCCCTACTATAGGGATAGTCAGTATGTAATTTTGTCAAATTATATAATCTCTTATTTTGTTTAGCCGTTGAGGGTTAACTTTAAACTTGAGAAACATATTTTTCCATAATACATTTTAAGTTTATTTTGGAAGTCTTGGTAGGAGAGTTTCTGCTTGTTTGAGGTTGCTTCAGCGTTCTCTGCCAAACTGTTTAATTTGTCAGATTATAATACTTAAGAGAAGGCCTATATGGCTTTAATACATTGTGGAAGACCCTCGCTTTTCTAAAACCAATTAGAAAGTGCTTCGTATATTTACCATATAAGTTCTAGGTAAGATCTTGTAGATTAGTTCATAATGCACGTCAACAACAAAGCCTATCGACGAGTGACTAAAGGTTACGATTTATATGTCATTACACAAGGAACACATTGTATTTCACATGTTCTAGTCATCCGTAAACCGTGATTTTATTTTATTTACTATTATTACAAACAAACTTGTTGATATTTGCCCCCCACACGTAGGTGAAGTATGTTCAAATATGGATCTATAACAGTTCAGATGAAGGATAATGTATCAACAATTCCAATGCAAATGAACCTACCATATATGACATTATAATAAAAATAGAAATCCGTAAATTCCTATAAATTTACAATTGGAATGCGCTGGCTGGTTTATGGCATATCCGATAATACTGGACAATCTTGTTCCATGAAATATCTTAGAAGGTAGAGGCTACGTTTAATTATAACAAGGTTGTTGTACATATAATGTAGAATGAATATAGAAAGTCAGGAAATTATTTTTCAAAATATATTCTTTACATTTCGTTCTAAAGCTTCTTTCGAAAAAGTTTTAATAGATTCCATCCCTTTTCATTCTATAAGAAACATAAATAATCAATCTTCAGACAACAAGCGGCTTTAAGGCATTCAAAAATGAGTATCGATCCAATGCATTTAGTAATTAAACAAGTTCAAACCATTTACGATACTAAATTCAAATCAAAAACAACTTTTAATTAATTAATTGCTCATTAAATAATGATTTTCAATCGTGTAAATTCAGTTGCATTTCTTAAAACGTACAAAAGTATGAAATTCGTTCAATAATATATTTTCAAACATTGCAGAAAATAAATAATTTAGTTTTACTATGGCACTTATGTACTAAATGGGTAGGTAGGAGTTTGATTTAGCAACCATGTTTATTTAAGGAGTCGTATATATATTTCGACTTATAATTAAATGCTGAGTACGAAAATGGTAACCATTTTTGTAGGAAATGAAAAATAAAAAGTTAATAATTTCTTCATTTCCCATGTTAAGTCTATGGGAAAATTATTTTCGAAATTTATAATTAATAAATATCACCCTAAAAAGCCAATTCCAACATAACCTAGCCTAACCTAACCTTTTTTTTTAACAGGATTGAGAATCTTCGTATACCCTTTTGTATGGTATGGCTAGTGCCGCTTAATGCGGTATTAGTCATACTTTCGGGAAGACACCATATCTTATTCTATGATATGGTGTGTTGGATTCCAATAGGATATCGAGTGCTTATTTCACCAATCGATTTAGTATTCACCTACCAAGTAAACTCCTTCCCTCTCTACCTTCATGAGTGCAAAAGGACCCTCTCAGAACCGCCTAAAAGGCATCTACTTTGAAAGGATCGAAGGGCTTGGTTGTTAACTACTTCAAATTTTTATTTGTCTGTGATATTCTTTATTATATACCTTCTTGAATTTTTTCAAATTGTCTTTCGTCTTCTGTTTTCATTTTCATTATTTTTGTAGCAAATGTTTCGAATGCGGTCCAATATGTTTTATTTTGAATCATGAGACCAATTATATTATCTGGATTTGCCTTTTGTCCTAGGTTTATATCCAGCTTGTGCCTTGCCACAAGCCATCTCTGACAAATAAACAGTGTATGATTTGGGTCATCTTCTATGTTTGGGCAGTACCAACAATCGGCGTTGTTTTTCTTTTTTATTTTGTATAAGTATGTCCGAAAGCAACCATGCCCGGTTAGTACTTGACTTAAGTGGTAGTTTTCTAAGCCGTGTTTCCTTTCAACCCACGGTTTTATTGATTTAATTAGTCTGGCAGTCCATCTACCTTGTGTGGCGTTATCCCATCGTTCTTGTCATTTTTGAAGTGTGTTTTTCCTAATTTTGTCTTTTACTTGCTCAATGGTTTGTTCTGTAGTGTCTTTACACTCGTGGAATAGTTTTATCCTTTTTTCTAATAATAGGTCTAGTGGAGTTATTCCTGCTACTACCAGGACTGCTTCTAAGGAAACCGTTCTATATGCGCTACAGATTGTTAACGCCATAGCCCTTTGACACCTCAAAATTTTTTTTCTGTTTTGTTGAATCCTTAATGCGTTACTCCATATGGATGCCGCATAAAGTATTATCGATTGTACTGTTTCGTACAATACTTTCCGTTTTTGAGCATTAGGACCCTTCACATTCGGTAATATTCTGCTAAGTGCTTTTACTGTTAACAAAGCCTTGTTTGTTACTTTTTCCACATGCTTTGAAAACATTAGGCCGTAATCAAAAGTCACGCCTAGGTAGTCAACATGTTTGTCAGGGGTAATTGTTTTCCTTTGTATCTCGAAACAGAGGTCTCTGATCTTCCTGCTCATATTGAAGATGATTGTACATGTTTTATCTGGGGCCAGATGTAGGTAGTTTCTCTGTAGCCATAGATCGACTGCATGCAGGTTATTATCGTCCAATAGTTTTAGTTCTCCCGCGCTTTTGGCCGATATAAAAATAGTCAAGTCATCCGCATAACAGATAAGTTGGACTCCCTGGGGCAGGTCTATTTCTATTATGTCATCATACAATATGTTCCATAATGTAGGACCTAGTATCGACCCTTGTGGTACGCCTCCAGCTAATTCATATGTATGTTCTTTGTCTATGAGAGTCTGTCTTTCTCCCAGATATGAACGGATCATGTTCTGTAGGTATTTTGGAACATTTCTCTGTCTAAGTTTCTTTAATATTATTGTCCATGAAGCGGTATTAAAGGCGTTTTTTACATCGATTTGTATCATTCCACAGCATCTACGCCCTGATTGGTTACTTTCATCGATAAGCTCGAGTATTTTTTCCATAGCATGGACTATAGACCGGCCTTTCCTAAAGCCATATTGGTTTTTATGAAGCCCTTTGTTATTCTCGACCTCTCGTAGCAGTCTTTTATTAATCATACTTTCATACAATTTACCAATGACGTTTATTAAACAAATTGGTCGATATTTCGTCTCTCCCTCTGGATTTTTTTTAGGTTTTTCTATTAACACCATTTTTGCTCTCTTCCACTCCCGAGGAAAATCGTTCTCTTCTAGGTATTTATTAAACATTTCTAAAAAAGAAGGGCCTATTAGCCAATACCATTGCTTTTACTACTTCGGGTAGTATCCCATCGGGTCCAGTTGCTTTGCCATTTTTAATTTTCCTACTGGCCTCTTGTAGCTCGTCTTCGGTGAATGGATCTGCGAGGGCAGGTTCTTTTTGTTGCTCGTCTATATGGTTCACTGTTTTTTCGATATGAAGTTCTCTAAAAATTTCTACTTTTCTTTCTGGTGTTAGGTCCACTTTTGGGTTAGTTATCTTTAATTGATGTTTTATTATCTTAAATGCATCTCCATAGATGTCCTCATTTAGTAGATTGCACAGCATTTGCCATTTCTGCTCTTTCTTGGCCAATATGGTTTTCCTTAGGTGTTTCCTCGCGTCATGATATTCTGTTTTACATACCTCTCTTTCGTTACTTATAGCTCTCTGATATCGTCTTCGTTTTCGCCTTGTTTCATGAATTATTGGGCTTACTTCATCATCCCACCAATAAGGTAGATTTTGATTTTGTATTTTAATACTTATTGTGGTTGCTTTGTATGCTCTGCATATTTCTTTTTCACATGCCTTTGTCCAGTTGTCCCCTTTTTTATTTTTTGTATATTCTTTTCAAAATACTCTGTTAACTTTTCTGGTCTAATTCCTCCATAGTCCCATCTAAAAAAATTTTGTATCTCTATATCCCACTCTATGTACACGTATCTATGATCGCTGTATGTTTTATCGTTTAGAACCCCCCATTTAGGGTTCAATTCCATGATTCCCTCGCTTGCTAGCGTAAGATCAATGAATGATACCCCATTTGGCCGGACGAGTGTTGGCTTTTCCGCGTCGTTCAGGAGAGTCAGTTGCAGACTATTTGACCATTCCAGTAAATATATTCCTCGTTGATTTATAACTCCCCCAATAGGTGTGTTTCGAGTTGAAATCTCCAGCGATCAATACCTCCTTCTGTGTTTTAATAACACCCTACCACAGTTCGTCCATACACATATTAAAAACGTCTAGATTACAATTAGGGCTAATATATACAGAAAAAATACAACATACACTAGTTTCTATACATACAAAACATTTACCATACGTATACTTTATCACAGGCATTTTACTAATATTAATAATCACCGCAAAATTTTCGGGATTTCTGTAGTGGTTTCGCTTACGGTTCATTTTTTCATTTGGTTCACTAATTACTATAAAATCACATGCTCTTTGAATAGCAACTATCTCGGCCAAATCGTGAGCAGTGTGACTTCTATTAACGTTAATTTGTAAAACTCTTACCATGTTGTGTTTTGTTAGGTATTTGGATCTGTTTCGATCCTATTTTTTGCCAGTTCTCTAGCCTTTGCTAAAGCTTTTATAAATTGCGGACATCTGCCGCTACCCGCAGTGTGTTTATGTTCGTCACATAATGGACAATATTCATCGTTCTGACAGTCTTTTGCAGCATGCTCCTCGCTTCCGCATTTATAGCAGGCTCGCCTTCTATCGGGCCGATGACAGCCTGTTGTATTGTGAAGATAATCCCAACAGCGGTAACATTTTCTTAAGTGTATTCTTTTTCTGCGACACAAGGCACTAGACCAATTCTTAATTTAGTATTACATATTCTTTTAGCGTCTTCAGCGTTAATTGTAACTGAGACCGCTAGTGTGTTTCTGGCATTTGGCCTTTATTCTCCTATTCTACAATATTTGTCATCTAAGTTATCAACTGTTTCTTCAATTGCTTGTTTCACATATTGTTTTTCTGTAGATGCGTCTAGGCCTCTTATATGTATTGTCTCTATAGTTTCACGACCACCTATTTGTATGGTACGTGTCCCCTGGTTTGTTTTTATAATGTTTCTTAAGCTCTGTATTGCCGGCAGGTCCTTTTTTATTGTAATAAGGAGTTTACCATCCCTGGTACTCCTTACGGAGGTTATTATTTGCGTAGCTTCTTCACCTTTCAATTTTCCTTTTACCTCCTTTAACAATGAATTATAGTCCGATCCCGCCTTTTCTACTACTAAAGCGTATGTTCCCTTCTTTCCACTTCTATTCTCGTTTCCTGCTTCCTCATCAATCTGAGTTCTCCTCTTTGTAGTATTAATTATGATGTTATTGCTTGATCCATGAAAGATATATTCTGCCATTTTACGTAAAGCTGTCATTCCTAAAAGTTTGATTGTATGGATTGCCACCATCCCGTAGTCATTAAGCTCACTTTTGAGCCTTATCAATGCCTTAAAAGCATCCTCTTCTGTATGTTCGAGAAGTATCTTAATAATTTTATTCTTTATTGTTTGTTGTGCTCCCTTGGTTTTTGTTACAGTGGTGTTTTCCAGGTAATCAAAGTCCTCTAGGTTCATAAATTCGGGGTATCGGTCTCGGTAGAGTTTTGGATATCCGTTGCTCATATCTTGGTTTCCCAATTCTACTAAAACCACTTTATTTGCAGGAGCTGTTGTGTCCAGTGTATTTCCTTCATGAAGTTCTGTGTTTATAAAAAAATCAGTGTCCCATGGTTTTGCTTTGACTTTTTGCCATAGTTGCCACGTAATTTCAGTTGGCAGTTTTGTGACAGTCTTTTCTTGCGTTGTTCCTTTCCAAGCCATTGTTTGTGTTTCACAATCTCTTTTTTGAACTTGCTTCTCATGCTCCCTATTAATTGTCAATATATTTTTGTATTTTTGTTCAATCCGCTTATGTTTCTCCTCTAGGTCCATGTATTTTTGTTCTAATATTTGTTGTCGTTTTTCAAAAGCGTTTCTAGTTTGTGCAATTACCGTCTTTAAGTCTACTCTTTTTTCGTTGTCGTAGGCGCTTTCTCTAACTAACATTGTGATTAAATGTTGTATTTCGTCAAGACTAGTTTTCAATTCCCTGTGAACTTCCCTTTGTTCGTTTTAAAGTGCACCAGTTTGTCGGTTTTTAATTTGAGTCTTTTTAGCGTTGTATTTGTATTTGCCGCTTCTGTTTGAATTATGATGGGGCTCTCTCCGGTTCTTCGTTTTTTCCTCCTTTGTTTAACTGCTCTGACGCTACTGTCAGTTGCTTCATTCATCATAGTTTCTGGCTCGGTTTGTGTTGCAGGGCTACAAGTTTCTATGCTCTGCAGTGGCGATCTTACAATTATGTCTCTTTTTGCAAAAACTTCTTTTTTTTCTTCCATATCTACCTCTGGCGTTCTGGATAAATCAATCAAGTCTTTCATATTATCTTCACTCATTCTTCTTACGTTACCTCTTACATCCTCCCCCTTAGGAGTTTGTATTATAATTTTTGCGTCTGTTTCCATTTTGAGGATGGGTCCTCTTTACTATCTCCCACAGTAGTTTTTCCCCTTAACCTGAAAAGCTTTTTAGTGGGGTATACCCAGTGAGATCACATGACGGATTACCCCGTCTCACCAAAATATGCCCACGTGGAAGGAATAATTAACTTCCTTGGGGCTCCAGCTCCTTACTAGCCCTAAGGTTTTCAGGGTTCCCGCGGCTCCGACACCACAGGCACCTTTCAGGCCGCCGCCACGCCGGGGGATCCACGGACACATCGTGCCTCCGCCTGCCGAAAGCCGTAGAGGCCTCGACACTCCGCGCCGCTTCTCCAGCTCTAGTCAACAAATCCAGATAATTTCCATTAATCCATTCCATTTTTCGCTAGTTAGCTTAATGTATTACAGTTGAAGAAAGAAAGGAAAAGGGAAATTGGCCCTCGGCCTAACCTAACCTAACCTAACCTAACCTTACGAATATAATAATAAATTTGAAAATAAGCAATTTTTATTCGGGCTTAGTTTTTCTAAGGATGAAAAAAAAACAATTTTTAGTTATGCACGAAAGTCGCCAAATTCCCAACCGATAGCTTGCAGCAATGCTTCAAACGTATCCCGTTTATTTTTCTTATTCCAACGACGCCATAAATATTCACACAGATGTTCTGCAAAAGCTTCTTCAGACACGTGCTTCCCATGGAAGTAGCCTTTAGGAGCACGCCACAGAGTTTTGGCCGCTGAGTATTTACACCAGGATCTAAATAACATATTTAATCATATATAATTAAAATCAAATTCACTTACCGACAAAGTTCACGCTATGGTTAACAGCTGCATGAACATAGCCGTGACGCGGAAGGGACAGGTAAGCGCGCCAGCCGTCAGTCCAAATCGTCGAACCGGCAGCAACATGCTCCTCAATAATGGGAACTAATGTCTCCGTAGTTCGAATGTTCTCGGGGCATATCACCATTCTGAACTCCGAAGTTTGCTCGCAACTGATTCCCAGAACCCAGTGCCCTTCAATCATTCTACCTGTGTTAAATTTGCGTTTACCAAACTTCGACTCATCGATCTGCACAACGATTCCAGGTCCTCCAATTTTACCGCGTTCATGTTGCTCAAGAGAAAGTGATCGGTCACACGCTGGCGACAATACATGTAGCTATAAAATAAATATAAATAATAAATTGTTTTAATTTGTAGCTATTTGTTTTATTTCTTATCGCGCAGCTATTGTATCCCGGCCTAGTGCAGTTTGTTCTTCCGGCGAACTGTCGAAATCCATACACTCGTGTGTAACACGGTCATAGCTCTCGTCATGAGCAAATCCATACATAAGCCTAGATACAATAAAATTAGAGTAGCAATTTACTAATTTGTAGTTCAAACAAACCTTGTTTTATCTTGAGGCTTCAAGCGTGAACCTTCGAACCAAGTGTCCTTTGCCACACTAGGAGTGCTGCATTTATCACCACCTGCATTGCAATAGAACGCACCATATCCATGCTGTGGTTTTATTCTCATAGCCGAACGATGGCGGCCACAGGATTTAGTGCGCGGAAGAAGGCCCTGCTCGAAAGCCCAAGATGTCGCCGTTTCTCGGGTTGTAGGCAATCTTCGGCAGTTCCATAACGCTACGAAGTTGGTCATGACCTTAAGGAACAATAATCAAATAAAATACACTCAACTATCCGGATAATAAACATTGTCCAACTTCTAGTTAATAAACATTTTCTTTAATGACGGTTGAAGCAAGAGTAACAGGTTAGAGACGCCAAAAATAATGTAAACGACAGAAGCGGACGCCACTTATTAAATAATTTCCATTTAAAATAAATAATTTGATAAAAATAATTTTCCCATAGACTTAGCATGGAAAATAAAAAAATTCATAACTTTTTATTTTTCATTTCCTAACAAAATGGTTGCCATTTTCGTGCTCAGCATTGAATTCTACGTCGAAATATATATACGATCCCTTAAAAAAACATGGTTGCTAAATCAAACTTGAGCCAATGAGTAACGTATAATGTTAACTTTTGAGAGATATTCGTCGAAATATCGAATATAGACTGGAATTGTAAAGAAAACTCACACTACAGTTAGGACTTGGAAAACTATCGGTTTTATTTCTAGCTTATGTTGAGCACCTGGAAAATAGACTAGCACGTGATAACCTTAAAAATATGTAGGCAAGGACAAGCAGTCCGCGTAAGATTTATTTGTATAGATAACTAGGCAATTGCTTTAGAGTCTAGTTTATATAAGAATTATAATTTTTTACCATTTATAATTTTTACCGTTACTGTTTATATTATTATGTTTCCTACCATTATGGTTTATCCATTATATTTTTACCATTATTATTTTTCCGTTCCGAATGGACCTGCACCTTGAATAAGTTCTAGATTACTAGAACGGGTGAAACGGCTTGAGTGTTTTAATGAGCTCTAGAGCCGACCAAAGGTCTTCCCAAATTAATGGGGTTTTTAGTGAGGAACCAGATTAAAACAGGTCCCCGAAAGAAGGCAGCAGCTCTCTCGGTATTTAGAGACCATAGAAGTCGGTATGGCATTCTAAGACACACTACTGCGATGTGGAAGGCAACGGGAAACCACCACATTATCTCCCAAGAGTACAGCGTACTTACATTGTTTAAGATGATAGCATCCTCTGGGATAAAAGATTCCGGAGTTAAAATAGTCCTCCATTCGAATCTCTGGGAGGAGACTACTTTGGGACATGTAATCGGAAAGTTAAAAGGGCGAGGAGGGAACATTTAGCGAGCCGGAGTGTGGAATGTCAGAAGTATGAAGTAAGTAGGTAAGCTAGAGAACTTGAAAACTGAAATGGATAGGTTAGCACTAAACATAGTAGGGATCAGCAAAGTTCGGTGGCCAGAGGTAGGGGACTTTTGGAGTGGAGACTTTAGGGTAATTCAAATCGAGATAGTACAGTATTGCCCGAAATAAACAGTACTGAAATTGTAATTGTTTTGTATATTTAAAAATACATATTATTGACACTTTATTATATGTTCTAAATGTGCACCTCCTCGTTCGAGACAGACTTCATAACGATGTTCTAAGTTTCTGGTCATGTTATTGAATAAGGGTTGTCTCAGGGCTGCGAAGAAGACTCTAACGGCATCCTTTAATTCATCGATGGTTTGTGGTGCCCGTTTGAAAACGGCATTTTTAGCCATGCCCCAAATGTATGCGTCTGGAGGTGTGAGGTCTGGAGAATGTGAAGGATAAGGGAAGTCAGTAAATCGTGATATGAATTTGCTTGGAAAATGTTCTTGAAGAAATTGACGAATTGCGGCAGCAGTATGGCAAGTTGCCCCGTCCTGCTGAAAAAATTGGTTTCGAAATGCCAAGTTACGTGCACGACAGAATTGACGTAGATCAGGGATAAATCGTGTTAAAATTTGTCTGTACCTCTGTTGATTAAGTGTGACTTGCCTACCATTCTCTTCGATAAAGTACGGACCAATGATTCCGTGTCCGGAAACAGCACACCAGACACTCACTTTTTCATTATGTAAAGGAACCTCTTGAACCTCATCGGGTCTGGCAAAGCCCAGAAATCGATTTGTGCGACGATTCACATAGCCTGACAAGTAAAAATGTGCTTCGTCTGAAAACCAAACATTTTTAAAAATTCAGGATTTTCATACTGTAACGCGAGAATTCTGGCGCAATATTCCACTCTACTGCGATAATCCCGAGGATGTAGTTGTTGATGTACCTGAATCACATACGAAAATGTACCCAGCTCCTTCAGGATTCTTTGAAAGGAAGTTCTTTTTAAATCAAGTTGTAACGCTGTCCTTGCCTGGCTGACTTTCGGATTTTCTAAGATTTGCTCAAAACACGTTCATGGTTATTGTTGTTGTTAACTGTCCTGGGACGCCCTGAGTTTCCTTTTCGTTGGCACAATACACTACCTGTATTTCTAAACTTTTCAATAACCTTCAAAATTACAGCATTACTTGGAGAACGTTTATTAAACCTTTGTGTGAATTGATCAGACACGTATAGCAAACTTGCACCATTACGTCGCCGATTCCGTATGAACTAAAATAATGCTCTACCAGAAACACTTTCTTCTCTGTACTTAACACCATTTTTAACAATTAGGCCCTACTAATTACTTGTTTGAGGTTTACTTGACAGGTCTATACTAGCTAACTTGAGTGTGACAGCGCACGCATAAAAACACCTCCAACTTAGTTTCAGTACTGTTTATTTCGGGCAATACTGTAATTGAAAGATGGAAAATATGAGGTCCCAAACAGAATACGAACCTGTATCTAGGCTTTCGCGGCCCATGCGTTTTCCAATTACGCCACCGAGACGGGTGACAATAATTGGAAAATTACACAAATCTAAATCATGTACACAACCATACATCAACCTAACTTTAAATTACTTTTGGCATTTTTGTCGATCATATCTGTATACTCCTATAACCGTATTTACTTTTTAAGAAATATCCCCTTTCTTTACAAAGCGTGTAAATTGCGCTTACAAATAATAAATTTTTTACGTGAAAATTTGTGAGATTCACGATTAAATTGATTAAACGTAAAAGTTACTACGTCTCACAATGAAATTTGTCAAATTCCAAAACACTAGACTAATTGCAGATTTGAATATTTTCATAAAGTCTCTTATAATAAACCACAAAGTTAAAAGCTCCGCTAGCTTTTCAATAAGGTGTTTGAAAGCTAAGGTAAAACAAGTTAATGAATCTTTTGGATATTTTACTTTGGTTATCTGGATAACCAATGATCATTGTTTCCGTAATACAGAGCGTGAATGTTGCTACGTGCAAAGACGTACCCGGAAGAAAAGTAAGTACCGGGCTAGCTATCAAACGCGGAGAGTGGGGGATTTACCTAAATACCAAAAAAAAAATTAAGCACACAAAAAAAATTAAAGCACATTGCCCACGCTTATCTATTAACAACTAGACATAAATAAAACAAAAAATATCTTAATTCGCATAGACAAATAAAAAATATTAAGTTTTAGTGATGTTGTAGATGTCAAATTTGATAGTGGGTCCTGGAAGTGCGCATTTCGCGGCTAACAGGTAATAAAATTCATCGAACCAAATAATTAATGTTTAAAATTTTCGCAATAACAATAGTGATAGCAAATTTTAAATGTTGGTTTTCTCAATATCTATAGCAACATGTTAAAATTAAAAATAGTGAAGGTTGATGGTTGATTCTCTCAATATCATAAGTGTTAAATTTACGCATTCAATACCAGCAACGTTGTAGTAACAACTACCGAAGTATAACCCGAAGCACCTGTACAGCGAGAATCACGAATCGTAGCAACAAACAAAAGTTCTGTAGGGTCATGTTTCTCATACCGTGACTGCACCCAACGTTGATAAGGAATGTTCCATTAGTGCATACAAAAGAAAACAAGTCACATACCTGTGGGTGTCCGGGTACCTATCTTGCCTACTGTGGAGGGTTGAGTCAACACAGCGACGTAACGGTCATCGTAATAGTAGTGAGTCACCACAAAGAAAGAAAAAGTTGCTTCATGGCAACGAACAGTCTGGCCCACACACCGAGAGGATCCATTTGGCCTCCAGCTAAGAAAAAAGCAATACACGTAAACCATCGCTTACTTGTAGAACAACAAACAACAAGCGTGCATTGCTTTTGAAATAACAGAGCGAGTGGTTTTTTTTTCAAGTCCATCAACGCACAAGCTACAGAGACCAATTTTAAAATGAGTTCGAAGTAACACGAATTCGAAAAGCAAGCATCCGCGCTTATCGAAGCGCGATTGACTCAAAATCCCGGGTTATATCGGAATAGTTCAATATACTATTTCGACGAAGGTTTAGACTGAAACCACAGAGAAAGTAATGATATGCTATCGCAAGGTATAACGAGATACTTAAAACAGGACATTGACTTATTTAATTGTACCATAATTTTGTTGTTTCAAACTAAGTAAGCTCAACCTGCCAATTTGTAGAAAACGTATTTATTGTACACAGGATGTAAATGATTTAATTTATCGCATAATAAACTCTATGTTTTATGGCAAATTGGATTTAACTCGATAAATTATTAGAAAGCATATTTATTATTAATTACGTTAGAAATAAACGTAATAATGTGATTAACGCATAGCCAATCCAGATTCTTGTAGCAAAGTTCGTTGTTTACCTACAACATTAAACAAGATACACAGATAAAAGATACAAAAGGATAAGGTGGGAAATCGACAGGTGAACTTGATTACTTTAGTAATAAAGCACTACTTTACAGTTTTCAAGAGACGATAGTTACGTGTAGAATGACTTGATCCTCGCCGGTTGTTTCCAACTAATCTTCCACATGATTCGCGTAGTGCGGTATGATTGATCGAACCCAGGACGTATATTTATTTTAAACCATGTGAAGTCATGTTAACATTTTATTTCCACGGAATACATAATAGTAATAATTAATTCCCCGAAACATTGATGGGAACTCAAAACCACGTATATATATATATATATATACATATGTGTATATATATATATATATACATATGTATATATATATATATATATATATATATATTACTCTGAAGTTAAGGGCCTGGATCGAACCCTAGAATTAATTCTAAGCTCACGTTGGGCGCCATAAATGCTCTGCAAAGTTTACCTGGATTGCCTCACTAACTAATTTAAGCCCCACAAATTGGGTGCCATAAATACTCTGTAAAATCTGCAAGAATGGGCTGTCATAAATGCTCTGAAGTCTCTCAGGCTTACTGGGCAGCTCATATAACAAATTCGAGCCACACTGTTGGGACGACATAAATGCTCTGAAGCTTACCTGACCAAAGCTCCACTTAAGGTTTACATAAAAACTGCTGCTCACTTTTTGATGGAGAACTTCCTTTTGGACGCCAAAATCCTCCCAGCTTTTTTTTTGCTATACTTATAATTGCTGCTTCTTCAGGGAAGTTCGCCACGGCTGCTCAGCTGAAATCTGAAATACTACCCTATTATTCTAAGAAAGAGAACTTGACTACCAAACATTCACCGTAATTTATTCCAACAGAAAATTCTGTACAAAAAAATCTTTATCTTATTATTATTTCACGCATAGATTAAATTACATTCATCGTCGTTTTACAATAATTCATTTTCAATCCAATAAATTCAGTAAAGTAACTGGGCTTAACCATACCCTTACTTTAACCCCAGGTCTAATATGAGCTCATAGTAAAAACCCCTTTTGGACACGTGCTAATTTTTGAAGCGTAACCAAATTGCCTTGATGATACCTCTTACAAAAGAGGCCGCATCGTCGACTTTGTTAGTATTTAATATGGCATGATCCAAACCATGAACAAGTATTATTGATTATGACTTTGGCGATAAATGCCTCCAACATTATCATAGTAACCCTTATTGCAGTAATTCTAGCTGTACCCTGCCCAGTTAGTCGCCTGCTATTTTTGTTTACTTAAAAATTGAACGATTAGGTGAATACAATTCTGGAATTCTGTCCCTATTTTCAGAGATTAGCCTTTGTCACGTGTCAGTTTGGCGCGTATAAAATTTCTCATAGTATGTAACTTTTTATATATCTTCATTATTTATTTAAGTTTTAATTAAGTACCTTTCTCTGAATATTATTACGTTTTATCTGCGATGTCAGTTATTGCATAACCCCGGGCGTAATTTATTACGCTTCAAATTTGATAGCAATTATTACCGTCACACGGGTGAAACTAACAATGTAAAGATAAACCAGGGACTGCTTATTCGCTGGAGCCAAATGCAAAAAATTTAGTTATTTGGATAATAGGACGGGTAAAAGATGCGAAAGGAACATTTGGCTCAGAATTAATGCGCATCCGAGTTTGATACTGTAGTGTAACCGACTGAAGGCTGACCAAACGCCCTCTATGAACGGCGCACCGGGCTCCATGATCTAACATCTAGTGGCAGTGGTTCGACGACACCTACGTTGTGTTGTTATAATGTAACCCAAATTCATACTGGTAAGATGGCGTTAATGCGGGAAGGTTTGAAATAAAACTACAGCATTTGCCTAACCTTACTTTAATCAAAACAATAACTACTAAATAGGCCATTAAAATGACATTATAGGCACTCAGTGCCGTACTCAACCTGGGCGATTGGGGAAAAGCACGGCAGAGAAAATCTCAAACTGCCCTCACACTTCCAACTGCATTTGGCACATCTCGAAAAGAACGGGTAACATACAAGTACCCAGACCACCAATACTGAAATTGACGGGATGTCAACTGACACATGACAACTGAAGAAACGTTAGTGTAAATCAGCTAGTCTTTTCTGGTAGGTTCTGAGGTCGTCTAGGCCAATACTACCCAGCTAAAGTTGAAGAGGGGACACCGGGAAGATGACCTGCACCTAGACTAGCAATGTTTCTCCCCGCACGGACATAAAATGTTAGTAATATTCAACAAGGCTCGAACACACGCGCCCACATACATACATTAACAGTTTCCAGCCCGTGTTACAAAATATTTCACAAAGGCTAGCCGACTTCCTATTATTTGTAGAAGGGTACAACTACAAGTACCTTGACAAGACAACATGACTCACTGAAATGAACTTATGGTATGATTGCGCATACTTAAGAAGGCGCTTATTATTGAATAGACTATTTCTAACATAGTCATAAATGCAAACGCGTAAGACACGTGAAGGTCGATCATACCAGAGGTTCAATTTAATTACATCACAACAATTATCACAAACGTTAAATACTAAGTAATTATATAGGAACATCGGCTAGATAATAGGATATACAAAAACAACAACCATATCATTACGTTAAACCCAGATGTGAGCAGTGCAGTTGTAAATGTGATTCATATGCTGAAATAAAAACAATTACACACAATAAAATGTCACATGCATCACAAATATCAAACATTATAGAACATGTAGGCAGCAAATGTATATCAAAATTTTATAGCACAAAATACAAGCCCACTTTCAAGTGCTAAATGTTTATAAAACTGCATGTTAGTTAAATATACTAAATCTAGTAAGCAAATGTTAAAATTTATTCATTATGATTGCATCGGCTAAAACATACTTTTAAAAAATAAACACATCGTGGCATTACAAGTTACAAATAAAAAATATACACGACATCGTTATGGTTAAATTCAATTACTAGCTTAAAACCAAAACAAATATAACATAGAAATATAACTGTCCATATTCAAACCTGTTTAATAATTTGATTAAATATATCTAAGAAAATGGCATCGGTACCTTTCGTATATTCTCGTAAAATCACAGTAAGGGTACATTTATACTATTGACTTGGCAATAAAGGCAATGCAATGGATGTTCGAACTCTGTCTTAAAGACTAAACAAGCGTTATTTCAAATAAAAATATATTAGTTTTTGGCAGTTTAAACAAACAACATTCATTTATACATAAACAATTTCAATAAAATCGTAAATCGACGTGAAACGTATATATTACACCTGATAAGTAAAACAAATGGCAAAATTCAGAGACAAAAGCAACAGATAATCATAAAAATATTCCCTTCAATGGTTAACTAACTAACGGTTCTACAATACGTACCAATATCACATTTAAAACAAAACTGGGATTACACGATGTAATCAGATTACCTTAAATAACCCCTACATTATAAATTTAAAACATTAATAACAAACTGCCAAGTGAAGTCTTTCAACCTTGCCATTTTGAAATCTCAAACAAAAAAACGCTTTTCAAACCTGTCGACTAGCTTGTTCGTCCATGCGCATGCGCCCCTTCTACTCTAAATTCTGACATCCCGGAATGCGTTCAGAAACCTGCAAGTTGGTTACTGAGCTATTCGAACAAATACTTTCAAATATCGAAATGTACACTATAATATTTTAAATAATTATCAACCAATGAAAAATTACTTAGAAACATCACGGGTCACTACAATACCTCGATCTATTCGATAGACGGCGATCAAGTCAATTCTTTTATTTTAAAATGTGTCGTTCTCACAAACTTGTTGGTATCTCCTCCCAGACAACGCTTCTCGTGGGTAACAGCGCTGACCACACATTCCTTTGACCTAGTGAAATACTTGTTTGTGTGGAATGCAGGTAATAAATTTGAAGTTCTTCATCTCTGGTTTGTGTGAAAGTTTAAGCACAAACTTTAAGCGTAATAACTTAATTTAATTAAGAATGGAAAAAAGCTTTTCCTTACTGGTTTCAAAAATCCCTTATTCCTAATATTAAAATGAAATTGGATTCAACCAAAAGGCGTAACAGCATTTACGTGAGTTCTTGTTCAGAATTGTGCGGTTGGCTGTCAACGGTCGCTTGATGTTCGTTAGCTAATGGAAAAAGACTGTTTGGCGTAAGTGGGAGTTTGATATCGTTTTCGGAAGGTTTTCGAGAGTGAACTGAATACTTTTTACCGGTACCTCAAAGTGGAAGGTGTGCAGAAGCAACCTTCATCCCATTCTTCCTTATTCCTGTCTAATTATCTTGTACCTGGGTCACTTCTGCTGCAGATTTGGATAGCTACGGACACACCCCCGATCCTTAGGTGACAGTGTTTAATATTGTATGTATTGTAAGGTTAAAATATTTAATTTTATATATGTAACAATTTAGGTTATAAATATCTCTTTTTATATGCAACTGCCTCCAAATGCCAAAAGTCTTTATAACTTCATAAGTTTTAAATTATACTTTTGATATGCAGAAATCTGAAAATAAGTATTATACCAAGAAAAGCTTCTCCCAAATAAAGAATTTTACCACAGCTGATGATCATTGACCCAATAATCAATCAATCCATCAATATCTCGTAACGTCGGTCGTTAGCAAGCTTACTGAATACTTAGATACATGCATTAGCAGCATACACATGCAGCCACTCTAACAAAGAAACGAGTTATTTTGTCTATTTGTAGAGTTGCATTGAGGTTAGGTTTATAACCTTCAACATTCTTGATGATCAAAACAAACTAAATCCACAATAAAGAACATTGCATTTTAATAAAACCGGCAAACTTATCTGGAAGCAATTTATTGAAGATACAGATTTTAATACGCATTTATAGATGAATATTGATTTATACGCAATTAATTTGAAATGAATAGGTGGAAATAAATGGTGGGTTTAAGACACATTAAGATATAATTTACATCTATTTGTGCGTTGTAAAGATTGCATTTCCAGACCGTGGCTATAAAATCTGTCAATATTGCTTTATAACATTCAGCTACAATAAAGATGCTATTTTGCATCCAACCCTTTGACGTCAGTTTTGCTATGTACAGAAGGTGCTAAAATATTTATATGGTTATTTACATGGAATGCATAAATATTTTTTAGATTAAATTTTCTCAGTTAAAGACTATTAATAGTTCAGTATAGAAGTTCACATTGTTTAAAAATATACCTTGGTTTTTATATCAAATCGATCTGTTTGTATCAGTTTGAAAACCAGTAGATAAATGTCACAAAAGGCAAGGACCTGAGTGTGATAAAATCCTGAACTCGACAAGACTACCAAGGTCTACCACTAACACAAATAGCTACTGCGGCATCGTTAAATATTATAACTGAACCTAATGAATTGATCACGGACGAGAAATTAATAGACCTTTGAATGATACAGATAATGTTCAAAAGTAGTATTTTCAGCACGGCTGTTGAACAATTCGTGAAACTGGTTAACTGGGCCATTTTTTGCACATTGAGATTTATTCCGGTTCCTGTTGGGTTCGTAATTTTCTGAGAAATTTAAATATCTTGAAATTTTTCAAATCAGACCAACCCCTACTGAGTTACAGCCTTTTTGCTACCCAAACCATCAAGATTTTCTACACATAGAAGTTTATCTAGGTTCCAAGAGATAGAGATTTAAGATATATTTAAACTTGAATTTATCTCTCGAATTAAATTTTTTTGGCTTTTTCACAACCAATAAATACATCCATTCCGATGTAATTTATTTATGTATACTTGGAGTTGTTTTAGCATATCCAATTTAATATTATCCTATAATTTAAATCTACATTTTCTTCTCGCAAAACCGCTTATCCGAATCACCGAAATTCGTTGTACATCCCGATTTATCTAGATTTCAAGAGACTTTACGAAATTTAAGACAACTTGAATTTTCTGTAATATTAAATCTTTTATATTTCACTCTGTTGTAATTTAGTCATAACGCATAGGATTAGAGGTATGTCTACATATCCATAACAACGCAGAATAATGGATTCATGATGCTTTTTCATTATTTCTTCTCATGCATCTGTTTGAACTTACGATGCATAGAGTAACCTTCAGAGTGTTATTTTGCACCCTTCCCTTTTACAGGTAGGTATGGGTGTACAACAGAGTCTAAACAAAAATTTTGGCGGGACTAGCGTCGACCTGTGGTGGCTTACATGTGATTTTTTAATGCTCCACCCGAAGGTACTACGTTGAGACCTTTGGTGGCTGCGGTAGATTGCAAAAGACTATATCTCAGGGGTTTTACTCCTAGATATTTTGAGAACAAAGTTAAATTTTACCAAGCCAAGTTATGAAGATGTAATTTAAAATATGATAAAAGAAAATACCTTAATAAGACTTGTATATTGACGTTTAGAAAACAAAATATATTCCCTTATTTTCTTACAACCAAGTTTTCATTTGATAAAATCACTAAGTGTAGTACATATATCTACTCTTTCATAATATTAAAAATATCCTAAACTGTACCAGATAAGCTATTAGAAAATCTAAAATTATTTTTATACTTAAACACAATTCAAATTAATTTTCTAAGTAAAAAGAAATCATAAATATGCTTTGTTGTATTTAACATAGTAAAGAGAATTTGTATTAAACATTTAAGTTGGATGTAACCTCAAATTCACAAAAAGTTTCATGAAAGCTTTTATGTTTACACTTGTAAGGTTATACCAGGAAAGTAATTGTAATATTAAATTAGTTAATATAATATGTAAGTAAAACATACGACTTTATATTTTGAATGCATTATTTTTCTAGATATTTATGATTAAAACAGAAACACGTGCACATTGTTCTGTCACAAAAGTAAGTAAGAGAATTCTCATACCTGTAGTTATATAATTTGAAAGAAACGTATACTTAAGTATCGAGCTCCGGCTTGTTCAGAATTATAGAAGTTTCAGTCTCTTCATACGGCTTTATTAAGACAACTACCATCCATATTTAGTTTGGTTGTTAACCTCAAACTTCAAATTTGTATGAGTCAAACTTTTTGTTCCACAACCATATGTTTTGTTAGCGGATATTTAATTTATTTTTAAAAGGTAACTAAACGGCAACATAAAATTCTTGTACGATAATAGATAATATTTTGTTTGTAGTAGATTTTTAAATCATAGGCTTGAATAGCCTATAATAGATAATTAGATACTCCTCCAGAGAGTCCTAGAAAATAACCGTGTTACAAGAACGGAATATTGTAATACGCCACGATGAAACAATCAGAAAATTAATCTTTGAACAATTTACCATTCATAAACATTTTGAACGGGTAATTCAAGTAGACTTTCTGCGTATACATTTTACTAATATTCTAAAACGATATTTTTTTATTTCAACAAGAATAAAAGAAAAGATACCTTTTACATACCAGGTACGACATCTTGGCCTTAGAAAGAACTTCTTTATCCGGAAACGACATGTGCACAAGAAGGCAGTCAGATATCAAGAGAACGAAAATTTATTCTGGTTAAAGATGACCACACATTTTGAGAGAGGGACAAACAAGAAAACCATCCTAAATGACAGATTCATGTATACACCAGTTGTGTATTTAGGGACATAATTCAAAAATTTACCAATTAGAAAATTACATACGATCGTAATTATTTATATTATGTATACAAAGGGTGGAATATTAAATCAAAACTAAAGATCAACGTATTTAGTGTATTATTTTATAATACTAAAGGGAAATGTTACATAAATAAAAACTAACTTGTAATTGTGAACGGTATTAATATAAAGTTAAAGTGAAGAATGCTTTTATATGCAAGGAAGTGGGATGCACAATGTAACGACGAATTGACATGTTACAATCCTAATAGGAAAATTTGTCCGGACGCTATAAAAATCTATCTCACTTCATTATATAGATTAAAGGACGATACTATCTATATCCATCAGTAAATAAAGTGTACTGAGAGGGCGCAAAACGCAATCATAAATTTGACAGATTTCAAGATAATTTCCGGCGCGCAACTGTCAGGTTGACAGCTATCGGCGTTTAGAAAGTTAAACCAGCTTAAAAACAAAGTTGTTCCTGCTGTTTATTACGTTTTTGCGTTTATATTTAATGCTTTTGTAATTTTTTCGTTTATGAATGTTATTCGTTAGTGTAGTTTGTTGTATTGAACTAAATAACAGCGCCTTAATATTTTCGCTTGAAAAGGGCGTTTAAATTTAATTTCAAGTTGTTATATTTTTGACTTTGATTCTGTACTCGACGCAATCGTTCACATCAACATGCAAAGAAAAATTCCACAGCGCTAGCACGTAAATTATAAAAATTTCAGCATTTGTGATTTAACATTGATTCATTTCTGTGTAGAAACTGTGCTCTTTTATTAGTTATCTTTGACGCTAAAGATGAAATACATTAAGAAACGTAAGGGAGTTACCAACTGTTTCTTATAAAATGTACAATTATATTATATCATTCGCTATGTGTTTTGCAAATTGTGTCTTTTAAAAAATAGTTTTGCATTAAAATATATAATGAAGACCACCTAGAATTATTTTTCATTAAGTTTATTCGACGCTAGAGTTTATTATTTGTAGTATTAAAACTGAATGATTAAAGTAGAAAACAACAAATTGTTGAAACGTTAGATACAACTTGAGACCAAATCACCATATGTAAAAATGTTAATCATCATGTTCATTAGGCCTTCAAGCCTGGAACTGGTTTGACGCGTACCCTCATTGTTTCCTATTCTGAACTAACCTACACATTTCCCTGCAATTTGCACAGTCTGCATCTATCACTATCTGATCTAGGTGTGCATCTGCTTCCTTTTTCCTATCTCTGCTTGTAATATATCTCATACTATTCCCCAAAAATGCTTTAGAACGTATTCTGCCCTTCTATTTCTCCTATTTTTTTCCCACAGATATCCTTGTTCCCCTACTATTTCTATAACCTATTTGTAATTAACTTTGTCTGTACATGCTATCATCCTCATACACCTTAAGCACAGCATTCCAAAACACTGCTACCGTTTTTCTATCGGCTTTTCCTACTGCCGGTATTTCATAGGCATACTGTGCTGTGCTCTACACATATGCCTTCAACAATTTTCTTCTTGTTTCTATGTTTGTTGTCTTTCATCATAGTCGCTGTTCTTTCTTGTTAGATGCAGTTCGGTCCCTTTCTATTATTTTACAATTATATACCCTATTTCTCCGACATTCAGTGGTTGTGAAGGGGGGGTTTAAGCAGCTGTGGCTATCAAGTTCTCCCGATTTAATATTTTTTCCAATATATCTTTTCGCAGTCAACATTAGTTGCAGATATTTCACAACTAACACCCGTAGTTGTTTATAATAATCATCAGATTTATCTGCGCTTATTATTTCGTTATTAGATTTTCTGTCTTAAAACTGGTTGGACACGTACCTATACTTATTTATATTCTGAGCTAGCCTACACAGTTCCCTGAAATTCTCACACAGCGTATATACAGCTCGGTTCCCCTTCTATTATTTTATAATTTTATGCCCTATTTTACCGAGATACAATGAAGTGGGTTACGCAGCGTGTGGCTGCCAAGATCCACCAACACTTTGACATTTGCCGAATTAATAGTTTTCCAGTAAATCCTTTCACACAATTAACATTATTCGAGAATATTGCCCAACCAATACTTGTAGTTGGTAATAATAGTTAGCATGTTTAAGTACAGTTACGTTTTTCACCATAAGTTTATCCATCTTGGGACTGGTTGGATGCGTACCTCCATTGATTTCTATTCTCAGCTAGCCTACACATTTCCCTAAAAGTCCTACAGCCTATATCTTTCACTATCTGTGTGCAGTAGTCTAATCTAGGTCCCCCTCTACTTCTCTTTTTTTCTATCTCTGCCTCTAATACATTCCGCACTATTACCTCATGCCGTAGTATGTAGCCTATTATCCTATCTTTGCTATTTTTTACCGTTTCCCACATATTTCTTCCTTCTCCTACCATTTTTAGTACATCTTCGTCCTTAACTTAGTCTGTCTATGATATCTTCATCATAAATCTGAAGCACCACATTTCAAAATCTAACACCTCAACTTGCCAAGATTTTGAAGCAACCTGACTTGTTTATCGCATGCGCCTATAAAAAATCGATAGGTAGTTTGTTTACAAAAATAAAAGATAGCACAGATAAGTCTCTGTGTAGCAACGTTATTTACAAAATACAATGTAGTTGCAAAAGAACGTACGTTGGTCAGACAAAACAGTGGCTAAAGAACCGCATCATAAACACAAAAGTGATGCCAGGATCGGAAAATCTAATTGTGCTCTTGCATCGCATTTGTACAATACTCAACATACAGCGGATTTTGAGAACACCACTATATTAGATATAGAATCTAATTATTATAAGAGACTTTTCTTGGAATATTTCCATATTCAGCAACAATCGAATCCACTGAATAACAAAGTGGATATGAACAACTTAAACACGGTCTACTCTGCGCTCTACAAGTTTAATAACGGTCATTTTCGTAAACAGTGTTGAAATGTTTAATTATGTATTCTGTGTCGTGTGGTTTATTTATTAGTGTGTTCCATTTGTCCATTAAACTATTAAGATACAGGTTGTAGATTATGACTTACTATAATCACCAGGTGACAACATGATCGAGTATTAAATAGGATTAGTTTAGTTATGCTTGTTGCGTCGTATGATTAGGTTTAAATGCATGTTATTAAATGTTAATTTATTTATTTATTTATTTATTTTATCCAATTGACTATGTTACATTTTAATTGTGTTGCCGTAATTACTTTTTAAAAATTTAACCAAGTTGCATGTCATGAATAAGTGTTGTTTGTTCAGTTTAAATCAGGTTTAAGTCATAGTAATTTATGTAAGTACATAGCTATACTGTTTTAATGTAATTGTAATAATCTTTATTAAATTTTTCAGTCTATGAAGAAGGCATAAAGTCAATGCCGAAACGTTGAATAAAAATTACAATTTGACGCTGTAGTTTTATCTGGTAGAACGAGTGTATCCCAAGATTTCAATTAAATCAGTTGTTTACCTACTTTCGTTCGAGAAATAATACTAATTATATATATATATATATATATATATATATATATATATATATATATATAATAAGATTTCTGCTACCTAGGAAGCCAAATAACGCAAGATGGGAAAAGCACAAAAGATATAAAACAAAGATTAGCACAAGGTCGTGCTACATTTAACAAGAAAAAGCAACTACTGTGCTCAAAGACCACAAACATAGAAACAAGGAAAAGATTGCTCAAAACATATGTGGAGCACAGCACTGTATGGCTGTGAAGCCTGGACAGTGGGAGAAGCGGACAAGAAAAGGTAGAAGCCTTTGAAATGTGGTGCTACAGACGTATGATGAAGATACCATGGACAGACAAAGTTAAGAACGAAGAGGTACTAAAAATGGTAGGGGAAGAAAGAAATATGTGGAAAACAATAAAAAATAGGAGAGATAGGATGATAGGCCACATACTACGGCACGAGGGACTAGTGCGGAATATACTAGAAGCAGAGATAGGAAAAAAGAGAAGAAGAGGTAGACCTAGGTTAGACTACTGCACACAGATAGTGAAAGATGTAGGTTGTAGGAGTTTCAGGGAAATGTGTAGGTTAGCTCAGAAGAGAAATCAATGGAGGTACGCATCCAACCAGTCCCAAGATGGATAAATTAATGACGAAGAAAGTAACTGCACTTAAACATGATATTTATTATAAGCAACTACAAGCATTGGAGGGGCAATATTCGCGAATAATGGTAATTGCATAAAAGCATTTACTGGAAAACTATTATTTCGGCAAATGTCTAAGTGTTGGGGGATCTTGGCAGCCACAGGTTGCTTAACCCCCTTCAATAAATCTCAGTGAAAAAGGGCATAATATTAGAAAACAATAGAAGAAACATAATATTTATTATAAGCAACTACAAGCATTGGATGGGCAATATTCTCGAAGTATGGTAATTGCGTGGAAGCATTTACTGGAAACCTATTATTTCGGCAAATGTCTAAGTGTTGGGGGATCTTGGCAGCCACAGGTTGCTTAACCCCCTTCAATAAATCTCAGTGAAATAGGGCATAATATTAGAAAACAATATAAGGGGAACCGAGCTGTATTGCTGTGTGAGAATTTCAGGAACTATGTAGGTTAGGTTTAGAAAAGAAATAAGTGCAGGCACATGTCCAACCAGTTTTAAGACGGAAACCCAATGACGAAAAATAAGCGCAGATAAATCTGATGATTATTATAAACAACTAGTTGTTTGTTGTAAAATATCTGCAACTATTGTTGACTGTGCGAAAAGATATATTGGAAAAATATTAAATCAGTAAATGTTCAAGTGCTGGGGAACTTGGCAGCCACAGGCTGCTTACCCCTTCGCAACCACTGAATGTCGGAAAATAGGGTATATAATTGTAAAACAATAGAAGGTGACCGAACTGCATCTAACAAGAAAGAACGGCGCCTATGATGAAAGACAACAAACATAGAACAAAAGTTGTTGAAAGCGTATGTGTGGAGCACAGCACAGACAGTATGCCTACGAAATACGAGCAGTCTGAAAAGCAGACAGAAGAACAGTAACGGCCTTTGAAATGCCGTGCTTCAGATGTTTGAGGATGGACAGACAAATGTAATAACAAATAGGTTATAGAAACAGTAAGGAACAAGGATATCTTTGGGAAAAAATATGAGAAATAGAAGGGCAGAATACGTTCTAAGGCATTTTGGGGAATAGCATAGGATATATGACAAGCAGAGATAGGAAAAAGAGGTGGATGTAGACCTAGATCAGATAGCGATAGATGCAGACTGTGCAAATTTTGGGGAAATCTGTAGGTTAGTTCAGAATAGGAAACAATGATGGTACGCGTCTAACCAGTTTCAGGACTGAAGACCCAATGATGATGATGAAGATGAAATAGTAACTTAGACTTTTATGCAAAGCCCAAATGATCATTTCAAATCGAGCTAGTATTTATCAACTTAGCTTATGTAATTGACTACCTAAAATATTTATATATATATATATATATATATATATACAGGGTGAGTTTTTAGTGTGGCAACGGGCGATAACTCCGTTATTATAAAAGCTACGTAAACCAAATTTGAAGGCATATTAGGCATGCCTAAAGTGCACATTTTGAAAATATTTGGAAGCATACAGGGTGTTTCATAATTCTAGGGCATATTAAACTTATATTTTTTTAAATGGAACACCCTATATATTACTACATTTTTGAAAAGCCCATAAAAAGAGCTTTAATTTGATATCAAATTGTATCTGTCTATTCCTTTTAGTTTTTGAGATATTCAACTGTTTTTAGAAAAAATGACCCCGATTAGATACATTGCCACTGCACTAATACACAACTTATGTTAATTTTCAAGATGCAGAAAATTTTACCATATACCATAGTATATTTGTAAATATCACTTTTGAAATTTCTTCCCAGTATACAGGGTGTGTCAGGTTTCGCAAAATGCAATTTTAAAATTTTTTTAAATGGCACCTACCAATTTTATTGCTACAATGGATAGTTGATTAAGTGTCCTTTCATTTTGTTAAGCATTCCTATACCTAAATCCATTACTTTCTGAGATATTTTGATTTTCTTCAAATTTTATGAATGTTTTAATTTATATAACTAAAATAACTTACTATTGGAGAATATTATAAAACAATTAATACATATTGATTAACAATCAACTACAGTTATCCAATAACAATTTTTACTAAAGATATAACAACCTACAATAATACGCTATCAACAGAATTCTGCCGGATCAACAATATGCATTTTATAGAAAATGTTCAAACAGGAAATCAGGCAGGCTTTGAAAAAATAACTATCACATGTAAAGTGTCATTTAGGTTTATTAATTGTAGTGTGTTGTCATTTAACAGGATATCTCTCTTGGTATATTCTTGATGCAAGTAGGAAATTTTTTAAACTTGCTCCCAATACCCAAATCATATTTATTTGTTTTTCCACTGTAAAATTCATTTTGAAAACTCCTTCAAAGATTACATTTAAAACAGAACTGATAATGTGTTAAATGACAACACACTACAATTAATAAACCTAAATGACATTTTGATTGTAATTGTTATTTTTTTCAAAGCCTGCCTGATTTCCTGTTTGAACATTTTCTATAAAATGCATATTGTTGATCTGGCAGAATTCTGTTGATAGCGTATTATCGTAGGTTGTTATATCTTTAGTGAAAATTGTTATTGGATAACTGTAATTGATTGTTAATCAAAATGTATTAATTGTTTTATAATATTCTCCAATAGTAAGTTATTTTTAGTTATGTAAATTAAAAACATTCATAAAATTTGAAGAAAATCAAAAATATCTCAGAAAGTAATGGATTTAGGTATAGGGAATGCTTAACAAAAATGAAAGGACACTTAATGAACTATCCATTGTAGCAATAAAATTGGTAGGGTGCCATTTAAAAAAAATTTTAAAGATTGCATTTTGCGAAACCTGACACACCCTGTATACTGTGAAGAAATTTCAAAAAAGTGATATTTACAAATATACTATGGTATATGGTAAAATTTTCTGCATCTTGAAAATTAACATAAGTTGTGTATTAGTGCAGTGGCAATGTATCTAATCGGGGTCATTTTTCTAAAACAGTTGAATATCTCAAAACTAAAAGGAATAGACAGATACAATTTGATATCAAATTAAAGCTCTTTTTATGGGCTTTTCAAAAATGTAATAATATATAGGGTGTTCCATTAAAAAAAATATATGTTTAATATGCCCTGGAATTATGAAACACCCTGTATGCTTCAAAATATTTTTAAAATGTGTACTTTAGGCATGCCTAATATGCCTCCAAATTTGGTTTACGTAGCTTTTATAATAACGGAGTTATCGACCGTTGCCACACTAAAAACTCACCCTGTATATACATATATAAAAACACCGCACCAAATATCACACAAGTATCATACCCGAGGGACATCGTTCGCTTTGTTATCCATTCATCCTTATAGATCAACAGTGTTCAAAGCATAATACCGGTAAGCCAACTACAACGTAAGCAGGAAAAGCAATCGTTTAGTACTCTTCTACTCTTTACATAATACAAATAAATAACCGTAACGTAAGCTAGCAAAGCAGTCGTTTTACAACTTATGCTTGCTATTCTGGATCTAGGTGACTCATACGACATACCACGGTAGCCAGCCAAATATGTTGAAACAAAAAGTGGAATTTCCAGGCTAAAGACAGATAAGCATGGTCTAGAGGATCAACGACAACTGAAACCCACGACTCGGATTTAAGCATGGATTATAAATATACCCAAAATACGAAATTCGGAAACCGAGAGCCGGGCTAAAAACTTAAACATTTTCATTAGCGAAGCAATAAAAATATTAGTTACTTACCAGTCAAGCAGAAAAGTAAAGGAAATTTTTCATTACACTAGAATGTTCATAACTGCCCGTTCGAAATAATGATACTCGTTATAAATGAATACAACAACCAAACAGGAGGACATGTAGTCAAAATATGAAACCGTTCAATCCACGACGTTCAAACTGGCTTCCTTTTAAAAATGGTCACGGTAAACCCCTTTCCAATAACGTAATCCAATATATATCTTGATAACAGGCTAGAAATTGTTTTTCCACGCCCGAATCGTGAATGTAATAGAAACGATATCGTACGGAGATCTCCTTATACCACATATATACTTCATAATCGCAGAACAAAAAACAGGTGTTCAACGAACGTATAATAAAATTCGCTTTATATCAGAATTTTTGGAAAACCCATCATAGTAAATTGAAATAAAATGCAAGTATAATTCGAGATAACACGTGGCTATATCTAATTACTATTTAAATGAAGTCACTTATCCATAATAAATATTGAATGTTAAAAGTATTATAGGCGGGTCGTGTTGTGTAATTCACTTATATTTTGTAAAAGCGAATATTGACGAAAACGAGATATTTAATTAGAAGAATGCCGGGAAATTCTAACGTTGGGAAATGAACATAACAAGTTGTAGTAGATATTTAAAGCAAGTAGTTACCCCTAGTTGAATTTTTCCTAGCGCTTCAATTTTAAATTTGAAAAGAGAGTAAAGACCGAATTGCAATTTTTATTTTTGGAGAGATTAGCGTTTGGTGTGTAATTTTAAACAGAAGTTAGCATTAACAGCACTCCTTTTTACTGTACAATCATCACGCATTCTTAACAAGTGCTTGGAGAAAACTTCCTATATAGGTCTATAAAAATTAATTGTGCACTGATCTTAATTAATTATCAGTCAATAATAATACACTTTAACGCCTTTACAGTAAATGTATGCTTAGTAAATACTTAAAAGTGATTTGAATAACTGAGATTGTGCTTAAGATATAAGGAAGAAAGCTGTATTTAATTGAAATAATTTGTTGTACAGACCAAAGTTCGTAAAAAGCAATTCTGGTTTTATAGCTTTTTCAATATTTAAAAAGGATTTTATCTGTGAACTCTGAACAGACTATAAAGTGTATGCATACCATAAGCTGAAAATAGATCAATACTTCCTCTGGCAAGAAAACGTCTAGACACTTTCCCTTTATGTACAGCACATAGGTGTAGAACTTCTGCTTTTATAGCGGTTTTTGTGTTTCTAGCATGAAGAAACCCTTAATATACTTATTTTTTTAAATTCTCTATTTTATTGAAACGTATTTATTCTCACTGCCCGTGTAGATAATATAGCGTTCCTTTAAATAAATATTCTAACGTTCTGGATAACTTATTAGTCAAACAAACGTATTCGGTCTTGTGTAATACACGTACAAATTTTTTGGATACGTCAGGCGTTGACAACCTATGACCCACACATATCACTGAGTGACTCGCTTGATGATTTCAAGTGACCCGTTTGAGTTTCGAAAATAGAGTTTAAGGCATAAAAATTAATTATAAACATAAACACGACATCCAAACCCTCAAACTTTTAAGATCTATTAAGCTATCAGCTGATGCCAATTACTACGTTTACCCCGAGCGTAATTTATTACATCCTAAATGTGGTCGTAAGTTATTGCCGTCAAATGACTACAGAATGCAAGAAAGCAATTAGAAAATATGCAAAAGGCTTACTTTGCTTAATAGCTGTAGCCAAGGCATCCTGTGCTCGTTGCTTTCAGCCGAAAATCCCCGTTGGCGTCTTCATGTAAATCAGGGTTTCGTAAGGTACGTTTTTTATGTTTGGTCCAGAGTCTTGCTGCGAAGTGCGTTGAATCCGCACTTTTAGGAAACACGAGGCATTAAGGTAATTGAAGGAATGGTAGATGAATGCGAAATGTATACTTCCTGCAAGCAACACGCACTCACGTTTAATACACCGATATCGTACGGTAGTTGACGGTCAAATTCTTGTTTAAAACGTGTCTTTCTTATGAATTCGTTATTGTTCCCACCATAAAAACGCTTCTCATTTGTTAAACGCAATAACCAACCACGCATTCTTTGGCCTGGAAATTGCGTGCCTAAACGAATACATACAATACAATTATAGGTTATTTCCCCTACAATACGTAAAAACTGGAAATTGCAATTTTATTGCAGTAACCTAATTTATACATACAATAATAATGATTGGAAAATAGATTTCATTTTTTGGATTAAAAGAATCCCTTATTCCTAGTATTAGAAGGAAAATTTTTGTACAGACAAAAGACGTAACAGACTTAAAGGCTCGAAGGCGTAAAAGGTCAAAGGCTGAAACATTTTTTACACTTCAATATTTTGAAAAATCAAATTTAATTAATTTTAGAATTTTAAAATATTCTTTATACAAAGACGTGCTTGTTTATGAGTATAATATAGTGGAAAAGTAAAAGATGCTTAATTCATCTTTGACATAAAAATTTCGATGCCAGGACATTGTTGAAACTGTTTCCAATTTTTCAAAATTTTGAAGTGACACAAAAATTTTGAAAATTGGAAACAGTTTCAACAATGTCCTGGCATCGAAATTTTTATGTCAAAGATGAATTTAGCATCTTTTACTTTTCCACTATATTATACTCATAAACAAGCACGTCTTTGTATAAAGAATATTTTAAAATTCTAAAATTAATCAAATTTGATTTCTCAAAATATTGAAGTGTAAAAAATGTTTCAGCCTTAGACCTTTTAAGCCTTTAAGTCTGTTACGTCTTTTGGCTGCACAAAATTTTCCTTTTAATATTAGGAATAGGGGATTCTTTTAATCCAAAAAATGTACGTATAAATTAGGTTACTACAATAAAATTGCAATTTACAGTTTTCACGTATTGCAGGGGAAATAACCTATAATTGTATTGTATGTTTTTGTGTCACTTCAAAATTTTGATGAGTCGAGTTTGATTAACTTTCAAAATTTAGAACATGATACTTTATGCCAAAGCGCATTTATTTTAAATGTATTATTTAAGTAAATAAGGAGAAAACTCATAATACCTTTGATATAACAAGGGCTGTTGCATTTAATGCTGATTTCCTTTTTCCATTTTTAAAATTTTTTGTGTTTCAAAATTTTAAAAAAATCGAGTTTGATTAACTCTGAAATCTTAAAACAACATACTGTATAGAATACAGCCGACTCCCAGACGTAGTTGGTATGCGTGTGTCTACTATGCCCAAGGTCCAAGGTTCGAATCTCGATATGGTCCTCTTGAAAAATGTTAGGCGAGCATTTTTCACAAAAATACGCCTTCGTTCAGATGTGAGGTAAAATGGAAGTCCCGTATGTGAGTGTTGTCACGCATGTTAAAGATCCCTACCTTGCTTGGAACAGCAAGGGTTCGGCAAAATTCAAAATTTTCCAGGTAAAAAAAAACTCGCTTCCTGGCCTATGTAGTACCCTTCGGGTAGAAAATTGGAAAATCAAAGTAGTGTGCAAGACGTGCGTGTTTTATGGATACAGCATCTAGAGAAAAGAACAGAATGCTCAAAACCTTTTTAATATAAAAATTTCGATGCATGGACGGTTTACATTTAATGCTGAATCTATTTTCAATTTTTCAAAATATTTGTCTTCGTCATTAGGTCTTCAGTTCTGGAACTGGTTAGGTGTTACCTCTATTGTTTACTATTCTGCGCTAACTTACACATTTCCCCGAAATTCCCACAGCTTACATCTTTTACTATATGCGTGCAATAGCTCTACATCTACCTCTCGTTTTATCCTATCTCTGTCTGTAATATATCCCGCACTATGCCCAAAATGCCTTAAAACATCTCCTATATTTTTGTTTTCCACGGATATCTTTTTCCCCTACTATTTTTAGAACATCTTTGTATGTCCATGCTATCATCATAATACCACTAAAGCACCACATTCCAAGAGGCTTCTACCTTTTTCCTGTCTGCTTCTACTACTGTCCCTATTTCATAGCCGTACAGTACTATGCTCCACACATATGCATTCAATAATTTTTCCTTGTTTCTATGTTTGTTGTTTTCTAACACAGCGTTGCGCTTCCTTGTTAGATACAACTCGGTTCCTCTTCTATTGTTTTCTAAACATACACCCTATTTGATCGACTTTCAGTGTTATGAGAAGGATTAGGCGTCGCCGTGGATCAATATAGTAAGCGTAAGACTACGGGTCCCAAGGTCCTGGGTTCGTATCCCGACACGGCCGACTGCTTGAAAAATGACAGGTGAGCAATTTTCACAAAAATTACGCCTTCGTTCGGATGAGAGGTTAAATGGAGGTCCCGTGTGTGAATGTTGTCACGCACGTTAAAGATCCCTACCTTGTCTGGAACGGCAAGGGTTCGGCGAAATTCTAAATTTTCAGGCAACAAAAAACTTGCCTCTTGGCCAATATATTATGTTTGGGTGGAGCATTGGAAATGTAAATGCACGGTATGTGAAGGATTTTGGCAGCTCCGTGGTGTAGTTGGTATGTGTGTGACTATTACGCCCAAGGTCCCGGGTTCGAATCTCGACACGTTCCGCTTAGAAAATGTTCGGCGAGCATTTTTCACAAAAATACACCCTCGTTTGCAAGAGAGGTAAAGTGGAGGTCTCGTTTGTGAGTGTTGTCACGCACGTTAAAGATCCTTACCTTGCTTACAACAGCAAGGGTTCGGCAAAATTCAAAATTTCCAAGTCTCGCTTCCTGGCCAATGCAGTACTTTCGGGTGGGGCACTGGAAAATCAAATTTAGGGTATGTGAAGGATAATAAACAACCTGCTGCTACCGAGATTCCTAACACATAGACATTTGCCGAATTAAGAGTTTTACAATAAATCCTTTCGCACAATCAACATTAGTGGAGAATATTGCAAAACCAACACCTGTAGTTGTTTATAGTAATCATCAGGTTCAAGTACAATTATTTTTTTCGTCGTTAGGTTTTCCGTCTTGGAACTGGTTGGACGCGTACTCCCATTGATTTATATTCTGAGCTAGCTTACACATTTCCCTGAAATTGCCACAGTCTACATCTGTGACTATCTGTGTCAAATAGTCTAACCTATATTTACTTATACCTCTCTTTTTCCTGTCTTTGCTTCTAATATATTCCGCACTATCTCCTCATGCCTTAGTATGTGACCTATCATCATCTCTCTCCTATGTCTTAGTATTTTCCACATATTTATTTCTTCCCCTACCATTTCTAGAATCTCTTTTCTCTTAATTTTGTCTGTCCATGATATTTAACATCATACGTCTGTACCACCTTTCATAAACTTCTATCTCTTTCCTGTCCGCTTCTTCTGCCCAAGTTTCACGGCCATATAGTGCTGTGCTCCACAGATATGCTTTCAGCAATCTTTTCCTTGTTTCTCTTTGTTGTCTTTGAATATAGTAGCTGCATTTTCTTGTTAAATACAGCACCGCCTAGTGCTAATCTCTGTCTTATTTCTTTTGCATTTTTCCATCTTGCGTTATTTGGCTTACTAAGTAGCAGAAATCCTTTGTGTGCCAACTGAAAATTTTCATAAGTCAAGTTTGATTAACTATCAAATTTCAAAACATGGTACTTTATACCAAGACGAAAATATTTTATATGTATAATATAAGAGAATAAAAGAAAAACTCAAAATTGTTTTAGTATGACAATTTTGGTTTAGGGACCGTTTACACATAATGCTGAAATTGTTTTTTCTATTGTTAAAATTTTTTATACTTAAAATTTTAAAAATCGAGTTTGTTTAACTGTCAAACTTTCACGCATCATACTGTAACAGTAATTAGGAAGTATGTGGAACTTTCTAGAAAGTACGCTTATTTGGTTTTTACTAAAGCGACCTCATATCTGTCTAGCGATAAGAAAGGATGATTAACAGGTATCGTAACATAATAGGGTTCTTCTCGAAAGGTTTTTTGACTCACATTCTAGATTTATCTGTATTTTTCTTGAATAAAGGATTATTGTATATAAGTGCGTATCCTAATCCGATAGATTAGTAGTAGTTTGAAGTCCGTCCTAGTAAATGTTTGATGTATATAAATTAATGTAAAGATTAATTCGCTTATGTGATATAAGAGTGTTAGATAAATAGATTACTAAAAATATTAGTGCTATAATAGTGTTCAATGTGTTGTGCTTAGAAGAATAAATTAGTGCCTACAAATAGTGATTAAGCTTGTCTTAATGTAAACAAGACTAAGTGCTTGGGATTGTGAAGAATAATACTAGACTTGTATTTATTGTAAATAAAGGCCAAAGGACAATTAGAAAATTCATCACACTGGTGTCAAGTGTGTGCGGTAGTAGTAAAAAAGACATTTGAATGATTTTTCTTTAGCGTGCCTGTCACTCGTAGTTAACAACAGAAAAAGAACTTCAAGTCAGACATAGAGGAAAACTCTGCGAGCCTCACGACGCATTAGAACAAAATTCCACAAAATTAAATGAAAATGAGGAAAAACTGAACCAGATCGCAACACAACTAGAAGACAATAACAAAAGTTTTACAAAAAAAAAATTCAAGAGACTTCCGTAAACCTACAAGAAAATTATAGTCAATTGAGAAAAGAACTTATACAGGAAGCTACAAAAATCGCAAAAGCGGTTGAACAATTAAAAGAAGAGTTTTTAAAAGAAACTACATAATCCGCGGAATAGCTGTAAGCCAAATTTTCCAGCGATTTACAGAAATTGGAAGCGCTGTTAGTCGACAACTCTCAAGAACTAGACACGAGATTTTCAGAAAAACCTTTACAGACCTCGCATAAAATGGAAAAAGAGGTTCTAAGGATGGAAGACCGAATTAATTGGCTAGTAGTACAAGGATCAACACCCTCAACTCCGGGATACAATACTACACCTTAGAATCTAAGAATGTCGGAGAAAAGGATTCATCGTCATTTAGTTCAAAGTAAGACCACCTAGCTTTGACGGAAAGTTGTTTTGTGCAATGTAATTCAAACAATATGAAGCTGCTGCGATAGCTAGCGACTAGAATGATTATGAGAAGACAACTGTGTTGATAGTCGTATTCCGAGATAAAGCTTTGAGTATCCTACAAACTATACCAGGACCATGGTCAAAGATGCTAAATGACCTTAACGTCAACTGTAAATGAAGTACGACAATTGTTATACACCACCCTGTTCTAGTCTAAGGTATACTGTTAAAGTCCCGCGCGTAATTGACAAGAGCCACTACGACAGTTGGTAACATAATAAACACGTTCATAATATTGCGCAACAAGGTATTACGTCATTCTTGCGTCTCAAATTCGTATCACATACAAAGAAACAGATAAATGTACTCACGTAAAATGTGGAGCTCTTCACAACAAGGCAGCTATAGGATCTTGGCGTTAGTTAGGCGTGGTTCGGCCTTCGCCCCCGTTGAAACCAAATTAATTTGTCTTCCCTCTTCTTTCTGTAGCGGTACAATAAAGGATCAACCAGGTAGGAGGACGATAATATGGTACGATAAAGGAAGCCTACATTCCGGAAAGAAAAAGACAACGGCACGACACCGGTCACGTCACGCCTCGACGTTTCGTTCACTAGTCCCTGATGTGACGGAAAATGCCCACTTCCTTCCGCACTCCGCGTCTGCGCATTCTCTGGCGCTGACGCAACTGTCTAAAGTGACGGAAATGCACGCACAAGTCTATTTTTTTAAATATTGGCGCGGTTTCAGTCACATATTTTAAAACTAAGACCGATTTTCGGCATGTAACACAATTTCTACCTGTAGCATGTGTATCACACTCGAGTGAAGAACCACTACCAGAAGGCCAACGTAAATTTACAAGAGTTTGATGCAGATATTGCTCGCTTGGTGAGACTTGCCTATCCAACAGCACCGGAGAGTTTCTTGGAACAACTGGCAATACAGACCTTTGTCGATCGAATACGGGATGGAGAGATCTAGCAAACATTAAGACTAGCCCGGTCTAAGAGTCAGGATGGTGCGCTGGTTCATTCTTTATAGTTTGTAGCAGCAAAGGAGGCATCGCATCGTAGCAGTGTCAAAGTTAGCTGCTCTGTGGAAAAACAGGGACCAGAGAGCATGGTGGAAACGTTAAGGCGTGTTTTTCGTGACCAGCGACCAAAGAGAAAAGGACAGAAAAGCCGCAATTCTGGAGAATTTGGACATATCCAACGGCAGTGTAAGCAACCCAAGAATAGAACATGAGAAGTAGGAAAACTAGAAAACTGTGCGAATTCTGCTTCAGAAAACACCATCCGTATTGTGCGAACTAGGTGCGAAGATAGTATTCACGTATATGCACGTTTTATAGAAGATTTGTTTGTGGACTTGCGAATATTGCCAAATCCTTGACTAAATTAACACAAGATTATGTATGATTATGTATGGGACGAAAGTTGTCAAAATACGTTCCATCAGCAAAGACATTTATTGACGGTAACTCCAATCTTAAGTTACCCTCAGTCGGAAGGCAAATTCATATTAAACACGGACGCAAGTAATATTGTCATTCGAAGTACGTTGTCTCAGACGGTCAAGAAAAAGTAATTGGTCATTTCAACAAGGTGCCCTCGAAAGCGGAAAGAAATTACTGCGTTATAAGAAAAGAACTGTAGGCGCTAGTGAAATCGCTAGAGCACTTTTCTAAGTTTCTATATGGTGGAAAGTTTCACCTGAGAACAAATCACACAGCGGTGAAGTGGCTACTACAGTTTAAGAGCCCGGAAGGACAGGTCGCGAAATGGATAAAAAAGCTACAGGTGTACGATTTTGATACAACATTGAGCGTGTTCAAGTCACTGTAACACAGATGCGTTGTTGCGACGGCCTTGTCCTGAAGATTGTAACCATTGTTCACGGCTGGAGATGAAATGTGATCTTCTTTGTGGGACAACCGTGATTAACGATTGGCGGCTACAGCAGCTGATGACCAAACAAAAGAATAACCCAGACCTAGGCGTCATCATGAATTAAAAAATCAGAGGTGACCGTCCGTGCTGGCAGAATGTTAGCCCGCTAAGTACCACTCTGAAGTCGTACTAGGAATAGTAGGAGAACTTCAGAGGAGAGTATTCATTGTGGCAAAATGTTAGCCTGCTAAGTAGTACGTTGAAGTTGTACTGAGCACAGTGGGATTCCTTGAAGTTAAAGAACGAGATCTTGGTACGATCTCAGAAAAAGAAACATGGGTCCGTGAGTACACTTCAAGTGATAATTCCCAAAAGCCGGGTGTCCCAGGTATAATTACATCTAATTGATGGAACGTCAAGAGGGCACTTTGACGTCAAAATCAGTAAAAGATTTTACTAAGTAGGCTGCAAGGAAGATGTCAGGGAATAATGCATAAAGCGTCAGTTATGTGCACGGTTGAACAACCGGAAAGCGCATGTGATGCAATATACTACGTAGGAAACCCGTTTGAAGGAGTGGCAATTGACATTGCAGACCCATTCTCTAAAATCAACTCTAGAACTAAATATATCTTGCTGGTCATGTACTGCTTTATAAAATGAACTTAAGCGGATGCCATACCTAACAAAAAAGCAGCAACCGTCACCGGAGTATTAGGCTGTCGTTTTGGTATACTTTTGGAGCTCCACGCTGACCAAAACAGGAATTTTGAGTCGGCGTTATTTCAAGATGTTTGTCGGTTGCTTGAGATGAGAAAGACCAGAACAACGCCGTTACACCCTCAATCGAATGGTATGGTACAACGCACGAACTGCACTTCGGGAAAGTATCTCCAAAGTAGTCGGTCTCTAAACATCAAAAAGAGTGGGAATACTACATACACGTATTTTTATTGGCCTACCGATCTTCCGTGCACGAGAGCACTGGACAGACTCCTGCATGTTCTATGCTGGAACATGAGATTCTATGCGACCTTGAGTTCGATAGTAAACGTGGAGAAAACGTTGTAGGCTCAAGTGGAAAATGCATGATATCCATGGCGACGTAATGGTATGTGCAGATTGCGAGCGAGCGAACGAAAATCAGGTATGACATCAAGGCGCAAAGGTCTGGTTTTCAAACTGGAGGTGGCATATGATTGAACAATCCCAGAAGGAGGAGTACGTTGTCGCCAAAGTTACAAAGAAGTTGGGAGGGTTCTTTCAAAGTATCGAAACGAATCAACGATGTAATATATTGGATTTGTAAGCTTTTAAAATGCAGGACAATAGTAGTGCACATCAACAGACGGGCACTTTACGTTAGTGATGACTCTGACAATGCCAGAGAACTTGATTAAGTGAGACGACTAGGGAGCCAGGAAGACAAACCAAGACGTGGTTCAAATTACGAATGGTTTAGTCCGTGTACAGCGGTACCGGCAAGGCGAGATTTGGAATTGCCGAAGAGACCAACGTGGATTTATTTGATATGCTAGCGAAATAGTTTCTCACACATTGCGTAACGGCGGATCTCCATATTACTTGAGGGGTTGCTGCGGTGTTCAGAAGAAATTTGGTAGTCTGAAGCAGCTTCGCCAACGACAACCAGAGGTGGGCAAAACCACACACCTTAGAGATAGATGCCGTGGCATTTAGTACCTAGTGACGAAACAATTGTCCTCTGGTAAACTCAGTTACTAAGACTTGTGGAGGACATTAGTGGATCTCAAAGACCAGATGATGGACTTTGGGGATATGAAATTAGTCATACCTAAGATTGATTGTGGGCTTGATAGATTGGACTGGAAGGTAGTACGAAACATTCTGGATGTACTATTCCGGAAGACTGGGGTGCACGTCTTAGTATGCGAGTTGAACCCACATCCGCCAGCACCTGCTATTGAGGGTGTCGATTGCCACTTCCGTCAATATGGGAAACGTAAGAACGGCAAGGGTGTTCTTATCGTCACGGGGACATGCAACTTCCGACCCATAAAATGTTCTAGGGCAGATTAATAAGGATTATTTTAAAAAGTACGCTTACCCGATTTTTCTTAAAACGGCCGCATGTCTGTTAGCGATAAGAAGGGATGATTTACAGGTATCATAATACAATCGTAATATTATCATATTATATCTGTCTAACGATAAGAATGTATAATTAATATTGTAATACGGGGTTGTTCTAGAAAGTTCGATGACTGATATTCTAGATTTCTCTGTCTTTTTCTTGAACGAAAGAGTATTGTATACCGGGTGTAACAAAATAAGTGTAAAATATTTCAGGGGATGATTCCTCATTGTAAAAGAGATAGGGTCTTTTATATAAAGAAACTTTATTGGAGCATCCCTTGTTAAGATACAGCCCCTTAAAAGGGGGTACATAAAATTTGTTTTTATTTTTTTTTACAAACACAAAAAAAGGTACAAAATTGAAATTAAGGTGACATTTTTTACTATCAAAAATATACTTACTCAGTAATTTATTTGGTTTACCCCATGGTTGTAAAAGGTGGAAAATGCAACCCCTAAAATTTATTTCCAATGTAACTTTTTGTCTTATTATTTGTTTGCCATTTAAAAATTTATTTCCAATAGCTTATTTCATTTTAAACCGAACATGTTCTTTGAATTTTTTGCCCAAAATTAATCAGTTCGCAGAAAAAAATTATTTTGCAAACAACTACAGAGATACATCGTCATAAATGCGAACTGAATTATTATTGTTATTTTGTAGTTACTACCTGCATCAAAGTATGATTAAAGATGAATAAACAAGCTGCCATTGAGAATACATTTCAGCATACCTTCTACAAGCTTCTAAACCATTACTTTGCTACAGACCGTAAACGTAATGCATATTAGCCATTCCGCATTTGTGTATGCCATTTTAAAAACAAGTGAATTATTAAACTAACAAATTAAAAACAGAACAACGACACACAATTATTAATTATTATAGTCCCGTAGACGCGGTACACGCGTCACAAAAGACAGTTGGTAACGATATTACATAATGTGAAGATTGACGCGCAAATTTCGATGACGTCACACAATATGAAAATTAGGGCGACACAATTTACCAATTACACAAATTATAAAGGAAATAAGTTTTAAAGAAAACCCTCAAAGGGAGCACTTACGTGAACAAGTAGAGCTTCCTTCAGAATTACTTCGTGATGGTGGCGGCTTCCTACAGGATTACTTCATGAAGGCCGCCCGTGGCTTCGCTAATATTTCTCGGGTCGTGGATCTCCTAAGCCAGGTTGCATCCAAATTCTTCCTATATGTAGATACAAATAAGGTAAAGGAGACAGGGTAAGGCACGATAAATTTTGGAATCACAGGAAACCTACATATCAGAAAAAAGACACGGTAAGATACGAGACCAACTACTCTTCTTCGCGTTTCGGAGACAAGTCCCTACGCGTCTTTCTGAAATTCCCCACTTTCTTCTTCCTCCACTCGCGTTGACGCGAAACTCGCGCAACGCACTTCTGAAGTGACGGAAATACGCGCAACAAGTCTTTTAAATTTATGGCGCGAAATTATCACATATTAACACTTATTTAAAAATGTCTAGTGCCGATTTTCGGCACGTAACATAATTCAATTTCAAAAATTTACAAACTGACAGCGTGATAAGAATTTAATTGTCACTATCACTAATAGCGGCCTACTAGATAAATTAGTTTCGCATTTTCGTCTTATGACGATGTATCTCTGTAGTTGTTTGTAAAATAATTTTTTTCTACGAAATGGTTAATTTTGGGCAAAAAATATAAGAGACATTTTTTGTTTAGAATGAAATAAGCTATTGGAAGTAAATTTTTAAATGGCAAACAAATAATAAGAAAAAAAGTGACATTGGAAATAAATTTTAGGGGTTGCGTTTTCCACCCCTTACAACCACGGGGTAAACCACCTAAATTACTAAGTAAGTGTATTTTTGATAGTAAAAATATCACCTTAATTTCAATTTTGTAACTTTTTAGTGTTTGAAAAAAAATGAAAAACAAATTTTATGTACCCCCTTTAAGGGGCTGTATCTTAACAAGGGATGCTCCAATGAAGTTTCTTTATATGAAAGACCCTATCTCTTTTACGATGAGGAATCACCCCCTGAAATGTTTTACACTTACTTTGTTACACCCGGTACAAGTGCGAGGTTCGTTGCGATAGATCAGCATTAGTTTGTACTCGGTCCTAACAAATGTTTGATGTACATAAATCAATGTACAGATAGATTCGCTTATGTGATATAAATGTAAATGCGTGAAATCACGTGATATAAATGTGTTAGATAAATAAATTACCAGTAAAAGTAGTACTACAATAGTGCTTATTTCGTCGTATGTAAAAGATTGGATTAGTACCTACAAATAGTGACTAAGCTAGTGCTAATGTAAACAAGATTGCAAAGATTTGTGATTGTGAAGAATAATTATTAGACGTGTATTTATTGAAAATTAAGACAAATGACAAATTAAAGTATTCGTTACAATATTATGATTTCGAAGTGTGTGTTGCGCTTTTAATGTACTCTGTATATTTAGTTGAATTGGCTTTAGAATCGAGAACGTGGTTTAACAGCAAAGTTTTATTTGTCACCTGCTTCCCAGAGATGACAAATTTATGCCACGATTTGCTATAAGTATTAATTTAATCTGTTTGGAACTTCTCCAGATAATCCCTATTACAGTTTGTTGTAAGACAAACAATCGTCTAATAAGTGATAAACGCAGTAACAAAGCGAAATAGCACTTCCTTAGAATGCATGAATGTAGTTCTCCCGCCCCCAATTCTCTAAAACGACATCAAGTACAATGCAATTTATTTTAATCTAAGTAATTACAGCGCGGTTTTTCTGATAAATTAGAAAACTGAAAAAGACCCCGGAAAACATCCTGTGATACCAGAAGCCACATCCACGCAAAAAGTTATAATACTTCCTTGTTGTTATGGAAGTATATGACTTTCGAGACGGAAAACAGTAAACCTTAAGAATTCTTCATCTGAATCACTTGTTGATTATTACCTTTTATCAACGTTAGATTTTATAATGTGAACTTTTAAGGACACGAACGTGGAAAAAAGTAAATTTATTATGCAAACAAGTAGACGAGTTAATGGAATTTATTTCCTAGTTTCAAGTTATACAGATGAGGTGGCCTTATCGGAACTAAAATATTAAATTGCAGATGCTACTGAATTGAGGTAATTAATTATTCAGCAGTAATATTTAAAGTTACAATACCCGTGGGTACTACGAATGCGTCATTCAATTTACAGCGAGAATTCTCTGTTTTTTGGCAGAAATTAGAGGTAGTTCCCAAAGACGCTGGGTTTTCTAGTGGTGCATAAAATTGGTATACATCTAAGGCCACTGAAATTTTTTTGGAAAATCGCTACAGCAACGTTATTAGAAACAATTATGCCACCAAGGCGTTTTCGAACAATTTAATCTGCAAAGATACGTGCCAACTTGACACTGCGATCGACGTACGGTAACAAGCTTTGGCCAATAGTTAATGGCTTGTTAGTACTTCATAGAAATACGTTTCAATGGAGGCTCTAAAAACAATTTTTTAATCAATCAGCGTTTCTAAGAAACAGTCATAACGCACAAACGCTTTCGAAAAACTTAATCTTTAAGAGTGCGTACCAACTTCACGCTTCCTGAGAGGTTCAAACAACAACTTTTTGGTCAATAGCTATCGTCCTATCGAATCTCTTTAGTATTTCATAGAAAAAATTAACCTTCTTAGGCATTTTTATAAAATTCAATCTACAGAATTGCGTGTTAACTTCAGAATAGAGGTTCCAAACAATTTTTGACAAATCGTTAATGTCTGATTAGTGCCTTTTAGAAAAAGTTGTGCCGCAGAAACAATCTCGAAAATTTCGACCTCCAAAGTACGCGATAACTTCATGCCTTGAAAGCTTTTCCAACAATTTTTAGCCAATCGTTAGTGTCTCGCTTGTGCCTCATAGAAAAAATTATACCGCACTAGAGTTTTCGAAAAATTCAATCTTCAAAACTTCGTGCCAACTTCACGCTCCGATAGAGGTCCTAACGCAGGTTTTTGGCTAATAGTTAGCGTCTCATCAGACTCTTAGGCATTTCATAGAAGAAGTTAACCTTCTTAGGTGTTTCCGAAAAATGCGATCTTCAAAAGTACAGGATCAACAAAATTTTACAGATATATTGTAATGGTTTGCATTAATAGAACTTATATTTTTTCAAAGATTCGTATAAAGCTAGCACCAGCTCTTAAATAGTTTGGAACAAAATATAGAAATTGCGCTGATAACGATTCGTTTCTACCAAAGTTCTCAAACAAGCATCTAGTTTTTCCGAAAATCTTTAGTGGAATAGATGTCGAATTCTTTATAAGTAATGCAACTGACATTTAACTTAGTATATACATTCTTTTAAGAATATGGCCATGCTTTTATGCGTATTTTATTCACATGGCATTGCATAAAATGTGTATGAAACTCTTTTCATTACTCAATTACTTATGATAATCTTTTATAATTTGTGATTTTACATGAAATTGAGTACTTCTCTAAATACAATGCTTTTATCATAACGTTTGGATGAAACGCTTTCGGAAAACATTTACGCATGATGAATACCGTTATTCTTATCTAAATTAAAGTATATAATCATCTCAGTTTTTATACTTTGTACTTTTTTTTAATACGTGCATTTCACAAATATAAATAAATAGCTACGTAATTGGACTCTTTCTTAAATTTTCTCGAATTTGCTCGAGTTTACGACTCCGGATGTTTATTCTATGATGCGATATGACCTCTCCTTGAACTTTAATTACATCAATATAAATATATATATATATATATATATATATTACTATGTAATAATTTGTAGGTTATAAGTAAATAGATAGGTAATAGTTAAGCTTTGGGTAGGCTAGCGTGTGTAAATACCGTGTACTAAAGAATTAAATAGATATCTTAGAAATCTAATTTAACAATTAAGTAATTTAATGTAAGAATTTAGGATTAATTTTATTTTAGTTTCAGCTTTGCACTTATTTGCAAGGAAATTTCAATATTTAGGGAGCAGAGTCAATAAATGGTAAGCGTCTATCAAACAAGTCAATTCATATGTGTGCAGGATGAGAGTGCAGCTTTAATTATAGCATAACGGCGTACCATAGTTAAAAAGCTTTCTTATTTTAATTTCATTAATAATAATAATTTACGGGTATATTGTTGGTGAAGTAGAAACATTTCAATACTATTTAGCATAATATAGCATTTAAAAACACGAGCTTGTTGGAAAGGGATAGGAAAGAAAATCGATTAACGAAAACTTAACGGTTACAACAAGCACGTTTTAGGTAACGATTATTTACATGTATGAGGCGCGTGTTGTCAACAACCTCATCAGAAAATCAATATTTTCTAAGAATGCAAATAGACGTGGTCATCCCTCTAGATTGTTCGTTCAAGAATTGCTCCAGGTGGCCTCTCATCATCAGGAACTGCACGTTTCCACTCAGATTTCTCAGCTGCTAATGCATGGTACTTCCATGCTCCCGTATAGCTGCTACTGTTCTATCAACATACTCGATTTCTACCAGTGCACACCAAGGGCCTCCAACCATATGTAGTAAAAAGGTCTACCTACTTTTCTTCCAGCTGGGTTATCAACTGCACATTTTTTTTTGGTAAACTTCTCAACCGTTCACAGATTTCATGAATTCCTTCACTCCACAACAACTAACAGTCGTCTAAATCTGCAAAACTAGCCATTATCCTTGAGTTTTTCTAATTTTGCAAAACCAGTTATTATCCTTGAGTTTTTTTCCGTAAACTTCGCAACCGTCTTCAACCGTCTCAAAAATTCGATAATTCCACTTGCAAACAAGTATTTTAGTTCGAAATCCTCATTAAAAATATCTAACAGCTGTCACTTTTTACGAAATCCTCCGGCAACTAACTTCCACCCAAGCACCAAAACACGCCTCTTTCACACGTGCACATCCGATCGTCTTATTCTAACTTGCATTCAAGCTATACTGTTTCTTATCTTGTATCTTTCTCCAGTTTTCAACGTTTGCTATCTATTTTTGTGTATCCTTGTCTTACCTGTGCATTATGTTACTTTACCTTTATCCCCGCTTATTTACAAGTCTTATTCCAACCAACCAGTCTACATTATTGTCTTTCTTGCTCTTATACATGCAGTCTAATCGTCTAACTCTGTCTGTAGCTTCTACTATATTTTCCATTACCCTTTTTAACAAACATCTTATGCAAACACGTAGCATCTTTCTCGCACTTATTTACTTTTAGAAATCGCTTTATGTTACAGACGTTTCAAAGTAAACGACAACTAACCATATGATATTTTCCATTCTTTGCTATCTCATTTAAAACACTGTCTCTCCCTTTTTATTATCGATCCATTTTTATACTTGTAGCGTTTACGTCTTATCTACCCTAAACCAGTTTATTTTCAAACTATCTTTTATTACGAATCCTAACGTCTGTTGACAAGCTTTTAAACTCAATACCAAGAACGTGTTTACAAAACTAAACTTTTACGGGAAATATCTTGTTTTTGAAACGCTCTCTAATGTTTAACGTGTTTCTTGACTTCACTTTTATATTTACAATGCTAAAACTTTTGAAATTATCAATGTTTCAGCTTTATATTACCTTCCCTTACGTTATGTACACTAACAGATTAACTACGCTTTGAATATTTGTTACATAAAAATGCACCCTCTTTAATTTTCGATTTTTATGCTACTACTGAAAAGCTCTACTGTCACTATCTTTACATGCTAATTATATGTTTATACGCACGGACTTGTGCTTCTAATCTCTTAATAACCGTGATTAATCTCTACCCTAATACTAACATGAAGTAAAATTTATCGCAAAGCTTATCTTTAATAATAAATACCTACGTTTTTGCTTTAAAATATTCTAAATAATTTCTGGACTGCTATATACATGATGTACCCTATTAAAATGTCTTACTGACCTCTCTCCCACCATTTCTAACCTATAAATCTATAGTAATATATATATATATATATATATATATATATATATATATATATATATATTATATATATATATATATATATATATATATTACTCATATTTAGACCAGGGTAGAAAATTAAATAATCACATCAAATAATTTTAATCACCGTGTAGAAGCTTTGGGAAAAGGTACGCGTTATTAAAAAAAACCGTGAAGCATAAAAATTCATTCGTTTCATTAAAAATAAGGGAGTTAAATTATGTACAAGACGCTTGCTATTAAAAAAAAGGAAGCAGTATTAAAAAAAAGCTCTACGTGTAATTAAATTATTCCTAGTAAAGAAACAAATAGAAATTACGTGCAAAATTTATATTAATTAACTCAATTTTAAGTAACCGGTATTAAACAAAATGTACAGATAATAATTAATATTTGATTAGGAGTCACTAAAAATTTAAGGGTATTAATTTTAATTGAAGTTAATTGAACCAGTAGGAACATATAATACGCATCAAAACTTGTAAAAACCCAATAAAATGCAAATCGTAGAAGGGTTATTTAGAAGTATTATGTTTGAACACCTGTGTATTTTTAAAAAAGCTCATTCTGCGTAAATTTTGCAGATAATTAATGGTTACAGAGAATCTTGGAGAAACCGTAGCTTAATAGGTACGGGAAATGCTAAAGGTGGGTTATTTCACAGTCCACGTGGACTGAAATAATCGATAATAAAGAATATCAATTTGCACCAATAAGAACAGGGTAGATAGAGACAGATAATATGCGCAAGACCGAGACACATATAGTAAAAGGCGTGAGTGGAGCAACGTCACTGGGTTGCGATTGGTTGAAAGTAAAAGGCAAACTTGAGAGGTAAAAATAACATTTCTGTATAAAATTTAATTAGTTATTTCCAGGCGTTGCGAGCCGTGTCGAAATTTCTGAGATTAAACTGATGCGAGTGCAAATTTCGTAAAAATCGCATGCCGGGCTGCGGAATGGGAACATAGAATGACGAAATTCTAGAAACTGGCCGTTTTGAGGACAAGACCGACAGACGGGCTAACCTCTATATATACCCAGGTTAATATGAACAAGCTCTCTTAGATTTTCGACTTGATTCAATGCGTTAAACAGTGCTTTTTAGTTTTCCGAGTTTGATAGAATAATTTAAACAGTTTGCTCGTATATTTTGGTGATTTAAAACAGTTTGTCCTTTACGTGCTACAATGAATGTACTTTAGTGCACTTAGAAAAGAAGATACAAGGTAATAAAGTTTAGTATCACTGTACCAAGTAGTCAAATTTGCAACGACAAATGAATACACAAAAGTAGGCAGTTTTGGCGTATATTGGTGAAAGAAGCATGAATTTCTGTGCTATTTTTCGGGGGTGTTAATAATTAAATGGTTCATAAACGTGTCTGGATCCACAAAACAAGGGTCAGATATACACAGATGAGTTCCGGAAAAGCCCTGAAACAACTTTAGATGAATGGTGGTGGAGAAATTTTAAAAGCGTTGAGAATCAGAAGCCGTAAATATAACCCAGTTGGAATGGTGTGATTAACAAAAGGGACGAGGTACATTGAAGCTACGAGTGCAGTAACCTTCAGGTAAATTATACTATTTTGTTTGAACTTTGATGTTTTCGTGTGTGTTGAATAACTTTATAATTTATTTACTTAAAATGGACAGTAATGAAGTTGTACTAACAACAAATTTTTAATTTTAAGGTGAAATTTTCTTGTTTAAGTCGAAAGGAGTATTTAGTATTTATGTTCTTGATGAAAATTTGGGTATGTCTTTGAGCTCAATTAGACGAACCTGGTTAATTAACGTAAAGGGGTGGTAGATGCTCCCTTTGTACTCAGACTCAGGTCTGCATATATTGTTATATTAATTAGGAGGCATCCTACAAGGACTTAAATTTTGGATGCACATTAAAATGATAACAAATTTATATCTTGAAATTTTCTGATACTGAAATTTATGCTGAATTTTTAATTTTGAAATTTTAATGTATTGTGAATATTGATGTAAATAGAGTTAACGGTGATGTTTGTGGTAGGAATGTGTTTGTTTTTTTTTATGAATGAGGATGAAGGGATCTAGGGGAACAGCCGAGGCGATGAACAGAAGAAAGTCAACGGAACAGTTGAGTTAATGAATAGCTTTTTGTAGGATTCACAGCATTCTTGACGCCCAATTCGTGAGGCTCGATTCTAATTAAAAAGGTTTCACAGCATTCTTGGCGACCCAAAAGTGAGGCTCGAGTTCCAAATAAAATTTTTGTGATTTTATTCCAGGAAACTGGCGATCTGAGAGAGAGAGTTTCTGTTTGTGTATAAATTTAAGAGTAGTTAGAGTGTGTGTGAGTGATTTGAACGTATGCAGAGAAAGGAGTGGTTAAGGAGTCAAGGAGTGGAAATTCGAAGTGACGATAGTGCATTGTGTGGGAAAAATTCGAAAACGGAAGAAGCTGGAGGCAGTAGAGATCAGTCGAGGACGGAATCAGGGGATCAAGGAAATGAGATGATAATGAGAATGCTGGAGAGGATGAGCGATGAATCGAATAAGAAATTTGACCAATTAAATCAGGAATTAGTGGGGGTAGAAGCAACTGAACCCACCACTGACGGACCGACAAATTATCAAGTATTTATCACGACACTTCGAGGTAGAAGTAAGACAACACGTAGCACTACAGAACATAGTGGACAGAGAAATGTTTTTAGAATACCTGCAGAGGTACGACGACGTAAGTAGTGGACGACCTCGGGATAATAGGGAAAGACAGATCAACACAGTTAGGTTTGACAATAGACGGGACAACTATGCTAGAAGGGGGAATAGTTACGGATACCAGCTACAGAATTGGGAACAGAGACGACCATACGTTAGAAGTAATAGTTTAGGAAGGGGACCTGCACCGAGACCGGAACCTACCAGAAGGAATAGTTCACCGGACATGAGGGGGACTGCTAATACAGACACGGAACGAGTGGAAACGCCTAGGACATACGCTGAGGTGACGGCTAGACCAGGACCAAGTAGGGAAAACAGACCTGGACAGGATTTTTAGAACGCGACAGACCACTAGATTTCAGTGTAAATGTATATGAACATCCACGTGAATTTTTCAAAATTGAGGAGGAAGTAGAGCCAGAAACTGAGGAAAAATTATGTTTGCCAATTATTAATATAGGAATTTTTGAGAATAATGTAGAAGTATTACTTGATACAGGGGCAGAGGCGAGTTTAATATTGGAGGAATTCGTCAGCAAAATTAGGGATAAGGTTTGTGATAGAATTATGCCTATAAAGCGTAGCCATTTAGTAGCTCCAAATAAAAAGAAGTTTGCTGTAGTAAATAGTGTTGTGGTGCTTAGGATAGATATAGGAGGTTTAAGCTGTGAACAGGAGTTTGTAATTGTACCTGGACTGAAGTTTCAGAGCATTTTAGGTGTTGACTGTATGATGAAGTTAGGGGTTTTGATAGATATGGAAAGGAAGGTAATAAGGATTAATGATAGGGTAGTGCCATGGAAGGGCAGTTATGAAGTCACAGAGGATGACTTAGGGTTGAGTATTAATGTAGTAGAGGTAGAGGATGATGGAGTAAAACAGATCAACACAATAAGATGTCCAGAAGATAGGAGAGTAGAGGTTCAAGCTTTATTTCAAAAACATGCAGAATTAGCGGGGGTAGTAGCAGCATATCGGGAGCAGGTGAAGGCAGAATTAATTAAAGATGCACGAAAAATTAATCAACGAACCAAACTGCAATTCCATTGTCCACCATCCATGGACACATTTTTGACGAGGTTAAATGGCAAGTTTGTTTTTAATAAAGTAGATTTAAGGAATTCATTCTGGCGGATTCCATTACACAAGAATTCTAGAAGGTACACAGGATTTTCCGCAGAGGGAAAAATCGATAATTTGAAGGTAGTATCGTTTGGTTTGTCGGCAGAAAGGGAAACAATAATAAATGAGAAACAGACAAGTGTAGGGACTGAAGAAGAAGCTGTATTTAAGAGTCAGGATAATAGGGATGATAAGTTTATTGTATGTGAGATAACAGGGATGTTAAGTATAGATATAGAAGGGGGAGAAATAGGAATGAAGAGTATTAGGTTGGTGAGAAGAAAGACTTGGAGGGTCAAGAAGAGAGTTAGATTTAAATAACTTAATGAACAAAGGATAGAGATAGGTGAATTTTAGTATAGATATAGTATATAGAAGAGTAGAAGTAGGTGTTGATAGAAAATAAAGCTAGGTATAGGATAAATATGGGAGATAATTAGAAATAGGTTTAGGATGAGAATAAAGAGTAAATGTAGGAAGAAAATAAGATAGGTTAAGTATAGATATTTCATATAAGATTAGTGGAGAGTTAGGAATAGAGTAAGAGTAAGATAGATATATAGGATTAGGTAGGGGGAAGTGAGTATAGTTAAAAGTTAAGAATAGGATAAGTAGGATGAAGTTAGGGATAATTTCAGTTTATAAAATTAGGTGAGAGTTAGGAATAGGATAGGGATATAGGATAGGTGTAAATATTTTTGTTGGATTGGATATAAGTTAGGTAAGTTAGATAGATAAGGGTAGAGAGAGATAGGCAATTTTTTTTGTAAATGTTTTTTGGCAGTCTAAATGTTTTATATTTGAATTCGAATAAGTGGGATTATTTGTATTCAAATAGGGGGAAAATACTCATATTTAGACCAGGGTTGAAAATTAAATAATCACATCAAATAACTTTAATCACCGTGTAGAAGCTTTGGGAAAAGGTACTCGTTATTAAAAAAAACCGTGAAGCATAAAAATTCATTCGTTTCATTAAAAATAAGGGAGTTAAATTATGTACAAGACGCTTGCTATAAAAAAAAAGGAAGCAGTATTAAAAAAATTAATGGTTACAGAGAATCTTGGAGAAACCGTAGCTTAATAGGTACGGGAAATGCTAAAGGTGGGTTATTTCACAGTCCACATGGACTGAAATAATCGATAATAAAGAATATCAATTTGCACCAATAAGAACAGGGTAGATAGAGACAGATAATATGCGCAAGACCGAGACACATATAGTAAAAGGCGTGAGTGGAGCAACGTCACTGGGTTGCGATTGGTCGAAAGTAAAAGGCAAACTTGAGAGGTAAAAATAACATTTCTGTATAAAATTTAATTAGTTATTTCCAGACGTTGCGAGCCGTGTCGAAATTTCTGAGATTTAACTGATGCGAGTGCAATCGTAAAAATCGCATGCCGGGCTGCGGAATGGGAACATAGAATGACGAAATTCTAGAAACTGGCCGTTTTGAGGACAAGACCGACAGACGGGCTAACCTCTATATATACCCAGGTTAATATGAACAAGCTCTCTTAGATTTTCGACTTGATTCAATGCGTTAAACAGTGCTTTTTAGTTTTCCGAGTTTGATAGAATAATTTAAACAGTTTGCTCGTATATTTTGGTGATTTAAAACAGTTTGTCCTTTACGTGCTACAATGAATGTACTTTAGTGCACTTAGAAAAGAAGATACAAGGTAATAAAGTTTAGTATCACCGTACCAAGTAGTCAAATTTGCAACGACAAATGAATACACAAAAGTAGGCGGTTTTGGCGTATATTGGTGAAAGAAGCATGAATTTCTGTGCTATTTTTCGGGGGTGTTAATAATTAAATGGTTCATAAACGTGTCTGGATCCACAAAACAAGGGTCAGATATACACAGATGAGTTCCGGAAAAGCCCTGAAACAACTTTAGATGAATGGTGGTGGAGAAATTTTAAAAGCGTTGAGAATCAGAAGCCGTAAATATAACCCAGTTGGAATGGTGTGATTAACAAAAGGGACGAGGTACATTGAAGCTACGAGTGCAGTAACCTTCAGGTAAATTATACTATTTTGTTTGAACTTTGATGTTTTCGTGTGTGTTGAATAACTTTATAATTTATTTACTTAAAATGGACAGTAATGAAGTTGTACTAACAACAAATTTTTAATTTTAAGGTGAAATTTTCTTGTTTAAGTCGAAATGAGTATTTAGTATTTATGTTCTTGATGAAAATTTGGGTATGTCTTTGAGCTCAATTAGACGAACCTGGTTAATTAACGTAAAGGGGTGGTAGATGCTCCCTTTGTACCAAGACTCAGGCCTGCATATATTGTTATATTAATTAGGAGGCATCCTACAAGGACTTAAATTTTGGATGCACATTAAAATGATAACAAATTTAAATCTTGAAATTTTCTGATACTGAAATTTATGCTGAATTTTTAATTTTGAAATTTTAATGTATTGTGAATATTGATGTAAATAGAGTTAACGGTGATGTTTGTGGTAGGAATGTGTTTGTTTTTTTTTATGAATGAGGATGAAGGTTTATCTAGGGGAGCAGCCGAGGCGATGAACAGAAGAAAGTCAACGGAACAGTTGAGTTAATGAATAGCTTTTTGTAGGATTCACAGCATTCTTGACGCCCAATTCGTGAGGCTCGATTCTAATTAAAAAGGTTTCACAGCATTCTATATATGTATATACACATATGCATATATATTGCCGTGGATTGTTTGGAAAATTCTCGCCCCTCGAATTGGGCCAACATAAAATTTTCTGAAAAAAAAAATTAAAAAAAATTCTTACACTACCTTTTTGAAACGCCTCCTTATTTCTGCACACGCTGGCTAGCTCAGCAATCGGCTTCTTCTTGAATACCTACCATCCTAAGTACCTTCCTTTCTCACAAACACAGTCAAATGAAATTACCACTCAAATAATGCAACAAACCATACAACCTTTTTATTTACACATATTAACAAGTTTTTATTATTAACAAGATATTTACACATTGGTACAGCCAGTTTGATAAAACTGTTACTCAATCTTTAAATTTTTCAAAATTTTATGATTTTAATTATTTCAACAAACTTCTTTAAGACGAGTGGATGGGCCCGATTTTACTCTGATCTATTTTGAGCTCATTATAACCCAATTCCTCTAAATGCTTTTAAACCTCGCATTTTTATTAAAAATAAATCTAAAGGCCCGTTCACTCCTTACAACATTTATCATCAATAAACATTTTTAAATAATCAATATTAATTGTCCTGTACATATACACCTTTAAATGAGGTTTTATGGTAATAAATACACCCCCAACAAGTCAAAACACTCAAACACAAAAATAGCAGCACAAATGTTTAAGCAAAAAGCAGGAAATTAATTTTCTTTACTTGGAGTAGGCTTCGTCCATCGTTACCTCAGGAGATTTGAACCAGAAACCCTCGTCGTTGTGTCCATATACTTAACGATTATGTCTGGATTCAACTGATCCCCACTATCCAACTTTCTGCAACCACCTTTTATTCTATCTGGATACTTGTCTTGTCCAAACTTAGCATTCCATACCAAGTGCCATCCTATAATTCAATTGTATCTTGTAGTAACGGCACCTTTTGTAACTTTAGCACTCACTCGTGGAAGTCACTTTTACTATTTTTATGGTCCGTTACAAACTGCTTTACATACTTTAAATTAGGATGTTGTACCGAATAAATAATAATTAATACAACTTAAGATCCCGTAGAAGCAATTACGTTAGAGATCTAAGCGCGATATCAAATATAAGATATAAAAGAGCTTTAACATTCTTCTCCTAGTATTTATACGCTTTTTAATACCCCCCATGGAACCTATTTCCACTGAAAAGCTTATTTTCTAAACCGATTCTCAAAAATTTTATCGTAACGAACTCCAACGGCTGAAAAATTCCCCGTTCATCGTGCTGTTACCTAGAAATTCGTTCGATATCCTCAACGTACGCGAGCTTCTCAAAAACTGCTATCCTTCGACCAATGATATTGCTTTGCCTCTTTATAACGTTTCACCTCCTAGCTACTGTTCTCCGTTCCACGCATATTTATTGTCTCTTTTTAGAATCCCTCTTAAGCTACAGAAAATCGATATTGTTGTTGGCCTTCACATTTCCCCTTGTATTTTATACGTGACTTGTAACAAACGCTTTCTTATACGCTTCTCTGTCTGTTTTACATTATAGATCGTTCATTTCAGTCAGTCTTCAAGACACTTGTTATTTTAGCAGCTTATACATTGACCGTTACAAACAAAATTCTATAGAATTTTGTCCTAACGTTCGCTTAAGTTTCCTGAACTCGACATTTTACCTAACCGGTGTTTCTTCGAAGCAACCGTCCGTTTAAAATAACAATTCCAAGTTTAACCATTCCTAGGATTTGTAAAACGAACGTTTTTGTTTCTTTAAATGGAAATCTGCATTTAAATTATTGATTTTCTATACTTGCAAGCTCCGTTTCCTATCCCATGCGCTTAATTTAAAATTATTACAATTAATTTGCGCATCCTTGAGCTTTTATGTACTCTAAAGCTTCTACCCTTTATGCAATTTTAACATTCTAATTTCGAATTACAAAATATATTAATAACCGTTCGTCTTCACTATCTAAACTGCTTAATTTGACGCGTAAATAAATTGCTCCTATTTCCTATATGCACAGTGTTTAAATTTTTATTGTCTAGACCTATTTAACCTATAATTCCACGACAATATATATATATATATATATATATATATATATATAAATATTTTAGATAGTTAATTACACAAGGTAAGGTGATAAATACTATCGTATTACAGTGTAATTAACTATCTAAAATATTTATATATTTAATACTTGGTTTATAGCCGTAATTTTGAGCGTAGCTTCCTGTCTATAACTGACATAAGTCAAAAACTTGAAAATGTCATATGTGATTGACAAAAATGCCAGACGTAATTGAAAGTTAGGTTTATGTATAGTTGTGTACACGATTTAAGTTTGTAAATTTCTTAATTGTCGTCATTGTTCTCGGTGGCGTAATTGGTAAACCCATGATTCCGGCAAAACCAGGATACAGGTTCAAGTCCTGTTCAAGACCTTATATTTTCCATCTTTCAATTACTAGCTCGATTTGGGTTTTGCATAAAAGTCGAAGTTATTATTTCATCTTATTCACTATATATATATATATATATATATATATATATATACATATATATATATATTGCTATGAACTCCCACAATTATTCGTGCGCCATCGTTTGGGCGGCCATATAAATTATGCTATCTACTAACTGGATTTATCGTGCGCCGGCTTTAGGCAGCCAATTAAAATTATGCTATGAATTCCTGGAACTATCGTGGACCGACCTTGTGTCGACCAATAACAAAACTTGATATGATAACGCCGTACTCGGTATCAATGGCGTATTCTACTTATAACTCCACCTCTCTGTGTTTATCTCAATCAAGTTACACTCCCCCAAATTTTATTATTCTGCCTCGACTAGCTTTTATTTTGAATTATAAAATGAAGTTAATTCAATTCCATATAATGAAAACAAATATTATATACAGGTTTTTGAAAATTAATAAAATACACTTTTCAATCAATCAATATTATAAGTCTTATTTATCTCAAAAATTTATGTTTTGCCATCAATCTAAAGTCACCAAAAACTATTCTTTTTATCAAAAGAAGCCTGGAACGTTCAAAACCCCTTTATTATATTACGTACTTTCAACGTATGCAAAAGTTCGTTGCTGACTCTTACACTATTTTATATTAATTAAGCAATTCAATATTCAAATTCAAATAAAAAAATATGTCTTAAAACTAAAAGATCTAACCTGGTCTGTGTGCTTCTTTATTTCCTTCTCGCAACCAAAATTATCGACGCATCCATTATCAACTAACATCACTTAGAATTTTCCATGCATTATTATACTATCCATTCGTATTCGAAATTATTCTCCACCAATTCGGAATTATTATATACCCATTTGAAATATTATCTATCCACACGCTTGAATTATTACATTTAAATTATTGTCATTACCCTCTGGATTATTATTGTCAGACTTAGAGTTTATTCTCACCAAACTTAGAACATTGTCATTCAACTTAGATTTATTGTCATCCAACTTAGAATTATTCTACACCAGCCTCAAAATCATGCACCCCTTTGGATCGTTAACATCAATTAGATTTATTACATCTCCCTCGAATTATTGTCGTCAAACTTAGATTTATTGTCTTCCAACTTAGAATTATTCTACACCAGCCTCAAAATCATGCACCCCTTTGGATCGTTAACATCACTTAGATTTATTACATCTCCTCAGTAACTCTGACAATTCTCTCCTGCATTTGTTCCCTCATCTCAGCGATTGTCTGGTTGGTTTCTTTTAGTCCATTACTTAGAATTTTAATTTCATTGCCTAAGTTTTCGCTGTTCTCATCCATTTTCGTAGATATGGTTTTCATGGCTTTCTCGTTCTTGTCCATTTTATCATTCAACGACATTAGGATTTCCGTCATCTTGGTTTTTTGTGAAATTCTCCGTTCTTGGCTCAAACTCCTTTCAAACGCTATGCTTTCTTGGGATCCTTTCTCCATTTTGAATTTATTATATTTACTCTAAACTTTTAAATACTGAAATAAATCTGCCTAAATTACTGTACAAATTTCTTGATTTTTCGCTAATTGAAACTCTTTAAATCCCCGGTTTAATTTAATAATTTAATTTAAAATCTCACGGTCGTATTATTTAAATTTATTTTAATTTAATTCGTGCCTCTTAATCTCAGGTTGTATTATCAAATTTATTTTGATTTAATTTGTGCCCTCACGTTGTTGCGACATTTTTAATTATGCTATGTACTCCCACAATTATTCGTGTTCCACGTTGGGTGCCATTTTAATTATTATTTTTAGTTTAAATAAATTCCCCAAATTCTACTTACGTTCATCGGCATTAGAAATTTTCATGTTCGTAGCACTATTTGTCATTAAACACTTTTACTATCAAAATATTATTACGTACGCGTTACTCTTTGATTCATAGTGACACAGCTTGGCCTTGTTGAGTTGAAAACTGACCTCCGTTATCATTCTCGCTGTTAATATATGAGTTATCTCCCTTCTTTTGTGGGTTTGGCTTACAAGCCCGTCGCTAATTTTAACCAATAAGGTCTCTCTATTTTATACACTTAAAGTGGTTTTCTGATGTAACATTCTCGGCCTTACAAGTAATTGTTGTTTGCTTACATATGCCTTGTTATCAGACCATGCGGTGTTTTGGGAAAATAATCACGTTTCCATATTATACACAAATACCTGATGCAATTCGAATTTAAATTTTCAAGTATGTTTATTTCTTTACGCATTTTTAATTACCATTACTATTAAAAATTGTTAATTGTTTGTACGCACTTACACTACGCTTCTTTAAGTTTTATTTCTTATCTCCGTATTATGATAACTGATTGGAATTCTTTTTGAATGCGTGTTTAATTACACTAACTATGCTTACTTGTAATTATGCGTGCTTCCACTAAAAAATATAGTTATTTGTCTTACTTAAAATTACTAAAACTCTATATACCGGGTATTAAATATTTGTTATTTACCTAATGCATGAATTACTTATTTCTATGCTAACTATGCGTCTTATTGTGTGTATTTGCGTCGCTTAAAACTACTTATACTCTATATACAGGGTGTTAACTGCTTACTATTTACAAACTATCCCAATTACTCAATTTTCTATTAAATAAATGCAGTTTTCTGCTTCTTATTGTAATTTCTGATTACTACATGACCATTGCTATAAAATACACCCTTAAACAACCCTTTTATCACAGCAATATATATATATATATATATTGCCGTGGAACCTTACAAAATTCGAGCCACAGCGTTTGGGCGTCATAAAAGTGTTGTGGAACTTTTTTAAATTTTGTGCCCACTCCTGGGCCAGTATAAAATTTTCAAAAAAAATAAAAAAAAATTCTTACCCTTTATTTTGGTCGCCTTCGTATTTCTCTGCTCACTTTGGATAGCTCAGCAATCGGCCTCTTCTGGAACACCTATCATTTCAAGTACATACCTCTCTCACACACACACACACACACCGTCAAATGAAATTACCACAATAATACAACAACCATACAACGTTTTATTTACACATATTAACAGATAAAATATTTACTCTTGGGTACAAACGGTTTGGTACAATTTTTACCAGCTCTATTATTAAATGCTTTAAAGTCTTTGGTTTTTAATATATTTTAACAAATTCTACATGATATGAGTAAATGGACCCCACATGCAACCTTAGTTTGACTCTATTCTGGTCTATTGTGAGCTCATTATAACCCAGTTTTTGTAAATGCTTTTTAAACCTAGCATTTTATTGAAAACAAATTTAAAGACCCGTTTACTCCTTACAACCACAATTTATAGCATGAATAAACCTTTATATATCATCAATAAACACTTTTTAAATAATCAAAATTAATTGTCGTGCACATGTACCTTTTTAAACAAGTTTTAAAGATAATAAATACACCACCAATAAGTCAAACACACATACACAAAAATATCAACACAAATGTTTATACAAAAACAAAAATTTAAAGTTCATTACCTGGAGTCACTTTCATTCCTCGTCACCGCTGAAGATGGTTACCAGAAACCCTCGTCGTTGTGTCCATCTACTATGATGATGCCCGGATTCACAGATCCCCACCATGCAAATCTCCGCTACCACTACTGTTCTTCCCCCCAGATACTAACTTCGTCTCAAAAGTAACATTCCATACCAAATATTTCATGCATACAAATTACGTTTTCAGCTTCGCTTACCCCAAATATCATCCCTTCATTTAATAGCTTTGTCGTAGTAACGACACCTTTTATCTAAACAAGCACCAACTCGTGCAATATCACTTTTCTAACATGCGGTACTCTACTACAGCTTTCATCATTTTAAACAGGATGTTTAATGCAACTTAACTAAACACACAATAATTGATAACGGTAAGAGCATTAACTACTATTATGTTGTAGATCTAAACCCGTATTCAGATCTAAATGGAAAAGAAAGAGAGCTTTAATATCTTTGTTCGTGTATTTATATCATTTCCAACACCCCCCAGCGGAACCTGTTTTACGTGAAAAGCCTATTTAACCGCTAAATCTACAACAGTATATATATATATATATATATATATATATTGTTGTGGATTTAGAGGTTAAATAGAAGTAGACAATAAAATTTTAAAATTTTAGCAACCGTGTATATAGAGATAGGAGCAAATTATTTTCGCACCAAATTAATTAATTTATATAGCGAAAACGGACGGGTATTAAGGTATTTTTCTATATTTAAATTGAAACGTTAAAATTACTTAAAAGAAAGCTTTAGAGTACATAAAAGCTCAAGGATACGCATAAGAAATTATAATAATTTAATCAAACGCATGGAAGCAAAAAGGGAGCGTGCATGCATAAGAAAATTAATACTTTCAAACGCAAATGTTCCATTTTAAAAGCCAACGTTCGTTTATACAAATACTAAGAAGGGAAGAAACCGAGAATTGTTAGTTTTAAACGGTCGGTTGTTTCAAGAAACACCTGTTGTTAAATGTTACGTTCAGGGAACTTAAATAAGATAGAATTTCTATGAAGTTTGTTGCAACGGTCGATTTGACCAACTGCTTAAAAATATCAAATGCCTTGAGGAGTGAGTGGAATAAACGATCGATAATATAAAACAGATAGAGAAACGTATAAAGTTTTAAAGAAGTTGACAAGTGACATCATTAAAAACCTTATTTTAACTGAAGTGAATTTTTTAGTGGTTTCTAGTGCTCCTAAATTATTAAAAATTACACTGGCTAGTGCACAATTGAAAAACTACCAATTAGTATAAAAATTTCTGGAAGAAATACTTTTAAATATGGATATTTGTTAAATTCTATATAAAACAGAAAACGTCACCAAAAACTTAAAGGAACTTACATACATATTTATAATCATTGGAGGAAAATGTATATATTGACAACTGTATGGACAACTGTATTAAAATTGGAGAAAGTGTATAAGCTTTTTAAATCAATATTATATATGAAATAATGGAAGATCTTGTTTATTTTTATATAAGAATTTTGGTTCACATATATTTTCTATTCTATGTTTTAGGGCTAAAGCAGTGTTTATTTTGTGGGTATATGAGTGATTGGAATGGTAGTTTATGTATCTTTCTGAGTTTGTGGGTTTTTTGTATATATCGAAATTGATTTTGTTATCTGGAGTTCGTATAACGAGGGTGTCTAAAAATGGGATGCTATTGTTGTTTTCTGTTTCATAAGTGAATTGTAGGTTAGGATTGAATATGTTGAATTGTTTTAATGTTTCATTTATGCAATTAAAAACCCACAAACTCAGAAAGATACATAAACTACCATTCCAATCACTCATATACCCACAAAATAAACACTGCTTTAGCCCTAAAACATAGAATAGAAAATATATGTGAACCAAAATTCTTATATAAAAATAAACAAGATCTTTTTAATATACTTCATAACAATGGTTATCCAAAATCACTATTAAACAAACTTTTATATACAAACACAATAAAAACCCCTATTCAACAAAACGAAATTGCCAACACAAAATACATACAATTACCATACATCAAAAATTTAACACCACTAATTTCTAAAATATTTAAAAAACCTAACATCTGTATAGCTTACACATATGAAAAATCGATTCGAAATTTATTCACAAAACTAAAAGACCCCACCAATCCACTTCTACGCAGCAACCTAATTTACAAAATCACATGCAATTGCAAAAAAACGTTCGTAGGACAGACTTCACAATGGTTAAAAAATAGACTTACCCAACATCGCAGCCATGCAAAAATTGGAAAAACTTATTGTGCTCTTGCTTCTCATCTACATTCTACCAAACATGCAGCCAATTTCAATGAAATCACCATATTAACAGAAGACAATAACCACAAAAGACGATTATTTTTAGAATCTTACTACATAATACAAGACAATAATTGCATCAACAACAAACAAGACATCAATAACCTCAGTATAGTGTACTCACAACTATATAACATCACCAAAATAGACAACCATCCATAAAACTAATTTACTAATTTACCTCTACATTTTCAAAATATATTTAAATCACCACACCACACCATACTATACACCCCACATGATCAAAACTTTACATCCATAATTTGCAGTTTCTACAAGTTACCTTATTTACACATTTATTTTTATGTCAATGTCAATGTCAAATTTTTCTATTCAAGCTGTGTATGCCAAAAAACTATAATTTTAATACTGTTATTATCTTTATACTTTTAGCTCTTTGAAAAAGATTTTAAATAAAATCGAAACGTCAGAAACAAGCAAATGAATATTTAATAAAACATTCGAACGAAAAGTATCCCAAAAAAATTAAAATATCAACTTGTCCATATATTTACGTTCGCTAAAAAAGAATCTATATACAGGGTGCCCTATTTCTTACACGTTGTATGGGTAACTCTGTTATTTGTGACATTAGAGAAAAGGTTAAATGGGAAAACTAGTGCAGTTTTTAATGCCGAGTTCAGCCATGAAGAGATAATTAACATACGGGGTGTAGCAAAAGCGTTATACCAAAATAACGAAATTTTGATCTTTTTTGTTTTGCTTCGTGGCTCATTTATTGTGATAGATACAGTAAAACGTTGTAGATCTTTTTTACATTATTTTAAAAGGAGAATAAGATAAACTTATTTGTTTTTACATGGCCTTGGTCATGTTCGAGTAAATAAGTGAGGTTATGTTTTTTTAAATGGAAACCATCATTGGCGGTAGCTCTGATTAAGAGATAGAATGTCCTATACAAATTAAGAAAATAATGACATGCTCTTTTGCTACTATTCTTCGAATCGTAACACACGTGCAGCAGCGGATTTGTACTTTGAAAAATACATGGAAAGTAAGCAACCACACTGTCGGATATTTAGCAAACTTGAAAATAATCTTAAGGCATATGGTGCATTTACCAAACCTAAATTTTTACGAAAATGTTGAAACGAATGTGTTGGCGTTTGTTAACTATAAACCAGAATCTTCTACTGCCGAAATTGCAAACCACTGTGCAACTTCTAAGGAAACTGTGAGGTGTACTCTGAAAAGTCGGAAATATCATCCCTATCACTATTCTATTTCGAATACATTGTATCCAGTGGATAATCAAAGACGGATAGCATTTTGTCGTTGGTACCTTAATAAATTTGAAGAGGATTCATATTTTTGGAGAACCATTATGTTTACTCACGAGACTAAATTTACAAATAACGGAATATTTAATCGGTATAACAAAGTATTTTATTCTCAAGAAAATCCTAAACTTGTGCGTGAATCCAGAGATCAACATGAATTTGGTATTAATTGTTGGTGTGGAATATTTTGTGGAAAAATTATTGGACTTTTTTATAACGACAATTTCACCGCTGCAAATTACTTAAATTTCTTAAAACACCAACTGGAAGAATATTTGGATGAATTACCTATCAACATCCATTACAGACCAAAGTATTTCCAACACGATGGTGCCCCTGCACACAGTGGTACATCAGTGAAGCAATATTTAACTGATTGTTTTGAGCACGTGATTGGTAACAAAATGGAAATTGATTAGTCGGCTCATTCACCACAACTTACGCCATTAGATTTTTATTTGTGGAGTGATTTAAAAAATAAAGTGTATTCTACTACTCCTCAAACGCCTGAGGATTTAATAGCTAGAATCCAAACAACAATTGCAAGCATTGATGCACGCACAATAGAAAGAGCACTTCGTAATGTTAAAAAACTATGTGAGCTTGTGCCTTCAATAAAATGGTGTACACTTTGAACACACTTTGAAGTGATATTATATTTAATATTTTTAACATATTTTGTTTTTGATATTTTTGTTACGTCATGCATAAGTATTATTATTTAATACCAAGTTTCGTATTTCATAAAAACAAAATTTTTTCAAAAATTTTTATGTTGAACATGTACACTGTAGTACATCACTGAAAAGAGAAAAAAAATGTCTGTCTATCAGAACTACCGCCAATTATGGTTTCCATTTAAAAAAACATAACCTCACTTATTTACTCGAACATGATCAAAGCCATGTAAAAACAAATAAGTTTATCTTATTCCCCTTTTAAAATAATGTAAAAAAGATCTACAACGTTTTACTGTATCTATCACAATAAATAAACCACGAAGCAAAACAAAAAAGATCAAAATTTCGTTATTTTGGTATAACGCTTTTGCCACACCCTGTATGTTAATTATCTCTTCATGGCTAAACTCAGCATTAAAAACTGCACTAGTTTCCCCATTTGACCTTTTCTCTAATATCACAAATAACAGAGTTACTCATACAACGTGTAAGAAATAGGGCACCCTGTATATATATATATACATATATATAGGTGTACAACAGCAAAATTTATTTGCATTTGTAAATGCAAATAAATTTTGTTCTTGTACACCTATACTAATTTATGTGTTGCAAAGTGTGTGTGCAAAGATGCAGGATGTACCCTGATATCAATTTCCAGGTATAACACCTCGCCACCTGGTCAATGTAGCACCTTTATACAGTTATAAATTGATCAAACAATGTAGATGTGATATAGAATATTTCACAAACAGAACTGAGGTTCAGTATATAAGATTGGTATGACCAGTTTGTGTTTATGAAAGCTTTTCAGATACATCCAAAATAAGCTTTTCTAAAATCGTAGCTTCTTAGACTATTAACCGGAAATTTTTTTATCAAAGCATCAGGCATTTGAAATAAATTACGGAAATTGTTTTCGTTGATTCTGTTCCTTGTTTATGTACTTTAATAAAAATGGTTGTTGATAATGCAGAAAGTATATCGAACTTTGCCCAACTTCGCTAAATGTAGTTTAAGGTATGCATATTCAAGTTTTGAATGAGGGTATAATAAAAGGCCAACCGCAAATTATTCTACAATGTATTATGGATTCACAACCAAAAATAAGATTCCCGTTGTTTCAGTAACTAGTTCCTGTTCCCGTTTCTGTATTTCCTTTGTGGTTGACAAAATAACAGACTTGCGTCACTTCCGTCAAGATTCTACGATCCACAATATTTCACGAGACACATCAAAGTCCAAGAAAACGCAATTTCAACTATAATTGAACACGAACAAAGATGCGCTTTGCAGACAAATAACCTGAGGTTAATTAACCTAAAAATAGAAACACTGGCACATATCCAACATTGTTTTACACCCCTGTAGGCGCTAATCATTTGTTGCATTTAAAACCACCTTTTAAAATTAATTCCACATCCTACAAAAAAATAAATAAAGGAAGGAACCAACAACGTCATAGATATGTCGTGAATATAAACTATCTTATGTCTGTTTATTTTTCTTGAACGTAATCGTGTTGTGCATAAATTATTGACGAAAAAAATGTCTTGGAGACTGCAACAGTTTCGTTATTGATGAGCTTGCGTGTGGGCTTCATGATTCTATTTAATTAACGGGGTAGTAGATAAAATGCCGTCTTGTGTTGCATTAAACTATTAAGCAGCAATAAAAATTCGTAATTAGTTCTTTAATAACTACTGTCGCCTGTTTAGTACCACGCACATGCGTCTTCATGTCTCTACGTTATCTGCATGGGTCATTTACAAATTGCTATGTCAATGTACGAAGTCGATCTTTGAGAATGGCCGAAGCAAAACTAATATTGCTGTTACTTTCATTCTATAATGAAATTTTGAAAAACAAGCCGCATATGGAATAGAAACATCAAGGGTAGTTTTATAAAATGTGTTCTTTATACACGGTGTTCTCAAACAGATTCTCAACACGAGGATCTCCATTATTATGAGATAGAAATTTAGTTAAACGAGATGAAATGTTCTTTAAGTTCTTTAATTTAAGCCAAGTTAAGACAAGTTAAACCGAGTAATAGCTAAATTAAAATGCAATAATAAAAAAAGGGAATTTTCTATTTGTTTATTTTTTGTCGATGGCTGATTTATTTTAACAGACAGTATAACATCAACCCTAGGAGTATTTTATTACCCCCCAACTGAGGTCGCAAATTACTCCCGTCAAGCGGTTACAGATTCACATACAAAGAAAGCAATTAAAAAATAAACGCGAGACTTGCCTTGATTAATGGTTATACGCTAAAGTATGGCTTCGCTGACGTCTAACTACGGAGCAGGATCTCGTGGTAGTCAGTTTCTTATGTTTTGTTTAAATTCTTGCAATGAAGTGAGCTGTTGAACTTACAACTTTAGGCTACACCAGGGATTTTTGAAAATAATTTGAACTGGTAAGGATTCACGAGTACTCCTTACTGCAATAAACGCGTACTCGCGTTTAATACATCAATATCGTACTGTAGTTGGAAGTAAAGTCAAGTTTAAAATGCGCCTTTCACATGAACCCATCGTTGTTCCCACCACAATAAAACTTTTCTCATTGGCTAAGCGCAATCGCCGCACATTCCTTCGACCTGGGAAAATGCGTGCTTAAATGAATACATTGATAAATTACGAATTATCAACTTTATTTCGTTTGAATTCAAAATCCATAAACTTTACACGTAGTAACATAATTAAATTAGTGATGGGATTTTAGAACATCCCTATACTTAATATTAAAAGAAACGATGTGCAGCCTAAGGTGTAGCAATCGCAGCAAATCTTCAAAAAGAAAAAAAATAAAAAGAAAAAGTCTTTTTGTACGAGAATTCACATGAACGGAGAACTAATATTAAATAATGTCTGTAGGAGCCGCTTGGTTTTTAAACCGTAGCAATTCGTGCTATACCAGAAAACGGAAATAAGTAGTCATCCGATATTGAGACTACATCATCTAAACTCGCAAAGGTTTTACTTGCCACCACACCGACCGAACAAATTTAATCGAAGAGTATGAGACTCTAGCACTTAAATTCACTATAATACAAGATACAAAATTAATTTTTTTGTTACATATTAATGCAAACAGATTTTCATTAATATATGTGAAGTATTCTCTAAGCTAAACAAATTTCATATTGGCTTTTAGCAAGATAAAGTCAAAATATGTTCTAGTAGTAACAACGTTAAATTATCAAATTAGCCAGTACTACTGCATAAACGATTATATAATTTCTTAAACCTATCCTACCAAATACAAAATTAAAAAACAGGTTAGTTCTTTTTTACAATAAATCCTACCTTTCGTCATAAATACCAAAGGTTCGATACATCAAATATATAAGTTCTCACATGTATTTTTAAAGAGAATATATATATATATATATATATATATATATATATATATATATATATATATATATATATATATTTGGATGAATCAGGTAGGTGTCAACAATATTATTTAGGCAATTAGGTAAGAGGAATTATTAGGAGCAGCCGAGGGCAAGATTCGAGCAAAAGCATCACAGAATTATGTCAGAAGTATATCAGCCCAACAGTGGGGCTTGATTCCGGAGACGTTTTAGAGAGCTAGCCTCGCAATATTATGGCACCCAATTAGCGGGGCGCGATTAATACAGGTAACTTTACAATATTATGTCAGCCCAACGCTGGGGCACGATTGTACAGGTATACAGGTATAACCATATAATTTATTTGTTTTAAAACATGGGTAAGATAAAGTAACATCTCAAAGATAATTACAGAGAGAAGGATCAATACCTAACCATTTATAGTTTAGAGTATTGTTTATATAAGATAGCATCTCGAAGACAATTTCGACAAGAAACATTGGTAACAAACCATTTGCGGTTTGAAATATTAACCAGGAAAGGTAAAATCTCTGAACTATTTTCAACCATTTATGGTCATAGATTAATTAGATAAGAAAAGATCTTCAATAACAAAGATAAGCACAAAACGTTTATGGTTTATCCTAATAAAAAAATATGTCTTAACAAAACAAAGAAAAGATAAGGTAAAAATTAATTTTGGTTTGGAGTTCTTGCACTTGTCTAGGCACATCGCCTCTTCTACAAATATAATAACAGGAAATTACTACCATGGCAGTAGGTGGTGTCCTCCAGAAAAATAAATTCCTGAAACGGCACTCGTTCATACGAACAGCATGAGAGACCAGGTACAGATGGGAAAGTAGTCCCTGCACCCTTGTGTTGATTAGGAAAGAATCAGCTCGTAGACCACATCTGTAACAAATTCACTGTCAATGACTTTATGTAAACCCAGCGGAAGACAGTCGCGATACACAGCTTGACGGAGGTCCTCCACAACCTTACATGTGATTTTCCAATACTCCACCCGAAGGTACTACATTGGCCAGGAGTTTTTTTATACCTGAAAAATCTTGAATTTTGCCGAACCATTGCTGTTCCAAGCAAGGTAGGGGTCTTTTACGTGCGTGACAACACTCACACACGGGACCTCCATTTTACCTCTTATCCGACCGGGGGTGTATTTTTGTGAAAAATGCTCGCCTAAGATTTTTCAAGCGGACCGTGTCGGGATTCGAACCCGGGACCTTGGGCGTAGTAGTCACACACATACCACCACGCCACAGAGCCGCTGGTCTTCCACAACCACAGAGCAATATAGTGAGGTAATAACTTTCTAACTATGCAGCAACTTAGAAAATATAAAAAAATAGAAGATATAGAAAAGAAGGAGCTTGTATATTTGAAGTTTCGTAGTAACCAGGTAGAAAAGGGAAAGGGCTCGCATTGAGCAATAGCGATAGAAAAAACCGTGGATAGCGAAGCACTACCCGACCAACCAAAGTGTAGTCGGTAGTTTGGAGTGAGGTAGAATCACTCGTATGTGATGGACGGTTGTCTCGGGATTAAAATAGGTTCATCAGTGGAAAAAATATGGTTGAAAACGGAGATAGAGAAATAAGAAAAAGTATAGTTTTAGGATAAGCATCCTAGAGTAAGGTTATAGAGTAAAGAATGTACCTACTAAAACAGATTTGTTTGAAGAGCCACGTGCGACTTTAATAACAAAATAAGTCGTATACCAACACGTCGATACTGTAAAATAACCAGTCTCCAAATGAGACTGAGACAGATCAACTTCCTACCGAGCGCATCTACTGCCATAAGGAAATCAAATAAAGGGAACACGACCAACTTAAATATACCTACGCGGTAATTTCAAAGACATAACTGCCATGGACACAGCAATAATTGTACATAAGAGAGTTAATCGAAGATAAAAGTATGAAAATTCTGAATACACCAACACAATAAGAAAAAATATTGGAAACGACAAGCGACAGACTCTCACTAGCATGTTAAGGAAAACCAGAAAAAAGCATTAACGTCCCTGACATAAAACGATTGATAGCGGAATTTGTAACAAATAATTGAAATATATCCGAAAAAACACACCGAATAGCTTTGTAGTTGTAACTGTGAAAAACGAATTTTTACTACAGGGAAATAGTTTGCGTTGCTGTGTGTTTAAATGGTATAGTAGCAGCCCAACATTAGCTAGTATAAGTTCTAAAGATTCGTAGAGTTGTTCAAACGAAGGATATGTCAACCACATAAACGAATGTAGTGGGTTGTGGAATAATAACGAGATAAAAGATGGACATTTAAAAGAAGTAGAATTATTTCACAGTATGCACGACTATAAAAACTAGGGATGAGGTGGCTATCATTTAGAAATAACGAGTTATTTATAAAACAAAAGTTTTGAAAACTTCAAGGTTCAATGGTAACATGCAATTAAGTGTACGATAGGGGAAACATTGAATTTAGGTAGAAGTTAAGGAGATGAAAATTCAAAGGTGAGATATATTTATAGTGACAAGGCAACGTCAAGAGAAAAAAATTATATATATATATATATATATATATATATATATATTGGTTATATATATATATATATATATATATATATATATATATAAAGGTACAAAGATAAATTTGAGTAAGAACTATTCGTTAGGAGAGACGAAAATGGTTTTAAATTCTTAATATGCTAACATCTTTGAGGTTTACAATTTATGAGTTAATGGAGATACTATGTGATATAATTTTCATAAGGAATAATTAGAAGTTAGTTTTTGAAGAAAACTCTTAATTCTATTAGAAAAGAAATGATTTGGTTGCATTTTTTGTTTTATGTGAGAGGTAATTTTACTTAAGTTTGCAGGCACATAATTCACATTGGTGTCGTAATTGAGAAAGGAAATTAAGTTAAAAATAAATTTCGTAGTTAATAGAGAGAGTTAGCTTTGTTAATTCATTAATTAAACGAGATTAAAACAAGGCAAGGTTTTTAGTTACCAATTCATATAATTAAAACAGATCGATATTTTAAGAATAGAAATTGAGATAATTATCACAAAAACGACTTTCGGTAGAAGTATTTAAGTAGATTTGGTATTCTTTATAAAAGCTTAAATTTAATTTACGAAAAAAACATCTCTATAAAAATCAGTTTACGAACTTTTATTTATGACTCGATGAATAAAAATTATGAAAAGCTAGGTTAATTTAATACATACGTAAGCGAAATATTCTACAAGGAAATTTTTCACAAGTTTATTTAAATAAAAAATGTTTTAGCATTCAAACCGGAAAAATGTATGAGCGTCGAAATATTAAATAATTAAATGAAAATCACTACACGGTAAATATTTTAAAATTTAATATGAATTACGAGTATATGTCCTGAGAAAACTTACCCAAACGCTACTTTGATTTAAAAAGAAATTTTTTTTCGGCAACGGCAAATAAGAGATAAGTTCAAGTCATTTATATAAAATTTTCCTTCAAGTACTCTGCTGGCAGCGAGATAACGCAACAGTTAATTAGTGCACCGGCTAGCCTTCAGTGGCGCATGGTGGCTTCTATGAACGCAAATGAAAAATTTTGACAGGTATATAAATTATGACTCTTCCACTGAATATCTTTGTCTGTATATAGCATTTCAACGTCAACCCACCTGAAGAAACCCTGATTAAAGCCTTCCCGGAGGATGGGCGTTCCAAGAAACGGTTTAGCGGTTATTACTGTAGTTATTACTACAAAAAACTCACATCTTGTTCACATAACATAGAGTATCATACATATTATCACAGTAAATAACAACAGAGAAAAACTAAAATCCATCACTAGTTGTCTAATTATGCATGTAGCTAAGAAAAAAATACAACTTAAATTTATAGATTATAAACATTCAGCCAGTTTAATTTGTACATGTGAATTATGCCGATACAATTGTAAACTTTTCCATATGAAAATTTCTTTGTTTACAATACGCTTTAAATAGGCGTACACCAACCTAAAAGGTTCTTAGTATGAAGTTGAACTTATACTTATTATTAGCACCAATCACAATTGTTAAATATAAAACAACTTATCATGTTTAGAAGATGAAAACAAAAAATTTAATAAATTTACAGTTTTTGTTGGATCTTTACAAAGTTCTGGCGAAATGCAGGAATTTTGGCAGGTAAAGCAATTATTTTATTTTGGCGTTGTATAAAAGGTCCAAACACTGGACACTTTCACACGGTATTTTTATATCCACGCTTTTACTTGCATTTGGGTACCAGTTAGCTAACCATCCTGGAGCTTAATACCGTCGCTTGAATTAAAGATAATCAACCTCGTTCCACACGACGATGGTTGCATGTCAGTCGAACTCAAACCTGTGTTCTGATCTCTGTTCTCGAATAACTGTAGGTGATTTATTCCTTTATTATCTGTGGGTTTTACTATTTTCAACACTCGAGGGTAATTGCCCGGGGTCCTCCTTCTCACGGGGTAGGGCGTCTAACTGGTTGATTTTCGAGCTCAATGTCATATTATTTATGGAACGGGCATCTAGTTCTCGCACTTTTACACTGGATACCAAAAGCTGCGTCATTTGTTTATGCTCACAACACATTTTTATGGCTGTAATTTATGCGTATATGATTGTTGCGGGTAATTTGCCATGGTTGCGGTTTCTTTGAACCCGTGTACAACTAACTTTAATATACCGGTTATTTCACAAGTGTATATCTGTATCTTTCTAAATTTAATACGAATACTGTATAGTCCCAATCTTATTATTGTTTATATAAAATGTACGAGGTACTTTTCTATTTCAATTCTTTATCATAATAACCGTGAAATGAAGTTTCTTTCAACCTAAACGCATTTGTATAAAGAAGTAAATACACGTGTGTAAATTTATACCAGTTTGTGATAGTCGAACATTTAAAAACAAGCATATTTCATAAAGTATAGATATTTGAGGCGACGGTATTACGTGCTATTTAGAACCTACGTAAAATACCATTTGTTAATCAAGACCTTTCTAGGAAGTTCCGATATACGGGCAATTCAGAACGTATATAAAATGCCAGATTCAATAAAACCAGCATATTTAAAAATAAAGTATGGGTATTAGAGCAACGGAATACGTGCAATTTAGAACGTAGATATTAGATCATCCAAAACTACAACCGATTGCAGATACAACCATAAGTGAAAAGCCTTTCTCCACGAAGGAGCAACTGATAGCGTTGCCTCAACCAATGAAAACGCGTGGAACATTCTGGAAGGAATTTGATTCTATAAAGCTAACGAAGCAGATAAGAGGGCGTTATTTTTATAATCCACGCGTCGACTGTGCTAGTTGAAAGAAAACTATTACGTGAATAGAATTTTAGTGAAAGTTATAAGTTTCAGAAATTGAAACGTAACAAAAATTTATAATTTTAAGTGAAATAAACAGTAAAATGCGCGTTGTAATAAGTGTATATAGATTTTTCAATTGATATAAAAGGCTCCAAGGTACTGACAAACGACTCTAAGTCGATGGGTTAATATACTAATTCAGTGCTTAATATACTACTTCAAGTTACTGGTATTATACTCTAAATACTAGGTAAATACTTTAAGTTACTGGCTAACGACTCCAAGTTACGAAATAAATACTCTAAATAAATGATAAAATACTCTAACTACAGGGTTAATACTTCAAATTATTGGGCAAACGACTCCAAGTTGCTGGTAAATATTTCAAAGTACTGGGTTAATACGCTAAGTTGCTGATTAACGACTCTATGCAACTGAACAAATGATCGATTTGGGCCAGGAAGCTCCAGCAAGAAAAAACAGGGGAAATATAAGGTCAGAACTATTTATTCTATTTATAGCATGTTGCATTTATAATTTTACATGTGATTAAAATATTTTGTGTAAAAGGTCAACAAAAATTTGGTTGGTACGTAGAATTATGTTAAGGTAAGGGGATATTTCTTTGAACGTTCAACGAAACTATTCGTGTTAAGATATAATTTTTTTGCTGTCTTTAATTGCTATAAAAAGGTGTAAAAAGCTATAAAGAGCTAATTGGATAGGAATTCTTATTTTAATTGTGATTTAAAAGTTCTATATAAAGTAAATGATATAAAAAATGGCGTAGATTTGTAAATTGTAATTTTATTTAGTTCATTATACAATTTTTTTGGTGAATTTAGTTTATCTTATTAGGAGGCATTGAGTGTTGGAGAGGAGTGAGTAAAAAAAATTCTCTGTTATCATATCGTTGTTCACTCTGTGCGTGGTAGTACTGAGATAGTCGAGGCATAAATTTAATTGTTTTAATTTTAAATTATTTTAAATGCACAGAGAGGGGGCGATCAGCAGGCAAATGATTGTTTTACATTTGGCGAAGAAGGATATCGTAGTAATATATATATATATATATATATATATATATAAGAGGTTCTTGATAATTCTTGAGCGTAGTTAAATTAGAACAGTTTTTTTTTGTTTTTGGTTCTTTGGACAAAGTCGCTCATATAATTAAACACAAAACATTATATGTATATCATTTGTATTAACTATTTTTATGCAACCCACCATACGAATATTTTTTTTTTACAAATAAATCACATACTACTATTTAAATAATAAAATATAAGCAAATAGTGTCATAATTTGTTGATTGATGTCATCCTTGATACTACATTTTTGTCAAATAAGTGAACTGACATTTCATTCAAAATTAAAAAATTATTTAGACCAAAATACTACTTTTAAATTGATTTAATTTTAATTCTTAATCAGTAATATTAAAAGTTACTCTTATTATGGGTGAATACATAAAATAATTTTATCAAGTAATAAGTAAGTCAAACATATATTACCTGTTATATGAATTACCTATTTATATACTTTTTCATGTAGATGGATGATTAAGGTGTAAATTATCACCGAAACGTACGATTTAATACAAATGATATGCATCTAATGTTTTCTGTTTAATTATACGAGCGACTTTATCCCAAGAACCAAAAACAAAAAACTTTTATATATATATATATATATATATATATATATATATATTGCTGTGATATACTCCTTTGAATGCGGGAACTGGGTCCTTTCAACAAAAAATTCTAGTCCCACAGATTGGGCGTCATAAACGGCTGTGATCCTCTTTTCGCCTCGGCTGCTCACCTAATGTTATAAACCTCCTCATTCATAAAAAAACAACACATTCCTACCAAAAACATCAACGTTAACTCTATTTACATCAATATTCAGAATACATTAAAATTTCAAAATTAAAACTCAGCATAAATTTCAGTTTTAAAAGAATTTCAAGATTAATTTTATTATCATTTTAATGTGCATCCAAAATTAAAGTCCTTGTTGGATGCCTACTAATTAATATAACAATATAGGCAGACCGGAGTCTGAGTATAAAGGAGCATCTACCACCCTTTACGTTAATTAACCAGGTTCGTCTAATTGAGCTCAAAGACATACCCAAATTTTCATCATATTACCGAACATCAAAACTAAATACCCTTTCTACTTCAACAAGCAAATTTCATCTTAAAATTAAAATTTTATGGTTAGTACAATTTCACTAATGTCCATTTAAAGTAAATCAATTATAAAGTTATTCAACACACACAAAATGTCAAACAAAATAGTATAATTTACCTGAAGGTTACTGTCCTCGTAGCTTCAAAGTACATCGTCCCTTTAGTTAATCACACCATTCCAACAGGATTATATTTACGGCTTCTAATTCTCAACGCTTTTAAAATTTTCTCCATCACCAGTTGTTTCTGGGCTTTTCCGGAACTCATCTATGTATATCTGACCCTTGTTTCGTGGATCCAGACACGTATTTGAACCATTTAATTATTAACACCCCGAAAATAGCAAATAACTTCATACTTCTTTCACCAATATACGCCAAAACTGCCTACTTTTGTGTATACATTTGTCGTTGTAAATTTTGCTAATTGGTACAGTGAAACTAAATTTTATTACCTTGTATCTAAGTGCACTGAAGTACATTCATGTTAGCACGTAAATAACCAACTATTTTGAATCACTAAAATATACGAGCAAAATTTTAAATTATTTTATCAAACTAAAATGCACTGTTTTAACATCTTCAATCAAGTCGCGGATGTACGAGCTTTTAACGCATCGAATAGTCAAAAGTCTAAGAGGGCTTGTTTATATTCATCTCGGTATATATAGCAAAAAGCCGGCACGTCGCTTTTGTCCTCAAAACGGGTAATTCTAAAGAATTCCTCATTCTATGTTCCCAGTCTGTCGCTCGCGCTTCGATTTTACGAATTTTCACTCGTCCCATTTAACTCTCAGAAATTTCAACACACGGCACGCAAGCATGTCCGAGAAAAACTAATTAATTTTGTACAGAAATTGTTGTTTCTACCTCTGATATTTGCATCCTATTTTCAACCAATTGTGACCCTCGTGACGTTGCTTAAATCCCGCCTTTTACTATATGTGTCTTTGCTTGACGCATTTTCTCTTTCCTTTTCTAACCTGTTCATATTGGTGCAAATTGATATTCTTTATTATCGATTATATTTTAGTCCATGTGGACTGTTATCTGGGTTTAATAACCCCGTATCGCACATTCTCGTGAATATTAAGCCCCGGTTTCTCCAAGATTCTTTGAAACTATTAATTATCTACAAAATTTACGCCGTATGTGATATTTAAACTACGCAGGTGTTCAAAATAATATTAATTCTCAGAGCTTTATTTTCTGGTATTATAATCTTGGGTTTTTACAAGTTTCTATAGATATTATCTGTTACTAACGGTTCAATTAACTTCAATTAAAATTAATACCCTTTAAATTTTAGTGCATCCTAATTAAATATTCAATTATTATCTGTACGTTTCGTTTAATACTCGTTGCCCAAACTTGAATCAATTAATATAAATCTTGCACGTAATTTCCATTTGATTCTTTACTTTGGAATAATTAAATTACACGTTGAGCATTTTAAAACTGCTTATTTTTATATAAAGCGTCTTGTAAATAATTTTAATGTCTTATTTTTAATAAAACGAATGAATTTTTCTTCTCCACGGGTTTTTAATAAAGCGTATTATCTAATAAACTTCCTTATACACGGTGATTAAAATTATTTGATGTAATCCATTAATTTTCTACCCTGGTCTAAATATGAGTATTTTCCCCCTATTTGAATACAAATAATCCCACTTATTCGAATTCAAATATAAAGCATTTAGACTGCTAAAACAAATTTACAAAAAAAAATTGCCTATCTCTCTCTACCTTTATCTATCTAACTTACCTACTTTGTCTCCAATTCAAAAAAAAATATTTACAGCTACCCTATCCTATTCCTAACTCTCACCTAATTCTATAAACTGAAATTATCCCTAACTTCATCCTACTCATCCATCTAATCCTATATACATCCTATATACCTATCCTATTCCTAACTTTTAACTAATCTTCACTATACTTTACTTCCCCCTACCTAATCCTATATGCCTATCCTACTCTTACTCTATTCCTAACTCTCCACTAATCTTATATGAAATATCTATTCTTAACCTATCTTATTTTCTTCCTACATTTACTCTTTATTCTCATCCTAAACCTATTTCTACTTATCTCCCATATTTATCCTATACCTAGCTTTATTTTCTATAAACACCTACTTCTACTCTTCTATATACACCTATTCTATCCCTATCCTATTTAAATCTAACTCTCTTCTTGACCCTCCAAGTCTTTCTTCTCACCATCCTAATACTCTTCATCCCTATTTCTCCCTCTTCTATATCTATACTTATCATCCCTGTTATCTCACATACAATAAACTTATCATCCCTATTATCCTGACTCTTAAATATTGCTTCTTCTTCAGTCTCTACACTTGTCTGTTTCTCATTTATTCTTGTTTCCCTTTCTGCCGACAAACCAAACGATACTACTTTACAATTATCGATTTGTCTCTCTATGGAAAACCCTACGTACCTTCTAGAATTTTTGTGTAATGGAATCCGCCAGAATGAATCCCTTAAATCTACTTTATTAAAAACAAACTTGCCATCTTTACTTAATTTCGCCTTCACCTGCTCCTGATATGCTGCTTCTACCCCCACTACTTCTGCATGTTTTTGTATTAAAGCTTGAACCTCTACTTTCCTTTCCTCTGGACATCTTATCGTGTTGATCTGTTTACCTTCATCATCTTCTACCTCTACTACATTAATACTAAACCCAGTGTCATCCTCTGTGACTTCATAACTGCCCTTCCATGGCACTACCCTATCTTTAATCCTTACTACCTTCCTTTCCATATCTATCAAAACCCCTAACTTCATCATACAGTCAACACCTAAAATGCTCTGAAACTTCAGTCCAGGTACAATTACAAACTCCTGTTCACAGCTAAAACCTCCTATATCTATCCTAAGCACCGCAACACTATTTACTACAGCAAACTTCTTTTTATTTGGAGCTACTAAATGGCTACGTTTTATAGGCATAATTCTATCACAAACCTTATCCCTAATTTTGCTGACGAATTCCTCCGATATTAAACTCGCCTCTGCCCCTGTATCAAGTAATACTTCTACATTATTTTCAAAAATTTCTAAATTAATAATTGGCAAACATAATTTTCTACAGTTTCTGGCTCTACTTCCTCCTCAATTTTGAAAAATTCACGTGGATGTTCGTATACATTTACACAGAAATCTAGTGGTCTGTCACGTTCTAAAATCCTGTCTCATCCTGTTTTCCGTGCTTGGTCCTGGTTGTCCTTCTACAACCTGTGCGTACGTCCTCCTCGTGTTAATATCCGTGTCCCTGTCTCTATTCGGCGTGCTGGTCACAGTCCTGTTTACCTCCGGTAAACTGTTCTGTCGCGTGTAACTAGGTCTTGGCGTCGGTCCCCTAGTCGCACTATTGCTCCTGTATTCCTGTCCTCGTCGTTCCCAATTCGGTCGAAAATTTCTGTTGTAGTCAGGCCGTCTCGGATAATTCGGTGTCCTGTTGTCAAACCTAACTGTGTTAACGTTTCGTTCTCGTATCTCTCTTGTCCGTCCAACACATACATCGTCATATCTCTGTAAGTATTCCAAAACGTCTCCCGTTCTGTGATGTTTTGTAAGGCCACGTGTTGTCTAATTTCCAGTTCAAAATGTCGTGATAGGTACTTGATTATCTGTCTGTCCGTCAATGGTGGCTTCAGTTGTTTGGCCACACTGTATTTGCGGATGGCATATTGCTCCCTAGAACCTGCAAACTCTCCTTAAATTTTCCTGTAATCAAGTCGTCCCTAATCTGATCCTGTTTGTGATCACTCCAGTAATGTTGTAAAATTTGTTTTCAAAGTCCTGATACGTGTCTATGTCCTGTCCTACTAAATTGTACCATGCCTCCGCATTGTCCTTTAATAAAGCCTTTATCGTATTTAGTTTAGTCTGTTCGTCAAATAAATTTCCCACTAGATTTCTTACACTATTAATAAAAATTTGTGGATTTACCCTGTTATCGCCATAAAACTTCATGTGTTGGTCCAATGATACTCCACCTGTAGAAAATCTGGGACCATCCCCCGTTAAATTTGACATGTTGTATTTGATACTACTAACTTCGCGTTCTACCCTGCCTAACTGATCCCTACATGAGTCCGTTACTTCAGTCATTTTACGTTTATTTCTTCTTCACAGAAAATGCGTACTTCGGACCTTAAATGTCCCATTTCCTGTCGAAGACCTGTAATGTCACGCTCATTTTTATCTACCCTATTTTCAACTTCACCCAGTTTCACGGTAAGACTATTTTAAATTCTGTAAATTCTCTCGTCGATTTTTCTATTTTATTCCCTAATTCCTGATTTAATTGGTCAAATTTCTTATTCGATTCTTCCCTAGCTCTATTAGATTCTTCACTCATCCTCTCTAACATTCTCAATATTATCTCGTTTCCTTGATCCCTGATTCCGTCCTCGACTGATCTCTACTGCCTCCAGCTTCTTCCATTTTAGAATTTTTCTCACACAATGCACTATCGTCACTTCCAATTTCCACTCCTTGACTCCTTAACCACTCTTTTCTCTGCATACGTTCTAATCACTCTCACACACTCTAAAATACTCCTTAATTTATACACACACAAAAACTCTCTCTCTCAGATCGCCAGTTTCCTGGAATAAAATAACAAAAATTTTATTTGGAACTCGAGCCCTCACGTTGTGGTCGCCAAAATTGCTGTGATATACTCCTTTGAATGCGGGAACTGGGTCCTTTCAACAAAAAAAATTCTAGTCCCACAGATTGGGCGTCATAAACGGCTGTGATCCTCTTTTCGCCTCGGCTGCTCACCTAATGTTATAAACCTCCTCATTCATAAAAACAACACATTCCTACCAAAACATCAACGTTAACTCTATTTACATCAATATTCAGAATACATTAAAATTTCAAAATTAAAACTCAGCATAAATTTCAGTTTTAAAAAGAATTTCAAGATTAATTTTATTATCATTTTAATGTGCATCCAAAATTAAAGTCCTTGTTGGATGCCTACTAATTAATATAACAATATAGGCAGACCGAGTCTGAGTATAAAGGAGCATCTACCACCCTTTACGTTAATTAACCAGGTTCGTCTAATTGAGCTCAAAGACATACCCAAATTTTCATCATATTACCGAACATCAAAACTAAATACCCTTTCTACTTCAACAAGCAAATTTCATCTTAAAATTAAAATTTTATGGTTAGTACAATTTCACTAATGTCCATTTAAAGTAAATCAATTATAAAGTTATTCAACACACACAAAATGTCAAACAAAATAGTATAATTTACCTGAAGGTTACTGTCCTCGTAGCTTCAAAGTACATCGTCCCTTTAGTTAATCACACCATTCCAACAGGATTATATTTACGGCTTCTAATTCTCAACGCTTTTAAAATTTTCTCCATCACCAGTTGTTTCTGGGCTTTTCCGGAACTCATCTATGTATATCTGACCCTTGTTTCGTGGATCCAGACACGTATTTGAACCATTTAATTATTAACACCCCGAAAAATAGCAAATAACTTCATACTTCTTTCACCAATATACGCCAAAACTGCCTACTTTTGTGTATACATTTGTCGTTGTAAATTTTGCTAATTGGTACAGTGAAACTAAATTTTATTACCTTGTATCTAAGTGCACTGAAGTACATTCATGTTAGCACGTAAATAACCAACTATTTTGAATCACTAAAATATACGAGCAAAATTTTAAATTATTTTATCAAACTAAAATGCACTGTTTTAACATCTTCAATCAAGTCGCGGATGTACGAGCTTTTAACGCATCGAATAGTCAAAAGTCTAAGAGGGCTTGTTTATATTCATCTCGGTATATATAGCAAAAGCCGGCACGTCGCTTTTGTCCTCAAAACGGTAATTCTAAAGAATTCCTCATTCTATGTTCCCAGTCTGTCGCTCGCGCGTCGATTTTTACGAATTTTCACTCGTCCCATTTAACTCTCAGAAATTTCAACACACGGCACGCAAGCATGTCCGAGAAAAACTAATTAATTTTGTACAGAAATTGTTGTTTCTACCTCTGATATTTGCATCCTATTTTCAACCAATTGTGACCCTCGTGACGTTGCTTAAATCCCGCCTTTTACTATATGTGTCTTTGCTTGACGCATTTTCTCTTTCCTTTTCTAACCTGTTCGTATTGGTGCAAATTGATATTCTTTATTATCGATTATATTTTAGTCCATGTGGACTGTTATCTGGGTTTAATAACCCCGTATCGCACATTCTCGTGAATATTAAGCCCCGGTTTCTCCAAGATTCTTTGAAACTATTAATTATCTACAAAATTTACGCCGTATGTGATATTTAAACTACGCAGGTGTTCAAAATAATATTAATTCTCAGAGCTTTATTTTCTGGTATTATAATCTTGGGTTTTTACAAGTTTCTATAGATATTATCTGTTACTAACGGTTCAATTAACTTCAATTAAAATTAATACCCTTTAAATTTTAGTGCATCCTAATTAAATATTCAATTATTATCTGTACGTTTCGTTTAATACTCGTTGCCCAAACTTGAATCAATTAATATAAATCTTGCACGTAATTTCCATTTGATTCTTTACTTTGGAATAATTAAATTACACGTTGAGCATTTTAAAACTGCTTATTTTTATATAAAGCGTCTTGTAAATAATTTTAATCTCTTATTTTTAATAAAACGAATGAATTTTTCTTCTCCACGGGTTTTTAATAAAGCGTATTATCTAATAAACTTCCTTATACACGGTGATTAAAATTATTTGATGTAATCCATTAATTTTCTACCCTGGTCTAAATATGAGTAATATATATATATATATATATATATATATATATATATATATGTATATATATATGTATTGCTTGATTTAATGTTTTTCTCCAAATGCCCAACGAATGTTCAATAGATTGTTACGTGCCAAGGGTCACTTTAACATTGTATTTATGTTAAGTTTTTTGATGTACGGAAGTTTCCCGCCATATTTTCAAATACGCGAGACGCGGGAATTTTTAAATGGACTAGGCGGTGCTTCCGATACGTCAGAGTAGTGAGCTTGCGCAGTGAGTGTATCCCTAGAGGGTTAGGGCGATACTTGACAAAGAGTGGGGAGAAGTGTTTCCGTGACGCCCTGAAATCGAGGCTGTTCTCTTATGATCTTCAAGTGAAATAGTCGTGCCGGCATCATATCTTATCTTACTATGTAGATTCCTTTGCCTTGATTATATTTGTTGTCTTTACCTAATTAACCTCTTCCTTATCGTTCCACTACATTTAGGATGGGACCCGGAGCAATATCTTCACTATCGACCCGGAAGGATGATAGGCGTACCTGGGAAAAGCCGGATATCTTACGTGAGTAAATTCTATAATTTTCATTGCCTTAATTTTGTGTTAATTTTACGTCGTATTACGTAATATTGATGACATCATCAGTAGTTGACCGCACCTAAATCCGTATAAGATTAGTGCTGCCAACCCCCGATAGTGTTTATTAAACCACGCTACCGGTGTTGTAATTATCGAACTTTTAATTTTAACTACCGATTTAAATATAAGAAGATCTACCACTGCTTTCTACGTGGTCTCCATAGTAGCGTTTGATTACACTCCAAATTTTTTCGATTGCATTAAACAAACAGTGGCCAGGTGGCAAACGTAGAACTTGTTACCAATAATGTAATCTATTTGATATCTTCCTATATCTCCTGGCATCTTACACGTGTATCGTCTTCTAGCATGATCTTGAAATAATGTATTTGTTATGGTTAAATTGTTCTTGTCGCAAAATTCTACCAGCCTATTTTCCCTGCCATTTCTCGTGACTAAACCCTACCCTACCCTCACCTACCACTGCATTAAAATCTCCGTAATTATTAAATTTTCATGTCCTCTTACGTATCTTAGTATGTTTTCGATATCTTTGTAGATCGCCTCTACCTCTTCCTCGCTGTAGCTAGAGGTGGGCATGTATACTTGTATTATTACTGTATTTACTGGTTTAGATTCTAATCTAACCATGAGTACTCTTTCGTTCTTTTGTAAGTAGTTTTCTACACGTCGTCCTATCTTTCTTCGCATAACTATCCCCACACTCGAATTTCCTTCCTCTGATCCTGTATGAGTTACCATAAAGTCTCCACTCCAAAAATCCCCCGCCTCTGGCCAGCGGACTTCGCTGATTCCTACTATGTCTAGTGCTAACCTATCCATTTCGAGTTTCAGATTTTCTAGCTTACCTACTTGTTTCATACTTCTGACATTCCACGCTCCGACTCGCAGAATGTTCACGGATCTTTTTGTATACTTTCGGATCACATCCCCCGAAGTAGTCTCCTCTCGGAGATCCGAATGGGGGACTATTTTACCGCCCAAGGTCCCGGGTTCGAATCCCGACACGGTCCGCTTGAAAAATGTTAGGCGAGCATTTTTCACAAAAATACACCCTCGTTCGGATGAGAGGTAAAATGGAGGTCCCGTGTGTGACTGTTATCACGCACGTTAAAGATCCCTACCTTGCTTGGAACAGCAAGGGTTCGGCAAAATTCTAAATTTTCCAGGTAAAAAAAAAACTCGCTTTCTGGCCAATGTAGTACCTTCGGGTGGAGCATTGGAAAATCTCATGTAAGGTATGTGAAAGGGAACGTCCAAGATCCCGGGTTCGAATCCCGACACGGTACACTTGAAGAATGTTTGGAGAGCATTTTTCACAAAAATACACCCTTGTTCGGATGAGAGGTAAAATGGAGGTCCCGTGTGTGAGTGTTGTCACGCACGTTAAAGATCCCTACCTTGCTTGGGACAGCAAGGGTTCGGCAAAATTCCAAATTCTCCAGGTAAAAAAAACTCGCTTCCTGGCCAATGTAGTATCTTCGGGTGGAGCATTGGAAAATCACATGTAAGGACTATTTTACCTCCGGAATTTTTTACCCCAGAGGATGCCGTCATCATTAATATCAATCTGAGTACGCAGTGTACTTGGGAGGTAATGTGCTGGTTTCTCGTTACCTTCCACATCGCAGTTGTGTCTTAGAGTGTCATACCGACCCCTATGGTCTCTGCCACTCTACGTACCGAAAAAGCTGCTGCTTTTTTCGGGGACCTGTCTTAGTCTGGTTCCTCACTAAAGACCCCACTAATTTGGTTAAACCTATGGTTCGGCTCTTTAGCTCATTGAAACGCGCAAGCCATTCTGCCTGTTCTATTTAGAACGTCGTCAAGGTGCAGATCCGCTCAGAATGGACTGGACTATTAATTGAACATATTTTTTGTGGTGAAGAAAATAAATTCATCCTTAATAGAATGCGACACAAAACGAGCTATTCAAAAAAGGAGGTCAGTACACCTACTGGTATAGGAGAATCTCGAGTGCACCGGACGTTCAATAAATAAATTTAAAGGCCTTGTTGATATCTGAATAGCCCACACTAATAAATGTTGTAAGTTAAACATGCACCATGCACACCGTGTATATTTATAGCAATGAACTTGAGTAACATTAGCATAATCATTACTATTATACTACAATCTACGCGCATATATACATACATACGAAGCACACATAAATACGCATTCAATGTGTATAACAAAAAACCAGAGAGGAAATCAAGTGGGCGATAATCGAATTTAAAAAATTGTTAGATAACAAGGCATATTTATCTATCAAGGAACGCTTATGTTTCCGGCATCAACTCCTAATTTCTAAATATGCTATCATTAACTTTACCATAATTACAATTTCTCTAAGTGGCGCTTACAAGTTCATGATGACCTCGCCAAATTTTTAATTAAAACTCCAGGGACAATCTGTGTGACATTGCTATAAAAATAGAATTTTTGAGGTGAATCATTCTGACTGGAGTTGTGGTCAATCACACTGAGATCAAACTCCTAACTTTTCGCTACAGCTGATTTTCTTCGTCACGTTTGCAAGTGTTTGTTTGTTGTATTTCCTGGAATTTGTGTGAAATATGATTGGTATATAACAGGATACGTTGCGAATTTTTGAAGGCGGCGCGCTGTCGCCTTTTATTGCAAACTTAATAAATATTGCCGGTTTGAGAACTTCTCTAAACTCCTTAGAGCGGAAACAACACGACTCTTTATGCTAAACTTTATAATCAGAACATGCAAAACAACTTAAAAATGGCAAATGCGAAAATAAATGTATGAAAATATGAAAGCATGAAATGACTCGTAGTTGAAGTACAAAAAGTAATTCCCACCTTATCACTGTTCTTTTATCAACACTTTTCCATAAGTAATTGCTTACCACAAGATCATTTTAATTTTTGCATTGTTCTCCTATATCTTGTGTGAGAGGATATTTTACCGGGTGTAACAAAATAAATGTAAAACATTTCAGGGATGATTCCTCATCGTAAAAGAGATAGGGTCTTTCATATAAAAAAACTTCATTGGAGCATCCCTTGTTAAGATACAGCCCTTAAAGGGGGTACATAGAAATTTGTTTTTCATTTTTTTACAAACACTAAAAAAGTTACAAAATTGAAATTAAGGTGACATTTTTTACTATCAAAAATACACTTACTCAGTAATTTATTTGGTTTACCCCATGGCTGTAAGGGGTGGAAAACGCAACCCCTAAAATTTATTTCCAATGTAACTTTGTGTCTTATTATTTGTTTGCCATTTAAAAATGTATTTCCAATAGCTTATTTCATTCTAAACAAAAAATGTTTCTTGAATTTTTTGCCCAAAATTAACAAGTTCGCAGGAAAAAACTATTTTACGAACAACTACAGAGATACATCGTCATAAGACGAAAATGCGAAACTAATTTATCTAGTAGGCCGCTATTAGTGATAGTGACAATTAAATTGTTATCACGCTGTCAATTTGTAAATTTTTGAAATTGAATTAATAATTGTGTGTCGTTGTTCTGTTCTTAATTTGTTAGTTTAATAATTCACTTGTTATTAAAGTGGCATACACAAATGCGGAAATGACTGATATGCATTACGTTTACGGTCTGTCGCAGGGTAATAGGTTAGAAGCTTGTAGAAGGTATGCTGAAATGTATCCTCAACGGCAGCTTCCTTCGCATAGAATATTTGCCCAACTTCATCAACGATTACGAGAATATGGTTCATTCGAAAAAAGAACGCAGGATTGTGGTCGCCATCGAGAAGTTAGAACACCACAGCTTGAAGAAGCAGTACTTAATTTGGTTGAAGAACAACTCACTAGCAGTACTAGAAAGATTGCTTTTGAGTTAAATGTTGATCATATGACGGTATTTCAAATTTTAAAGGAACAACTCTTATACCCCTACCATCTACAACGAGTACAGGCACTGTTACCGCGAGATTTTCCGAACCGTCTTGGATTTTCGAATTGGATGCTGGAAATGATTAGAAGAAATCCTGACTTCCTGAAGACGATCGAATTCACAGACGAATGTATTTTTTCTCGGGACAAGATTATTAATTTTCATAATAACCACATATGGGCTGATGAAAACCCTCACGCTATTGTCCAAGCTAACCATCAAGAATATTTTTGTCTAAATGTGTGTGGTCGGAGTTATTGGGGATTATTTAAATGGCTCTCCTTTCCTACCTCCTCGATTAAATGGTGAGGCATACACTCAATTTTTCAGAGAAGTGCATCCAGTACTGCTGGATGAAGTTCCTTGTGGTATCAGAAGGGTTTTGTTTTTTATGCATGATGGGGCTCCCGCCCATTTTAGTCAAGCAGCACGTCAGCATTTAACTCAAACATATCCAAATCATTGGATAGGTCGAGAAGGACCATAAAATTGTCCTGCTCGATACCCGGATTTGAATCCTCTCGTTTTCTTTATTTGGGGCCATTTACAGAGTTTGGTTTATACTACTCCTGTTCGCGATGTAGAGCACTTAAGAAACCGCATCATCGATGTGTGCAGGGTAATTAGAGAGACTTCAGGAATATTTGACCGAATACGTGGCTCAATGCGCCGACATCTAGACGCATGCGTAATGACTGAAGGTGGACATATTGAACATTTACTAGGATTTCAACATGTTGTATGTTTTGTTATTAATAAATTAGTTTTGTTTATTCATCTTTAATCATACTTTGATGCAGGTAGTAACTACAAAATAACAATAATAATTCAGTTCGCATTTATGACGATGTATCTCTGTAGTTCTTTGTAAAATATATTTTTTCTACGAACTGGTTAATTTCGGGCAAAAAATTCAAGAGACATTTTTTGTTTAGAATAAAATAAGCTATTGGAAATAAATTTTTAAATGACAAACAAATAATAAGACAAAAAGTTACATTGGAAATATATTTTAGGGGTTGCGTTTTCCACCCGTTACAACCATGGGGCAATCCAAATAAATTACTGGGTAAGCGTATTTTTGATAGTAAAAAATGTCACCTTAATTTCATTTTGTAACTTTTTTAGTGTTTGTAAAAAAATAAAAAACAAATTTTATGTACCCTCTTTAAGGGGCCGTATCTTAACAAGGGATGCTCCAATGAAGTTTCTTTATATGAAAGACCCTATCTCTTTTACGATGAGGAATCACGCTCTGAAATGTTTTACACTTATTTTGTTAGACCCGGTAGATAATAAAATATTTATTCAAGTTTCGTAGTTTTGCATTCTTCTGCCCATTTACCACAAAAGAACGACTTTTCTCAAGAACTAACAAACCCATAAATTTTTAGATTTTGGAGTGAAAGCCGTATGCTTTAAAATAAACCATAATAGGTTCTGTAAAAAGATTCAAGTCTTATTTTAGCAAGGAACTAGTAGAAAGGTGTAAGTGGTTTGGTATCTTTAAAATACTAAAAGTGGTGTGTTTTTGCCGACTTTCGAACACCCTCCACCTACTATACCTGGAGTCAATCTCGCAGATCAATTACCTATTCAAAACTATTTAACTGCATGGGAACGTCAGATCATTTTGTCAGTGTATGTCGTCCGTGTTTTTACGGTAGAATATCTAACATCTCGAGTCCAATTATTCAACCCTTTCTGAATATACCATTTAAATCACGATACATTATCGTAGTTATGCTACAATTGTAATAGTTGCACACGTATAGCCCCATCTCAGAGAGGCAAGAATAGGGCTTCTGACGTACAATTGCCTCCTTCCAAACTTTTTTGCTCATAAGAGTCCCTCACAAACGAGCTCAATATATCTCTGATTGTCCCCTCCCGCCACTTTGCTACCTATAGAGCCCGCCCTAATAGATCACACTAATTCAGACAGCCAATCGCAATACAGGAAAGTCTTAGTGTATGCCGACCACATTATACGGAGATACAATCAGAATCACGGCACGTCCTGAGTCTAATTATTTCAACTTCTCCATCGATGCTATTTAAATTCAGCACACAATTGTAGTAGACGAAAATCGCCGACTATTATAGGATTTGAGCCTAGAACCTCGAGAATCGAAGCTCTATGCTTTAACTTTACGCTACTGATCGCACATAATAATATCAGATATATTTGCTATTTAAAATTAACAATGGGATTTATCGAACCTTTATGAAATTTAATTTAAATTTTTTAGATTAAAATTTATTAGCTTCTAACACTAACGCATTGATATTGAAATCTGAAATCGCCTCTTATTTTGAGAGCTTTCTCAATGAAAACAATTTTAAATTTTACTGAGTCTTGAGGCTAATATATATATATATATATATATATATATATATATCAGATAGTTATTTACACAATGTAAGTTGATAAATACTATAGTATTACAGTGAATAAGATGAAATAATAACTTAAACTTTTATGTAAAGCCCAAATGATCATTTCAAATCGAGCTAGTAATTGAAAAATGGAGAATATAAGGTCTTCAACAGGACTTGAACCTGTATCTTGGTTTTGCCGGAACCATGCGTTTACCAATTACGCCTCCGAGACCGATGACAACATTTGTGAAATTTACAAATTTAGGTCGTGTACACAACTACACATAAACCTAACTTTTAATTACGTTTGGCATTTTTGTCTTACCATTTAAGAAACTTCCAACTTTGGGTCATAGAGTGTTCTTGGACATAACAGCTTTAGGAGGGGGGCAGTGTAACGCAGATCGATCTATCTTTGATAAGAATAATTACATTAGAACGTAAGCGGGGCGTTTTATACCATAGATGATTGATAGGTTCCGGCGGCACCTCATATTTCAGATAGTTTCGATTAACAGGTATAAAGGTTTTGCATTTAAGAGTTATTTGGATTACAATGGAAAATCTCGAGAATGTTATTTGTATAATTTCTGGTACGTTTTAGAATACTCTAGAGGTTTTGAATATGTATATGAATTGCTGTCGTGGATATTAGAGTTCAGTTCTGTTTGTACTTTGATTACAATATGTTCTAGTTTAAAGCTTTGAAAGGCGCGATATAAACTACTATATGTGATATGAATTACTGTAGTGATTATATATATATTGCTGTAATTATAGGGTTAATTTAGAGGTAGGTTAAGTCATAGGGGTCGTAGAATAAACAAAAGAAATTTCCAAATAACAAAAGCACATAATTACAGATATTATATGAGTAAGTAGGTCACTATACATATTGTTAGTTGAACGCACACTGTATATAACAGTACAAGAGATTAAACGCATATCCAAGAGTAGTTACGAGCAAAGATAAGATTTAAAAATGTAACGAAATGCATCAAAATTAAATCAGCGGAAAACCTATATGAATTGGCTAGATAAATATTCAACAAGTACATTAAATATATCATCATATATGCAGGCAAAAATTATGCATTAATTGAATAAATTGCACGTGACAGAAAGTATTGCATTTGTTCAAAAATCCAAGTTAACTAGGAAATAAACAAACACCAAATTTATTTCTGTTTAGATTAGAATAAGCAAATAACAATGATACGTGATTTAATGAACGAAGATTCCTGGGATTTCTAAATTAAATGTAATGGTATGTAAATGAATATGTGATGATTTAAGCGTTCTTCCAAGCTTTTGAACTAAACAATTGGTTAAATTTCCCGGAGTACACAAAGGGATAAGATAAATGGTGTCGCCCAACACGTGAAAACAACGAATAGCAAACAAAGGGGCAAAGCTTATAAATACGATAACAATTGAGCAACGAGTTAGTATACATTTGAAACTGGGCAGTCAGGATACTCAAAAGTGCTAAATTATTCACGTAACCAGTTAAATAAAAGTAAAGTGAAAAGCATTTTATAAAAGTGTAAAAATTTGTGTAAGTAAGCCGATCTATTATAGACGGCTCTGGAGACGACTCTAGAGACGAAACTGGAGATTACCTCCTGTTAAATTAATTTTGGTAATCACTGACATGGTGAATGTTCTATTGCTGTTTTGTTAATTACGGAGATGAAAAACCTTTTATTGGAATAACTTGTGGGATTTTGAATAACGATTTGGATAGTATTTTGGTTTTGATGTCGACCTCCAAATTCGACTCTAAACATTCAGACTGGACACGAGAACTCTTGGGGGATGCAGAGAAACTACTGAACCACTCCAGGTTAGATATATTGATATAATTTATTGCTGTAAACTGTTTAATTCAATAATCTTTCGAAAATGTAAGAGCTAGCAAAACCGGGGTTTCTTTGATAAATTTATGAAAGGCAATAGGCATTTTGAAACGTTTTAAAAGGTCTCTAAATATAACAAAAGGCTCGTTTTGCTGGCTTCAATTTCTTCAATCTGGCATATGTAAATATTCTGAAAAAGGGGAAGATTTTGTAAAGGTTGTAAATATTTCATCATTATATTGTGTATTGTAGAATTGCTTTATTTAATTGAATCAGTTAGTTAAGGCAAAGAAAATCTATAACTTAACATTTCACAAGTGCTTGATTAATAAAAAGGAAATATCATAGCATTTTATGGTTTGCCCAACCGTGGGGCTAAAAATAAAAAAATTAACACAGCATTTTATTGCGCCCAATTCGTGGGGCGAGAATAACAAAGGTTTTTAATTTTTCTACAGAAAGATAACACAACATTTTATGCTGCCCATCGTAGGGGCTGGTGAAGTAACACAGCATTTTATGTCCGCCCAAGCCGTGGGGCGAAAATAACACAGCACTTTATGTATGCCCAACCGTGTGGCGAAAATAACACGACAATATATATATATATATATATATATATATATAAATATAAAATAAAATAAAAAAAACAAAACATTAGCTTTATTACTTCATAGGGGAGGAAACATCCACTGACCGACGGTTTCGGCTTTATTAAGCCTCCTCAGAGTGAAATAGCTTCCAAGAACTTTATGAAGTAGTCGAAGCTATTATACTGATATAATTTCAAAACAATCTCTGTACTATGGCAAAAGTAAATAAAACCACCATCAGGTGATAAAACTTTAGTAGTGTTGGTGTTTTATCACCTGATGGCGGTTTTATTTACTTTTGCCATAGTACAGAGATTGTTTTGAAATTATATCAGTATAATAGCTTTGATTACTTCATAGGGTTCTTGGAAGCTATTTCACTCGGAGGAGGCTTAATAAAGCCGAAACCGTCGGTCAGTGGATGTTTCCTCCTCTATGAAGTAATAAAACTAATGTTTTGTTAATGGCTATATAACTACTAGTCCGATTTGTATTCGTCAATAGGCTCTATTATTTTCATAGAGTTTGTTTACAGATACATCTTATTTTATATATTGTTCTACACGATTTCTTATTGCGGACTGCAAATAAGTTGTCGTTTGTTATTTGAATTGCCTTGGGGGCATGAACCCGGGTGTCGCCACGAGAAGGTTTGTTACGTTTGCAAATAAATTTTGCTGTAACATTTCGCAAATCTCAAATGGCCTGACGTACTTGTATAGCCATCTGTAGAATTTACTATGTAGTTTTGATTCAATTCTGTACTTCCACACTTTAGTAGTGTTGGTGTTTTATCACCTGATTGCGATGTTATTTACTTTTGCCATAGTACAGAGATTGTTTCGAAATTATATCAGCCCCTAAAATTGGACGTCTTTAATTGCTGCAATCTCGGAGCTGATGAAGTGGTGTAGTGCTTATATACCTAAAAAGCTTAAAAATTTCTGCTTTGCAATGAAGTTTGCCACGGCTGCTCAACTGCTTTCTACAATTCAACTAACTACTAAAAAAAAATTGATGCTACGGTAAATCACATACATTTATTACACACTCAGAGAAAAATACACGCCCAATTACAAGTAAACTCCTCGTTCACACATTATTTATTCATTATATACATCCCTTTTTAAAAGAATACATTCCGAGATCAATAATTCTCCAGATTAATTATTTCCAATTGATTATCCGAGAAAGTAACAGGGCTTTACCACATGTTCTACATTAACCTTGGTTTAATAAGAGCTTCCAGTAAAACCTTAACCTCTCGTGCCACTTTTCGCATATAAAAACAGCAAAAAGTCCCTTTTACTTTGTACAAACAAAACAAATATTACTAAACCTTTTTCTAACATAAATTCCCACATAAAAATACAGTAAAATAATACAATAGGAAAAATTCAATCTGTAACTCTTTCCAAGTTTGTCCTTTTTGTTCATAAATTATACCCACAATGCACAAAAGTCATTACATATAGGCAATAAAAAGCAACAGTTACCTGGATGCTATCTCTGCATAAGGCCTGCTATCATTTCCTCAGAGACTGCGGCATACAGGAACACTCCAACTTCACTTGCAATAACCATAACTGCCAGCTGCAACCAGTTGATTACGAAATCAACTGTACCACATTGAAGGTGCATATAAATTCCTACTAATACCGTTGACTGATGGTAAACAACCAAATTGACCAACCACTGTCATCTACTCCATTTCCATTTGTATACTTTTGCATACCTCATGAAAATTAAAATTGAAACAATCTTTACTTACGTAAAGTACTCTTATATTTAACTCGTTAAAATATTTTACTCTTGGAGCCATCATCTGGTTGTACACTAAGAGAAAGCTTTACGCTATTTGGACTCGGAAACTAAGAAAACCCCACAACCATCTCTTCTTCCTCCTTCAAAGCATTTTAGAATTCTTCAAACCTTCTACAATACAAACATTCAATTCTACGTACACTTTCAACGGTTACCCAATTTTTAAAACATTCTAATTAACGTACACAAACAACTCCAACCGCCACCGAATTTCTAGAAATTTCCTCCACATCAACAAGCTCACGTAACCTTTTTCCGTATTTTCTTTCCAACCAAAACTCACGTCTTTGAAAACCACTTGAACATCACAAACACGTACGCCTAACTAACCGATTTTTACGCCCCTAATTCAACACATGTAGTATCTATCTCACTCCAACCTACGCCCCAAAATCACCTTTCTCTTGCTTTGTACTCACTTCACTTTGTATAACCACCAATTTGTACTCACTCCACTACCTCATTTCGTTCTAACATACACGCTAAAGCAACTATCCTATACATCGTCTACCTTCTTCGTTGTCAACGAACGTTAACGTTCAATCTACGCCTATCTCACTTGTACATATTCTATCTAATAATCTCTCATTGTTGCCTTGGTTGTAAGTTTTGTTGTAACTAACGAAATCGCCCTCTCCAACTCAAGCTTTATATCTTTTTAACGGGGCTATAAATCTATTCTTAATTGACAGCGGTAACCAACACTACTTAGAATTTGCTTGTTATTTGTGCAACGTGTTCTCTCCTAATTAAAACTACACAGAAATTGCGACGGTTCAAATTGTTTAATTAGTTTAATACTAGGAAGGTTGTTCGAAAACTCTCACAACTTCTCGTAAATAATTTAACGGCCAACCTTGCTTGTAAACTAAACGATTTGAAATCTTAGAAACTCTTTTTAGAAAATATCCCTATGCTGTATACGTAAATACAATGGTTAAAATGTTTATAATTATGGCTTTTGATATATTATCTTATATACGCTATAGCTTATGAATATTTACATCTACAGGATTATGAAAATTAACTTTTAGCTTTCTAAAATATTACAGTAGAATTATTAATTTCGATCCTAACGATTTGAAAAGCGTTTCAGCTTGTAATTTGTTGTTTTTACATGCTGAATTACAAAATAAGTTACCAAATGAATTATTAATGCCTTTTTAACACTCAGATCATAGTAATATATATTAATAATTAATGTTTGGATAATTAATTTTGAAGATAGCGTCGTAGTTTAAGGAGCTAGTAATTACACTGTTAGCGATTAGTTGAAAATAAATTGTTAGAAGGGTTTTTAGCAAATTCCATTGTAACTACGAGTTGCTGAAAAGGCTTGTATAATCAGTTTGAAAATAAAGAACTATTGTTATTGCAAACAGAGTTTTTGTTCCAATAGTTTCCTATATACCAAAAAAACATCCGTTATTTTGATTACAACTATGCCCGATCGATGCCGTCCAAATATCTACAAACTAGAAATTATATTGAATTATAACACGGGAAAAGAGGTGTGTATGCTGTGGAAAAATATGTAATCCGTATTCTGTTAGGAGAACAAGAAGGCGGCCCTTAGCTTTTTTATCCAGTTGCTAAACATAGCAGGCATCCATAATCATATTTTCTATAATGCCACTCGTCCCAATTCTACTCACAAATACAGAAAGAATTATCTGAAAACGCTCTCTTTGTCCTTAATGAGACCACATTTTTCCACATGATCTACAATTACAAACCTATCTACTTTATCAAACTTTTCCTGTCTAGATATCGCGAAATTCAAGCGCAACCAGACCAGGAGCAACCTACAAAAATTCGAGCCAGGTGCTTCATCCGAGGCAGAAAAAGAACAGGGTTACTACAATCATATGCAACACTTGTAATCGATCTGTATGTAAAGAGCATATAGATCCTGTTATGACATACCACAAATGTAAAGCAGATGATACTTTTGATGAAAAGGTTACCTCGTAAAATGTTTCTAGGTATTCCTAAAAATTTTGAATAATTTATATCTAATAGAATTAGGTTTTTTCTATAAAGAATATTTGACACTTTTCTTCTGCGTTTTTCACTTTTTGTGTGCCTGTAAATATGTTTAGAGATTAACTAACCTGTGTTTTCCATAGGTATATTTTTGAAGCAGATCATCATCATTAGGTCTTCAGTCCTGGAACTGGTTAGACGCGTACCATCATTGTTTCCTATTCTGAACTAACCTACAGATTTCCCTGAAATTTGGACAGTCTACATCTATCACTATGTGATCTAGGTCTACATCTACCTCCTTTTTCCTATCTCTGCTTGTAATATATTCCATACTATTCCCCAGAAATGTCTTAGAACGTATTCCGCCCTTCTATTTCTCTTTTTCCGCAGATATCTTTGTTCCCCTACCTATTTGTTATTATCTTTGTCTGTCCATGCTATCTTCCTCATACATCTGAAGCACAGCATTTCAAAAGGATGCTACCGTTTTTCTGTCTGCGTTTCAGACTGCCCGTATTTCATAGGCATACTGTGCTGTGCTCCACACATATGCTTTCAACAATTTTCTTCTTGTTTTATGTTTGTTGTCTTTCCTCATAGGCGCTGTTCTTTCTTGTTAGATGCAGTTCGGTCACCTTCTATTGTTTTACAGTTATGTACCCTATTTCTCCGACCTTCGGTGGTTGTGAAGGGAAGGCGTCGCCGTGGATCAATGTAGTAAGCGTAAGACTACGGATCCCAAGGTGCCGGGTTCAAATCCCGACACGGCCGACTGCTTGAAAAATGACAAGTGAGCATTTTACACAAAAATTACGCCCTCGTTCGGATGAGAGGTTAAATGGAGGTCCCCTGTGTGAGTGTTGTCACGCACGTTAAAGATCCCTACCTTGCCTGGAACGACAAGGGTTCGGCAAAATTCTAAATTTCCAGGCAACAAAAAACTCGCCTCCTGGCCAATGTAGTACCTTCAGGTGGAGCATTGGGAATGTAAATGAACGGTTGTGAAGGGAGGTAAGTAGCCTGTGGCTGCCAAGTTCCCCCAACACTTAACCATTTACCGATTTAATATATTTTCCAATATATCTTTTCGCACAGTCAACATTAGTTGCAGATATTTCGCAACCAACAACTAGTTGTTTATACTAATCATTTTGAAGCAGATACAAAATGATAAACCATTTAATCACTGTAAAAAATGCAAAGGTGTACAAAATACACCGTGAAAATATAATGTGCGAGTAGTTAAAGGTAAACATCAAGATGTAGTATTAAAATTAAATGGAAAGTTTCAGAACAATTAACAATTTATCGTCGAATCTATAGATATTCAATTTTTCAAAAAAGTTTTCAATAATTATCCCACCAAGCTTGTTTGGCGAAATTCGCAACAACAATAACGTGTACCTACCTCCCCTGTTCGTCTGAGGATGATCGTTTTCTTTCAAGAACCGTTCATCACAGAAATGCTTTGTAAATTCACGTTCTAAATAAGTTTTCATTATCAAATGTGTAGTCACGAACTTCTTTCTTATCTATGCGTACACATTTCCATAGTCACGCTAGGAAGAGGCGGTTATCTTTATTGGGTCATCGCATAACATATGCCACTTAGATAGTGGCAGCGCCGCTGGGTCGAGAAACTACCTGTGGCTTAGAAATATCCTCCTTTTATCAAAAGTTATCTGTCAGGAGAGCGTGAATGTGTTGTGTTATTAGTATTTATGAATTTCGTGTGGGCCTGACCTTTTAGATGCTTATCGGGCCTGGTCAAATTTATGTATGTATGAGATCTCCCTTCTATGTTATTAAGAACCTGTACATTTCAATCGACCTGAAATATAATTGATTATATCTAAAAATAAGGCAGAGGGTTAAATTCAAGGTGAACATGAATTAAAAATGTAGATATTAAATTGTTTGTGGTGCTTTTATTTTTGCAAATGTATGGAGATGGGTAGGTCTAGGTAAGACCATGAATTATACTATACATTTAACCATCCATCTTATGTTAGAATAATTTATGAAGCAGGTTTTCCATCTTTAAATAGCTTGTGATTGATACAAATGTAGTTTTGGCTGAGATAATTAAGTTTTAGTTGAGTATCTTGCATTTTTCAGCAAACTGACAACTACAATTCCAGTAATAATGTGGGCTGTGACAACAGTGCCATCATCAGATGTTTGACATAAAAATTCGTACGATTTGACATTTGTGTTGTCCTACAAAAAGAGTGGAAATAGTAAAGGTTAAATACGGCATTTCAAAGTTAATAATAAACAAGGAAGTATGAGCATTTTCAAAAAATGATTTTGTTGTTATCGACGGCAAAAATTAAAGGGTCGCGTGGAGTTTTACAGACCAGTCAAATAAAAAAATTATAATCGGAAATGGTCTAAAAACTTACGAGGGTAAGGTGAAAAGTTATCGGCCTACAATGAAAGACTGCAATTTTCAGTAAAAAAAAAGATTTTATTTTTCGACATAATCCCCCTTAACTTCAACACACTTGGTCCAGCGTTTCTCCAACATCAGTATTGCTTCCCGGAAGTGAGAGTCTGGGGTCCGTATTCATAAACAATTCTCAAAGTCAACCTTAAGTGAGCTTTACTGAAGGTGAACTTGATGCTCAGCTACATATGCTTTTCATAAACAACACTTTGGATATTTTCGTGTAAGGTATAGTTTAAGGTAGATTCTAGGGATATTTGTGCTAAAATTACTAGTTTTATTTTAGTTAGTAATATTTCATATTTCTAAAAAATTTTATAACATGAATATAAGGTTAGTTTTTTTTCTAATAACTATTCATTTAATATTAATTATCATAATTTGTTGTATGGAAAGTAAAAAGCTCTATACGGAAAAAGAAAAAAGTTTGTTGGCCTCCTACGTACAAGAGTTTGCCAGTGTTTTAGAAAATAAAGGTTTGGAATTCTGTTGGATACAAATATATAGTTTAATATACTAAACAGCAATTTTACATGCTCCTGTTTTCTAAAGGAACTATTCTTTCTAAAACCTCTTTGTTCTTGACTGTGTTTGTTCATGATATCTTCATCATACATCTGCGGCACCACATTTCAAAGGCTTCTATCTGTTTCATGTCTGCTGCTCCTACTCCTACTGCCCACGTTTTACAGCTTCACACGTACGCTTTCAGCAATTTTCTTCTTGATTCTATGTTGTCTTAGAACATAGCAGCTGCTTTTTCTTATTAAACACGGCACGGCCCTGTGCTAATCTTTTTTTAAAATCTTTTGCACTTTCCCCTTCGATTGTTTTTTAAAAATATACTTTCATCATCATCATTAGGTCTTCAGTCCTGAAACTGGTTATACTCGTACCGCCATTGTTTCCTATTCTGAGTTAGCCTACACATTTCCTTGAAATTTCCGCAACTAAACATCTTTTGCTTTCTGTGTGCAATAGTCAAATCTAGATCTACCTCTAACTCTCTTTTTCCTATCTATTCTTGCAATGTATTCCGCACTATTCCCCAAATGCCTTAGAACGTGTCCTATACTTCAATTTCTCTATATTTTTTTGTTTTCCACAGATATATTTCTTCCACTACTATTTCTAGAACCTATTTCTATTAACTTTGTCTGTCCATGCTATCATCGTCATACATATAAGCACCGCATTCTAAAAGGCTTCTACCTTTTTCCTGTATGCTTCTACTTCTGTCCTCATTTCAAAGCTGTACAGTGCTGAGCTCAACACATGCTTTCAACAACTTTTTCCTTGTTTTTATGTTTATTGTCTTCAAGCATAGCAGCTTTTCCTTCTTGCTAGATGCAGCTCAGCTCCCCTTTTATTGTTTTCTAAATATATACCCTGTTTCACCAATATTAAGTGGTATGTGAAGGAAGTTAAGTAGTCTGACGGCTACCAAGATCCTCAACAGTTAGATATTAGCCGAATTAATAGTTTTCTAATTAATTCTATCCTACAATCAACGTTTGTTGAGAATATTGCAAAACAACACCTGTAGTTGTTTATAATAATCATCAGGTTGAAGTACAATTATCCTTTTGTCATTAGGTTTTCAATCTTGGAACTGGTTGGACGCGTACCTTCATTGATTTCTATTCTGAACTTATCTACACATTTCTCTGAAATTTCCACAGTCTACATCTTTCACTATCTATGTGCAATAGTCCAATCTAGATCTACATCTACTTCTTTTTTCCTATCTCTGCTTCTAATATATTCCGCACTAGTCCCACATGCTTTAGTATGTGTCCTTTCATCCAATCTCTTCTACTTTTATTGTTTTCTACATTATTTTTTTTCCTCTATCATTTCTAAAACATCTTTGTTCTTAACTTTGTCTGTCCATGACAGTCTACATAATACGTCTGTAGCACTACATGTCGAATGCTTCTATCTTTTTCGTATCAGCCTTTCCTACTGACCACATTTAACAGTCGTAAAGTTCTGGGCTCCACAAATATGGTTGCAGCAGTCATTTCCATGTTTCTAAGTTTGTTGTCTCTGAACATAGCAGTTGCTTTTTCTTGTTAAATGCAGCACGGCCTTATGTTACTGTGCTTTTATTTTACACTTTTCCCGTTCTGCGTTACTTGGATTCCTAGGTAGCAGAAGTGCTTAATCTCTTGAAGTTGTCGTTTCCTATTTGTATTCTGATTTTTTGCTTATTTTGTCCTGCTTTACACACTAGTACTTTAGTTTTATTTTTATTAATTTTCATACCGTATCTATTTGTTAGTAGTGTTTTCATTTTATTAAGAGCTGTTTATAACTCTACCTTGCTAGATACCAACACCGCTATATCTTCTAAAATCTAAGCATATCAATCGTTTGCCCCTGCATAATAATTTTGCATTTGACAGTATTTATTGCCTCTTCAATATACAAGTTAAAAATTAACGTAGATACGGTACATCCTTGTTCACCCTTTTTCTAATACTCACTTCTCCACGTTCCCACACTAATTTTATTACCGCTGTTTGCTCTGTGTATAAGCTATGTACTATCCCTATCTCATACCAATTTTTTTTTAGTATTTCGAGCATTTTCTTCCATTTTACGTTGTTGAATGCTTTTTCTCGATCGACCAACCCTATATGCACATTTTCTCCTTTTTCTATGGTTTTCTACATTATTATCACCCTTAAAGTTAAAATTCACTTTATTTTGTAGAGATCACCACCCTACTTGGTGAGGAGAATATGCTCAGGTTTTCAAAACAAATTTTGGTAAATTGTTTGTTGGAAGGATCACTTCAGCCTACGTGGTAAGAAGAATATCCTCAACAGTTTCCTGAACAACTTTTAATTTTTAATGCTTTTTATTTTTTAGTTTACTAGTGATGATGACCACATGCTTTTCGATATACGTATTTAGTCTTTAAAATAGTTTCTGTGGTAAAGGGGTATTAATTATTTTAATTTCTAAATATTGGTTATTCCAAGTCATTCTTTTTAATATTTGATTCCCGTTCTAGTGCTTCTAGTTCCGGTCCTACATATAAATGTTCTATATATTCTTGCTATTTAACAACATTCTATACATTTTCTACAATAATGTCTACTGCTGTGCTCCTTACATTTTGCTGTACGGTTTTATATTCCTAAAATTCATTCTAATTAGTTTATATGCTTCATCTGTCTTTCCTATTTCCATCTTAGTTTGTACTTCCTTGCACTTTCCATCAAACCATTTCTCTTTAGCTTTCTTGCATTTGCGAATTATTTCCCATTTTATGACTTTGTATCTGCGTTTTCTTGCTTCGTTTGACCTGTTTTTGTATTTCCGCCTTTCTTCTATTAAATTCAGAACATCCTTTTTTTCCCATGGTGTCTTATACCCTAGCATATATCTGTCCGCAATGTCTAAACTAGATTTAAAATTATTCTATTCTGCATCTACTTTCTTAGTATCACAAATTTTCTCTGTTTATCAATAATTCGTTTGATTTTTTCTCAAATCTCTTGTGGGTATCTTTATCGTGTAGTTTTTAAAGTCAAAGTGCCTTTTTCCGTTCCTTTTTATCAAATTTTCAATTTTGAGCACGGCTTTCATAGTTTCGATAGTTACTATGTTGTGGTCAGTGTCTATATCTGCTTTCGGGTAGCTTCTACAGTCTTTTACTTGATTCCTAAACCTTGCTGTCACGAATATAATCTATTTGATATCTCCTAGCATTTTCCACGTGTATCGTCTTTCTGGCATTATGTTGAAATAATGAATTTGTAGTAGCTAAATTGTTTTTGTTGCAAAATTTTACCAGCCTATTTCCTTGTTTTTCTTGTGCCTAAACCAAATAAACTTACTACCGCTCTTTTCTACTCTTACTTACCACTGCATTAAAATCTTTCGTATTTATTAAATTTTCATGCCCTTTTACAAATCTTAATATGTGTTCGATATCTTTGTAAATCGTTTCTAGCTTTTCTTCTCTGTAACTACAGGTGGGCGTATATACTTGCATCATTACCGTACTTACCAGTTTAGATTCTAATCTAACCATGAGTACCTATCAGTAGAGTATTTAGTGACGAACTGCCCCCACATTTCCTCCAGCATCCACATTTCCTCACACATCTGGACCAAATTTACATGTAAATTCCCATAAGGAGAAAATGTGGAGATAAACCTCCTCTTGCTCTCTCTTTGTGGACCTCCTTGTGGGATTTTTTTACCCCAACCATCCCTACCCTAAAAAATCGGTAACTTAACCCCTAAAATTTTTGAAATACTTCTCGGTGCCTATTGGCACCGCACCCACGAGATAAATGTACCTTGTTTGGTATCAATTAATATTAGATTTTTCTCAGCTACTCGAATCTCTTTAAATTTTTTAGATAGCACCATTTCCCAGAGAGCTACCCTCATTTTAAAATTTTTTACTGGTAGCGATTTCTGACTGTCCTTATAAATTTTTTAGCCATGCGACACATCAAATTAGTCTAGAATTTTACGCAGAATTCGAATCTGCAAACAGATTTGATATAGGACCGCTCCTTACAAAGTTACACATATACCCTCTGCGTGATAAATCTTTCTCCACATTTCCGCCCACTAGATAAATGTACCTTGTTTGGTATCAATTAATATTAGATTTTTCTCGGCTACCCAAATCTCTAGGAATTTTTTAGATGGCACCATTCCCCAGGGAGCTACCCCAATTTTAAGAATTTTTACCAGCAGCAGCGATTTCTAATCGTCCTTATAAATTTTTTAACTATCCGACACATCGTCGCTAGTAGCGGTAACTGATGCATTTTTATGTCTGTTGCTCCTAAAATGTGCTGCATACGTAGTCCTTTCCATTTCGAAATCGCATACTTTACACATAATTTGTGGTTGTTTCGCACAAGACCCTTTAACAGCTGGCGGAGCTGAACGTTTACGGCTTAATGACATACCGTGCTGTTTTTCCTTGTGTCGCTGTAAGTTGTCCATTCTCGTAAAAGCGATACCGCAAGACATACAGTTTAAGTATTTTGCTGCCGACGGATGTATAAGCTTAACCCTGGACGATGTTACACCACGACATTTGTTCTGGTGCCGTTTGAGAGCATCCCTCCTGGTAAAGTAGACGTGACAGGGCTTGCATTTAAAAACGTTTGCAGGTACCATTTTAGTACAAAACAAAATCCACACTATAGGACTTTGGTTAAACTTGTAAGCGAACGAATTTATAACTAAAAAGTTTACTCTTGCGTAGCTGCTTTATGCTCCCTATAGAATGCAAACCGAAGGTTTCCGAAGACAGTCGAACGATATTAAGGATTCAGCGGGGAACTAAATGACGGCATCTTTTTTTTTACGGTAAGATATTTTATTTTACAAAAGATACGAATATAAACACTAAGTTATTACTAACGCATTTCAAATATTTTTAGACGTAGTGGAACAATTAAAAAATATTTGACATAATTATTCAACAAGATCCATATAAAGAAGGAACATAAGTAGCTCTTGCAAAATAAGCATAATGAAAATACAAACTAGCTTAAGTTCAAAATCCTTAAATTTTCTCGGAAGAGATGATATTCGTTATTTTCTTCGAGTTCTACTTTTGTTCCTCCGTATTCGGGAAGAAGTACCAGATCTCCTGCCTTTACAGATGGTGGAATATGTTCACCTTGTTGATTTCGTGCTCCTGGCCCAATAGATACAATGGTGCCCTTTAGAACTTTGGCCTGTCCTTTTTCTGGAAGTACTATACCACCTTTGGTCTTAGTAACGATGTCAGCTTTCTTAATTAAAACTCGATCAAACAAGGGTATAAAATTTTTCAATGCACCTGCCATTATTTTAATTAGTTATTTAAGCTGAATGCGCAAAATTACAAAACTGTAACTACGTTCGCCTCACGTGTAGAAGTTTCTAGAACACGCCGGGCACCGCAAGAAATATCAGACCAAAGGTTACTTTTACCAATCCTTGCTACTCGTCCAGTACATTTAGCACCAATGCATGCACCCGATTCGCATCGTCCATGCTGCGAATGCAGTTAGTAGAAACACCGGAAACGTCTTCCATGTTATACGGATCAGCAATCGCATCGCGTGCATATTAAAAATCCAAAAGGGTGGTAGCACACGCACACAAATCGGTTGCAAGTCGTGCGGTGGAAGATGCAGTGCTACTATAAATAAAAACTTAATAAAACATTTAAACCTTTACTAAGGGAATACCAAACTTGTTGTCTACAGGATACTTACTAATAAAGCAATTTAATTTTAAATAACTTCTACGTCATATTTTAGGAAATGGCAGGCTTGAATATTTGCGTTGGAAACAATCGAAGATTGCCGAAGACACTCGAAGAGTGCACAAACGCGGTCATTAAATCAATTAGCATTAATACCGAGTATTCCGTACTTTCGTAGGTTGCTCATTTCCTAGAACCAAATAATCCGCATAGCGGTCGGTAGCACGTAATGATTTCTAGAACCGGCAAGTACTCGATATCGCCCAAATAGAGAATTAGATGCTCGATGTCTGTCAACTTCCGATTTCTTCGTAAAAGGTAGAAAAAACTCGGTCAATCATCCATCTAACCCTGTGGTTCTCAACCGCCGTTCCGCGGAACACTGGTGTTCCGCGAAGCTGTCCCAGGTGTTCCGCGAAAATTTTGAATATAATATAATAAGAAACAGTAAATTTTTTTATTACTATAAAATAAATACTACATAGTTTTGTTAATTATTTGAAATTTAGCAAAAATATTCAATATTATTCTAAATTTTCGCGGAACAGTCAATAATATTAACAGTGTAATTATCGAACGACGCAGTTACGTCGTTTGGAGTTACTCCGGGGAATACCACTAAATTTCTAGTGTACTCGATAACGCAGGGAGCGCTACGTAGTGTTGATTTCGTGCTGTTTCTCTTTCTTCGTACGTAAATAACAAAAGCGCAATTTCGATCTGCGGTTCAGCCATAATTTAATATAAATATCTAGTTTTCGTGAGTGTGTTTTTTATTGTATATATATTTTATATTGTTGGAAATTGGTAAGATGAAATGCAAGTTGTGTAGTTTTAACAGTATTCTTATCTTTTTTTAGTTGCTTATTTTAGCATTTATACAAGACTTTTAAATCTGAAATATGGACAAATTTTTGAAAAGAAAGACTGAAAGTGAGGTTAATGTTGGGGCGAGTACAAGCAGGTCTTCTTCAATTGAAGGAGATATGCAAGGCAACAAAATGCCGAAAATAAACGTAAAAGATATCCGAATCAGTTCGGCATTATTCGGAAGAATATCTGAAGTTTGGTTTTACATGGAGCGGTAGTCAAGATGTTCCTATTCCGAGATGTATTGTATGTGGTGAAAAATTGGCTAACAGTGCAATGGTCCCAGCTAAGTTACAGCGACACCTTTCAACAAAACATTCTTGTCTAACTTCGAAAGGTAAAGATTATTTCGAAAGATTGCTGAAAAATCAAGAAGTGCAAGCAACATGCTTTCGAAAGAGCGTTACAATTTCGGATAAAGCGCATGTTTAGAAATTGTTAAGATTATGTTTGGCAATGAAGCGCAGCGAGACGTCCTAAAAATTCCCGTTTCGGACGATACGATAAAAAGAAGAATTATAGATATGTCAGGTTTTATAGAGAACGCAGTGACGGCGAAATTAATTACAAAAATTTTGCGCTGCAAATTGACGAATCCACTGACATAAGTGGCAAAGCCCAATTAATCGGATTTATTCGCTTTGTTGACGACACTGAAATAATAAATCAGTTTTTATTCTGCAAGGAACTTATTGGTCACGCAACTGGAGAAGACATATTTAATTCAGTATCATCTTATTTGGAAGAATGGAAATTATCCTGGGAAAATTGCGCAGGAATCTGTACTGATGGAGCTCCAGCCATGCGTGGCAGTATTAAGGATTTTGTAGTCGAGTTAAAGCAATAAATTCAAATATAGTCTTTACTCACTGCTTTCTGCACAGGAATCTTTAATTTCGAAGAGTCTACCAGCAAACTTAAAGTCTGTTTTGGAACAAGTCGTACATATGGTGAATTATATTAAATCGAGACCATTAAAACCCGTATGTTCAAACAACTTTGTAACACCATGGAATCCAAATATGAATGTTTGCTTTTGCACTCTGAAGTGAGGTGGCTCTCAAGAGGAAAAGTGCTAACCTGAGTTCATGAGTTGAAACAGGAATTGCTAGTTTTTTAGACAAGAGGGTAATGATGTATACGTAAAATATTTGGAAAATGATGCATGGTGTACTAAGCTAGCATATTTAGCCGATATCTTCAGCTACTTAAATTCAGTCAATACATCTCTTCAAGGAAAAATGAAAATATTCTGACATCCACAGACAAATTGCTAGCTTTCCAGAAAAAGCTTTTGCTTTGGAAAATCGTATTGCTCAAAATCGCAAATTTGATATGTTTCCGTTATTAGCAACAGAAAATATTGTTAACATTAACGAAATGATTTCAAATGTGGCAGAGCATTTGTCAATATTGCAAGACAAAATAACTCATTACTTTCCATCTCTTAATATTGAAGACTTTGATTGGGCGCGAAATCCATTTGGTGAATTTGATATAATGAACCAAGATTTTTCTATTCAGGAAGCAGATGAGTTTATTAATATATCAACGGATCGAACGTTACAACTAAAATTCAAAGAAGAAGGAGTGGAAAGGTTTTGGATTTCCATCGAGAATGAACATCCATTTATTGCAAAACGAGCGTTGAATATCTTGTTGCTCTTTTCGACGTCCTATCTGTGCGAACTTGGATTTTCAACTCTAACAAATATTAAAAGCAAAAAAAGAGAAAGACTTGCCAATTTAGAAGAAGAAATGAGAGTAGCGCTCTCTTACATAAGACCCAACCTTGAGGAAATTTGTAAAGGTCGTCAAGCGCAAATTTCTCATTAAAATAAGTTACCATGTAATATATATCTTTATTTCAATTAAATATTAATCTTCCAATTATTTTGTGTGATTTACATTAGATTTACAAATTTTATGATAATGGTGTTCCGCCAAAATCGAGACCACTTAAAAGTGTTCCGTGATCCCAAAAAGGTTGAGAGCCACTGATCTAACCTATACTTCGACCCGATCCCGTTCTGATAATTTCCAAACATTTTTCAAACGACAATGGTCTCAAAATTTTTAAACCTCCGAGGGATCTATAAGTCGCGATCAATTACACGTTCGAGCTACCCGTAAACTAACATATTTTATAGTAACAGTGCGCTGTATAATACATGCATACCCCTTCTCTGCGCCACTGCTATTCTTGTAGTTGCTTGAAATAGTCAGTCACCTTCTTTACTACTAGGACTGCTGCAAAGCATCATTCTATACTTTCTTTAAAAGTATAGCACATCGCGCACTTTTTTGTCTGATAATTAAATTTTGCTCATGTAGGCTTTTACACTTTCGCATATTTAAACATCTAATACGATCGATTAACCACTTTCGATTATTCTAACGGGAACCACCATACATTCTGCCGCACCGTTCTTTTTTAATCCAACGATCCGAGGGGCTTCCACACACTAACACCTAACGTATCTTTCCTACTATTTGTTAAACAAAAACTACTGGCATCGCCATGTCCATATGTGGACGTAAGCAGATGTGTACGAGAATATGTAACCATATACATTAATCAGTTTAAGCTATTTTATTTAGTCCAAGAAAACTACTATTTTTATAATCCACAATTACTAATCATCTTTATAGGTTTAACATTTCTACCATTTCCCAATGACTGCTGCTACGTACATGGAAACTTTAATCTCTTATTGGAGAGAATCCTTATTCTCGCACGCACTGTTGCGTAGTTGCATGCCCACCCCTTTTGGGAATGTATGCTCGTTATAGGTTGTAGCACCTGCGGTTTTACTTAACTACACTTCGTGAGATCCCTTTAATCTTTTAATCGTGTCTTTCTCGCTTACAATACAGTAGGGCTTAGCCCTACTACCAACAAATTATAATACTAGACCCCCCCATTAAATTCGTCTAAAATTTCCCTACAATTTTTTTGTTGACAAGCGGCAGCGGTATATTGTATTTATTATCCGCGGGGTAGTCACTCTTTTAAGATAACTATATTTTGTTTGGTATCAACTAATATTAGATTTTTCTAGGGTGCCCAAACCTGTAAATAGATTTTAAATAGGACCACCCCTTACAAAGTTATGCCTTTTAAAGACCCAAATCTCTAATTTTTGCCCATCTTTATTTAACTACCCAAGACATATGCTTTAACCAACTATTTCTCGAGAAATCTAAAACCGATGTATGAACACGTGGAGATAACGTACTCTGTCAACCAGGATAGAAGCAGGAAGGATTTGGAAGAAGGAAGGTGGGAAAGAACTTATTATGGAATCTTAAACTATATACACAGATTTACAAATTATACAACTATCTTAGACCTATACCTTTATACCCCCATGCGTAGATTGATATGCTTCCAGCATGGGGGTATAAAGATATAGGTCTAAGATAGTTGTATAGATTTTGTAAATCTATTGTATATATTAGTTTTAAGATTCCATAATTTTTAAGTTCTTCCCCCACCTTCCCTTCTCCCAAATCCTTCCTGCTTCTATCCTGGTTGACCGAGTATACGTGTTATCTCCACGTGGTACTATTTTAACTCCGGAACGGTTTACCCCAGAGGATGCCATCATTTTAAAAGCAATTTAAGTGCGTTGTCTACTTGGGAGATAATGTGGTGGTTTTCCGTTGTCTCCACATTGCAGTAGCGTGTTTTAAAATGTCATACCGACCCCTGTGGTCTCTGCCACTCTAAGTACCGAAAGGGCTGCTGATGTCCTCTTTCGGAGACCTGTTTGGTTCCCCACTAAAGACACCACTAATTTGGTTAAACTTATGGTTCGGCTTTTTAGTTCACAGAATCACGCAAGCCATTCTAGCCGTTCTAGTATTCTAGAACTTCTTCAAGGTGTAGGTCCATTCAGAACGGACAACAAAAGTTAACTTTCTTATTTTATTCACTGTGAAATTTATATATTTTATTCGTTGTTAAGAAGTGGAAGGAAAATAAGAATTTTCTTCTCAGGTGGGAATTTGTTTATAGGTTCAAATATCTCTATTAACACACCTTAGAAAATATTTTTGTTTAGTGCCATTTATAAAACAGCCTTCGCTGTTCTTTTATTAAAAATTTTCACTATTTATATTTTTTTTTAAATCTTGATCTTGACATATATACGGCTTGTTATTTCATATTTGCTCCTTATTCTACTAATTACACGTGATTGATAACTTCTAATTTACATCGGTTAATTGGACCTTGAAAACGTCATTTTAAACGTATTGCAGTCACAGTGCGGTATTTAAAATATTTACTTAGAAATAGAAACAGGCAATTAAAATTTACATCAAACAAGATTAAATATTCTAAAATTTTAACAGTCCATACTAGTATTTATTGCAAGTATAACAACGACTTGGAATTGCAAAATAGCAAACCAAGGAAATTAGAAATAACCCCGTTTTTGGGATTAAGAATAATTAGTACAAGTGTATTTTAGATCCTAAATGATGATGTTTTAGGAAGAACAAGGTGCAATCAGCATTTATGCATAAACGAAAGCTTCGCAGTTTTCTTCAACCTACTAACGTAATGTGACCCTAATGCATAAATACGAGTGTGCGAAAAGTACAAGAAAAACAAATACTTTTTTTCGCGACCTAGAAGTGTCTAATAAACGATTGTAATACTGACAGATAATTAATTTTTCAACTGAAATAAGTCAAAATAACAATTTAAAATTTTCAGCACGTCATACTTGACATTGTCATACGTGACTCACAAAAATGTCAAACGCAATTGATACGTAAGATTGACATAATTTCTTACAATTTAAAAATGCGATAATTCTTACAATTAAAAAGTCGATAATACAGTTAAAAAGTTCATAAATACATCGCGCAAGCGCGATGAAAAAGCGAGCGACGTCACGGCCGGTTGGTACGCTAACCTTATACAGATTTGGCGCGCACATCTGACAATGACGTCACCAATGCACAATTTATATTACGCCATAATCGGAAAAAATATATAAATTTCAGACAAAAGATAATACAGTAATTACTCACATGAATATGTCCCTGCGTTAAAGTTGACTTCTTTTCAAGTCCATCAGGGCATACGGAGGGCCCTTTGTAGATAGTTAACGGTGGTACGCCCAACGCTCTTCCAAAGCGTTAGGACCAGCTCCGGCAGTCATGGGGCTCCTTCATCCAGGGTCGTGCAGTACGGTTCGTCTAGGTGGCTGCAAATTTATCTACCTATGTAGTGAATAGACAGGAACATGGTAAGGGAGCGACAAACAAGACAAGCAAACAAGGAAATCTACATAGATAAGATAACGATACGTTACCAAAAAAACGTCCACTTCACTCGAAGGTTCTGGCAAACAAGCCACGTTATATCGTCTCACGGAAATTTCTCCCCACTTTTGTCTTTTTTCACGTCGGCGCAAAGTATTCGTCCAACCCACTATTGACGTGACGGAAATGCGCGCCCCGAGTCTTTTGAAATTGTGGCGCGAAACCTCCGCACATCAAAATTATACTAAGACATGTTTAAGGGCCACTTTGGCACGTAACAAATTATGGCCGTTTGGAACTGTTTCTGCAATTTCGTAGCTTACTTGGGCGAACAATGCAGTTTTAATGGGAAAGTAGTAGGTTTAAATCCTGTCTGTGACATCATACTTTTCTTTTCTTAACTAGAATAACTTGAAATAATCGTTTAAGTATTGTGTTACAACACCTTTTAGTGCAATTAGATAGTAGGAGAGAAAACAAAAGGAAAAACAGTTGTTTTTTTTTCGAGATTGATTAGAGCTGTCAGAAAGTTGTTTGTAATTGTGAAAACCTTTCGTACGATTTTATTTTGACAGTAGATTAATAAAATGGAAATTACTCTGAGTACTGTTTGTAGTTGAGGTGTTGTGGTACTCGCAAGGTTAGAACAGGATTGGCCACGGTTAGTAGTTATATCCTAACATATTGCGTAATACTCTGATTTATAATTTCATGTTATCAACCGATGTCTACATACAAGAGTTACTGTCTCACGGAACTATCTTTGAGGTGAAGGTATTTATCATAGCTGGGTATGAACGTTTCTTGTGACCTACTAATAATATTTAACCGCCTGCTTGTTTGTTACGCCTTTTGGCTGCACAAAGTTTTGCTTTGATATTAGGTATAGAGATGTTTTTAATTAAGTGACCCCGACGTGATCTGAGAACGAACTGTCCCAAAGTAAAATGGACAAGTTGAAAAAGGCCAGAACATCAATTAGAGCACAGTTGAATCGGCTGGTCAAAGTTATAAGTGACATGCTTGGTGAAGAAACTATTGACGAAGTAGTTTTAAAGATAAAACTTGAGGGTTTGGAAGAATATTTTAAGAAGCTGGACGCTTATGATGAAAGAATCTTAGAACTATTCTCTGAAATAACAGAAGGAGATGAGGATGCCCACGAAGCAGAGTTTCTGGCAATTAAAGAATATAGAGAAGCATATAGGATCGCGCGAATCAAAAGAAAAATGTATTTCGATAGGAAAATTAATGCGGATGGTAGTACAGTACAGTAAGTGTAGTAAGTAGTGAAAATGGTAGAGATATCGAAGGGAGAAAGCATTCGGCTATCGAAAATACAAGAGCTTCACATACTAAGTATCTTAAAATCGCTATCAAAAAAGTTGATGGTGATTTGAAAGAGTGGATAGGTTTCTGGGCACAGTTCAAAAATATAGATGAAGACCCTCAGTTGTCTATATCGGAATAGTTCCAGTATTTGGTGCAAGCTATTACCAAGGGGTCCAAAGCGTACAGCGTTGTGTCGAGTTACCCCCAAGCTGACGATAATTATGCTAAGGTGATCAATGCACTGAAGAAGAGGTTTGGTAAAGAAGAGATTTTGGTCGAAGTTTATGTACGCGAGTTATTGAAGCTAGTTATTAGTAATAATCAAGACCCAAAAAACAAGCGTTTGAGTATCATGTTCGATACGTTAGAATCTCATTTGCAGTCACTGGAAACGCTGGGAGTCGCCAGAGAAAAGTATGCGGCTATGTTGTTTCCTTTAGTAGAGTCTAGCTTACCTGATGAAACACTACAAGCTTGGCAGATAAGTTATCTAGCTAAAGAGATAAGAACAGAAAAGTTGGCGAACCTTATGACATTTTTAGAAAGCGAAGTTGAAGGAGAAAAAAGAATTAAGTTAGCTCGGGAAGGTTTTGGTTCGCGAAGTCAATTGAAGCGTGGTAATGAGCATCACGAAGTGAATGAGAATCAACTCCACACAGCCGCCGGACTTCATCACATGAGCACGGCTAGGAAGAAGGAAAAAACACACGATAAGTTGAAAGAAGTAGCTGTTTGTGTATTTTGCGACGGCTCTCATGATAGTGACAGGTGTACTGAGGCACATAGTTTAACATTTGAAGATAAACGAGAAAGGGTATTGGAAAAAAAGCGCTGTTTCTGTTGTCTGAATAGGGGACATGGAGCAAAATTTTGTAGGAATCGAATAATTTGCCCGATCTGTTCTAGAAAACACTATGCAATTTTGTGTCCTTCTATTCCTATTAGTTTGAAATAAAGCGATAAACTAGATGAGAATGCGCTATCAATAACGACTATGTCTACTCACAACCGAAGCCCCGTGCTACTACAAACATTAATGATCGTTATTAAGGGTAGCAAGGGAAGTTTTCAAGCGCGAATCCTCGATAGTGGAGCACAGAGGAGCTACATAAAAGAAAATGTTACTAAAACGGTAGGCGCAGGGTTTGTGGGAGCGGAGTGGTTAGAGCAAGCAGTTTTTGGAGGATTAGTTGCTCCTGTAAAATCAATTAACAAATATGGATTTACCTTACAAGCAATGAATAGCACAATCAGTCGAAATATCGAAGCCTTGGGTCAGAAAAAGATCTGTGATTGTATTCCCAAGTTAAATGGTGGACCATGGCTACGCGAATTATCCGAGAAGAATATCTGGATTCACGATATGACAAGTCAAAGTTCCGAAATAGATATCATTATAGGCTGTGATTACTATGGAAGTTTTTTTACGGGAAAAACCGTAAAACTGGAGTGTGGTCTTACAGCGATGGAGACGGTTTTGGATGGACAGTGTTTGGTGAAATCATAGGGTTTGGTGTCGAAAAAAGTGTAGCGATGGCCGTCTCATGTTTGGCGTTAAGCAATATTGATGTCTCAGAGTTGTGGAGACTAGTTGTTATAGGTATATTAGATCCAATTGAGGTGCTAGCTAGAGAAGAAAGAGAACGTATATGTTACGAGCAATTTTTGAACACGGTCAAGACAGATGAGGTAGGGCGGTACGTGGTAAGTTGACCCTGGATACAAGAAAAGGGTTTTCTCCCCGACAATTTTGCAGCCGCTGAAAGGCGTTTATTAAAGTTAACTCAGCGGCTGAAGTTGTCTAGGCAGTTTAAGCTATATCACAGTATGTTTGTAGAATGGGAGCGCGATGATTTAATCGAAAAGGTACACGAAAATGGCGTTAAGGGACATTACTTGCTACACAGACCCGTGTTTAAAGCCGAAAGTGCGACTACACCAGTCAGGCCAGTGTTTGATGCATCCTGTAAGATAGATGGACGTTCCTCTTTAAACGATTGCTTAGAAAAAGGGCCTAATTTTTTGCAGTTTATTCCGTCGTTAATATTAAAATTTCGAAAAAGGCGTATTGGCCTTGTTGCTGATATACGAAGAGCGTTTATGATGATTAAGGTTAGTCTGGAAGATAGGGATTATTTACGTTTTTTGGTTGTGGAAATCGGAAGGTAAAGAAAAGCTGCAGGTGTACCGACATAAAAGGGTAGTATTCGGGGTGAACTGCAGCCCTTTGTTACTAAACGCAGTAATAGCATATCATTTGGACAACGCTGCATCATCAAATTAGAAATGGGCACAGGTTCTAAAAGATAGTTTCTACGTAGACAATTGTGTTCTTTCGGTCGATTCGGTCGAGGAATTGGAGGAATGTAAGATAGTAGCGACACAATTGTTGGCCGGTGCAAAAATGAAACTTCGCTTGTGGGAGAGCACGGTTATTGGTGATAGCGAGTTTTTTTCTAACGATTCAAGTCATTTGACAGACTTATTAGGGTTGAAGTGGAACAAGGCGGCGGAAGTTTTAAGTTGTAACATACCTGAAATTAAAATCAATAAATTGTCGAAACGGAAAATGCTGTCTTTCCTAAATGGGTTGTACGACTCCATGGGACTCTTAGTGGTGGCTACGATAATCCCGCGTATTCTGCTACAGCCAAGCATGGGCAGTAAAGGTAGGGTGGGATGAAACGCTTCCGGACAATATCAGAGATGAATTTGAAAGGTGGACAAGTCAGGTTCAACTGTTACGCGGTATAGAGCTACCAAGGTGGGTGGCAGCTAACTCTTTCGATGAGAAAGATTGGGTTTTGCATGTATTTTGCGACTCAAGCAAATCCGCTTATGCAGCCGTCATATTTTTGAGATACCCAGACAATAATGCCGAATATGCTGTTCGGTTTGTGCAGGAAAAGGTACGGGTCTGCCCTCTCAAGGCAGCGACAATACCCAGGTTAGAGTTGATGGCCTGTCTAATTGGCAGATTAGCAGCAATGGTTAAGGCAGGTTTAGCTGTTGCTAATTTAAAATGTGTGTACGAAGCGACTCGACTACTGTTTTAGCGTGGATAAAACGAAATCAGGATTGGTCGGTATTTGTACAAAACAGAGTCAAAGAAATTTTAAAATATAGTCTCGCTACGGAGTGGAACTATGTCCCGAGCAGAGACAACCCAGCAGATCTCCCATCTCGTGGTTGTACTCCGAAAATTTTGTTAGAATCTCGTTGATAGGAGGGACCGAAGTGGCTAGCGAACTCGACTCGGTTTTTTGAAGCAGCCGATGTCGACGAGTCACAAGTCGGTACGGAGCTAAGAAAAACACCAGTCGTGTTGGTTGTATCGGAAAAGGTCAGATGTTGGTCGGAAGACCTGTGCAACCGTCCGGGAGATCAATAAAGCGGAATTCTCGGTAATTAATTTGATTCAGAAAGAAAGTGCTTTGAATGAAGGGAAGAGTAAAATACGAACGATCATTGATGACAAGGGAATTATACGGGTTTTGACCAAAATTGTTCGTAGGGGCGATTGTTATGATTTTAAGTACCCAATATTACTACCTGCTAAACATGTTCTGGTTGATGCATTAATTAGGGAATGTCATGAAAATAACTGTCATGCCGGGACCCAAATAATGATGAATAAGCTTAGGGAACGGTTGTGGATCTTAAGGAGTAGGATGGCCATCAAAACAATTCGCGATAAATGTGTTAGATGCGGAAGGTACGAAAGCATGAGTTTTCCTACTGAAGCGGCTCCGCTACCCAAAGATCGTGTAGAAGAAGCCTCGGTGTTTCAGATTGTGGGAATTGATTTGGGCGGACCACTCTATTTGAAAGATAGTAGTAAATGTTGGTTTGTCATTTTTACATGTGCGGTGTATCGAGCGATACACGTCGAATTGGTGATTAGTTTGAGCACTGAAGGTTTTTTGCGGGCATTACGACGCTTCATAGCTTGTAAAGGACGGCCCACTGTAATTTATAGCGATAACGGAACAAATTTTAAGGGGACGGAGAATGAGTTTTGTGCTCTTGATTGGGATCATATTGCGTCGATACACGCCACTCAACGCATACAGTGGAAATTCATACCTCCCACTGCTGCGTGGTGGGGAGGATGGTCGGAGCGCCTGATTCGGACGATAAAGGAACGTTTAGTCCGCGTATTGGAGATGTCCCTACTGCATTATGATGAGTTACACACTATCATTTGCGATGTAGAATCCACCATTAATGATCGACCTTTCACCTATGTGTCTGAAGACGTCGACGATCTGACACCTTTATCACCCTCGATGTTTTTGCGCGATAATTCTACCGAAGATGTGACGGATCTACATAAAATAGATTCGACAAATTTTAATAGAAGGCGTAAATATCAAGTTCGACTTATGGCGAGCCTTCGTAGTAGATTTCGGAAGGAGTACTTGAGTTTGTTGGTACAAAGAGCAAGCGAAAGGGGGATGTATAGTCCTAAGATTGGGGATATTGTTATCGTGGGTAATGATACTAAAAGGCGTAGATGGTCGCTTGCGCGTGTAATAGAAATGTATCCAGGGTCAGATGGGGTGACTCGAATGGTTAGATTACGCACTGCTTCTGGGGAGCTGGTCAGACCAGTGCAACGGTGTTTTCTGTTGGAGGGTGGTGAATCTTCAACTCAACTCTGTTTAAGGCCAAGGGTGGAGATGGCGCCAACCATGAGACGAGCACGCGCGTCTGAAAGGGAAGTGGAGCGAGCCAAGGTTGCTTCAAACATAAAAACCCGTACTGGACGGGAAGTGAAGACGCCAACCCGGTTAGATTTGTAGATTTAATTTTATTGTTCAGACGTTGTTAGTTCTAAAATTAAAGATGGGAGAATGTTACAACACCTTTTAGTGCAATTAGATAGTAGGAGAGAAAACAAAAGGAAGAACAGTTGTTTTTTTTCGAGATTGATTAGAGCTGTCAGAAAGTTGTTTGTAATTGTAAAAACCTTTTGTACGATTTTATTTTGACAGTAGATTAATAAAATGGAAGTTACTCTGAGTACTGTCTGTAGTTGAGGTGTTGTGGTACTCGAAAGGTTAGAACAAGATTGACCACGGTTAGTAGTTATATCCTAACATATTTATAATTTATAATTTATAATTTCATGTTATCAACCGATGTCTACATACAAGAGTTACTGTCTCACGTAACTACCTTTGAGGTGAAGATATTTATCGTAGCTGGGTATGAGCGTTTCTTGTGACCTACTAATAATATTTAACCGCCTGCTTGTTTGTTACAGCTTTTGGCTGCACAAAGTTTTGCATTAATATTAGGTATAGGGATGTTTTTAATTTAAAAGTAAAAGCTCGATTTTCTCATCATTATTATTATATGTATAAATTATGTTGTTACGCATAAAATTCCGGTTTCCAGTTCTCACGTATTGTAGGGGCATAACTTACGATTTTATCGTATGTATTCCGTTAAATGTGCATTTTCTCATATCCAAAGGCATGTTGGGTTATCACGCTAACCAATGAAAACGGTTGACGGTTGGTGGGGACAACTACGAGTTCATGAAGAGGAGACGTTTTAGCAAGCACTTTACCTTTAACTATTTTACGGTATAGACGTGTACGTTTAGTGCGTGAAACGCAGTGAAGTTTGCCCGTGAATTCCCTACCTCTCTCATATCTATTTTCTGAGTATCGCCTGTTTCCTAAAGTTGTAGGTTTAACAGCCAACTTCACTGCAGCCATTTGAAGAAAAAACCAATTTAGACCCCAGCATATATACTTACCTTAAACTGCGACTATTACTCAACGGTAAGCTTTTGTTTATTTGTAGTTAATTGCATTGTCTCTCATTGTATTTAAAATTGTGCAATGTTGCGCCATCTGCTGAATTATGTTTGGTACTATCTGTTTACCTTTTGAAGGCATTTTTACCATAATAAACTTTTGTTCTTGATGCTAAAGATTTGGGCGCACTTTGGACGTAACAAAACAATAAACAGTTAATTTGAAATAACAAATATTTTGACGTGACTGCTTCTGATTGAGCATAAGACAGGGCTGTAACAAAATTAAATTGTTTGTAACGTTATCGTTTTGGATGTTATAAATTTGAAATGTTCAGGCATATTTGGGCCCAATTTAGGTGTTACTAAACTGCAGAAATAAATCTTCAAAACGTTTTAATATTATATTAGGCTTGGTTCTTGGGTTTATTTTTTTAACATTACTTTTTTGTTGTAGTTAGTGTTTTATATTTTTAACGTTTTAGAGCGCAGTTTAGACAAAACAAATCAGCTAAAAGAGAATTAGAATCGACCTATTATTTTATTCTGCTTAATCTTGACATAATGTGAAGTTGACACCAACAAAATTTAATTGTTTGTACCTTTCTTATTTCTAGTCCTACAGATTTAAACTTTTAGGCTCATTAAGGTGCATTTTTGGTGTTGCTTTACTGCAGAAATAAAAGTTGAAAGGTTAACATTTGAAGATGCTTGTACTAAGGGTCTAGTTGATATTTCTTAAGTTTAATTTTTTTTTTGTTTTTGACTCTAATTGTGAACCTTTTGGGCATATTTATGTGCATTTTGTATACAACACAACCATTAACAAAATACATTGAAGTAACTTAATATTTTCTTCTGCTTTGTCTAAGTTTAATGTATAGGATAGTTAATCGCATGCCTGCATAGACGGCGTACTAAGTTTCACAGAGTTTACAAACGAAATAAAATAATTTGCGTTTCAATTAAAAATGTAAATTAACAAGTTAAGGAACATATAATTATTCTTATACCTCAGAGAGTTGTACGTCGTGAATGCGGATTACCGTTTCTAGGCTTTGTAATGTAGCACGCTGGTTTTTCCTAAAACATACACGGGAATACAGATAAAGATACGATAAAGGGACTTATGTAATGGAATCGTCGGGTAGACACTCGACTACATAGTTTATAATACACTACTACCGCACAAGCAGTTAACGTTAATGTAGTCAAGATAGACATCCTTCGTGGAACGCTTCCAACAACTTGTCAATCGCGTTCGTTCTTTGTTTTTCGTCCCTGATTGGTCGGGAAAACGACGTATGCTCATTACGAACCGTGAGAACTCTCTTTCCCACAAAGTTACACAATAATAGAAAAAAGATTATTCCCCCAAAAACATGGCCGGGGAATATCAAAACCACATGTAATATGCGTAATCTCCTAATTTTTAAAACAAGATTACACAAACATGTTTAGTATACCTAAACTAATTATACCAAAAATACCCTATAAATAGTTATTTTCCAAAATCCTTTGCAAAGCGCTTTTTAACGCGTAATATATATATATATATATATATATATATATATATATATATATATATATATATACAACTTTTGTTTGTAATGGTAGAGTTTGAAAACAAATGGGGTACTTTTTGACACTCATCATCACATTTGCACAGTCTGCATCTATCACTACCTGCATGCAAAAGTCCCCCTCTCGTGTTTCCCTGTTTCGCCTAAACCCAAATTCATCTTCTAGTATTTCTTCAGCTCGTTTTTCCATTCGACTTTGTACAATTCTAGTTAATATTTTTGAAACGTGTGTTGTCAGACTTATTGTTTGAAAATTTTCGCATCTATCCGCGCGTCTCTTTTTTGGTATAGTTACTATGATGTTACGTTTGAAATCTCTGGGTATTTCGCCTGACTCATACTTATAGCTTACAAGTCGGAAGGGACGTTTTGTGACCGATTGTTCAGCGGCTTTTAGAGTTTGTGCTTGCACCTTATCTGTACCCGGCGTCTTACTATTTTTCAGACCCCTTAATGCTAATTCAAACTCATCTCGCAGTATAGGATATCCAAGTCAACATTTTCAATGTCTGATTCCTGTTCTAATGCTGTCAGTTCCTCTTCTGCATATAAATTCCCTATATATTCCTGCCATTTAACCACTTTCTCTATGTTTTCTATAGTGACGTTTCCTTTCGCGTCCCTTATATTTTTGCTATACGGTTTTGTATTCATAAAATTAAATCATTCTAATTAGTTTGTATGTTTTGTCTGTCTTTCCATCTTAGTTTGTACCTCTTTGCACTTTTCATCAATCCATTGTTCTATGGCTCTCCTGCATTTGCGTATAATTTTCCATTTTATGGCTTTGTTTCTCTGTTTTCCCGTTTCATCTGATCTATTCTTGTATTTTCGTCTTTCTTCTATTAAATTCAAGATATCTTTTGTTATCCATGGTTTCTTAATTTTTTTTTGTGTATACCTCAGAATATCTGGCCGCCATGTCTAAACTGGATTTAATGTTATTCCATTCTGTTTCTACTTCCTTAGTATCAGAACTTTTCCCGATATTTTTTGGCAATTCATTTGACTGTTTTTCAAATCTTTCGCGGATATCTTTATCTTTTAGTTTCTCAAAGTCAGAGTGCCTCTTATGAATTCCTGTTTTACAAATTTTTAAATTTAAGAGCGGCCTTCATAATTACGATGTTGTGGTCTGTGTCTATATCTGCTTCCGGGTAGCTTCTACAGTTTTTTACTTGATTCCTAAACAGTTGTCTAATAAGAATGTAATCTATTTGATATCTTCCTATATCCCCTGGCATCTTCCACGTGTATCGTCTTCTAGCATGATATTGAAATAATGTGTTTGTAATGATTAAATTGCTCTTGTCGCAAAATTCTACCAGCCTAATTCCCCTGTCGTTTCTGGTGCCTAAACCAAATAAATCTACTACTGCTCCTTCCATACCCTCACCTACCACTGCATTCAAATCCCCCGTAATTATTAAATTTTCATGTCCCTTTACGTAAATTAGTATGTTTTCGATATCTTGTAGATCGCTTCTACCTCTTCGTCACTGTAGCTAGAGGTGGGCATGTATACTTGTATTATTACTGTGTTTACCGGTTTAGATTCTAATCTAACCATGAGTACTCTTTCGTTCTTTTGTAAGTAGTTTTGTATTCCCACAACAGAATTTCCTTCCTTTGATCCTGTATGAATTACCCTAAAGTCTCCACTCAAAAACCTCCCGCCTCTGGACACCGAACATCGCTGATCCCTAGTAAGTCTAGCGATAACCTATCCATTTCAATTTTCTAGTTCTCTTGCTTACCTATTTGCTTTATACTTCTGACATACCACGCCCCAACTCGCAGAATGTTCCCGATTCTTTTTCTAAGTTTTCCGATCCCATCCTCCTAAGTAGTCCCCTCCCGGAGATCCGAATAAGCGAATATTTTACCTCCGGAATCTTTTAGCTCAGAGGATGCCATCATTTTAAATACAGTTTAAGTACGCTTTGTACTTTGGAGGTAATGTGGTAGTTTCGCTTTGCCTTCCACATCGTGGTAGTGTGTCTTAGAATGTCATACCCACCCTTATGGTCCCTGCCAATCTAAGTACCGAAAGAACCGCTGCCCTCTTTCGGAAACCTGCCTTAGTCTGGTTCCTCACTAAAGACCCTACTAATTTGGTTGAATCTGTAGTTTGGCTCTTTAGATCACTGGAACGCGGAAGCCATTCCACCTGTTCTAGTAATGTAGAGCTTCTTCAAGGTTCAGGTCCATTCGGAATGGTTTTTGACACTAATAGATTGAAAAAGATATATTAAAACTTAGCAACGGAATACACTTGATGATAAGAGCTAGGCGTTTACTTTTCAACTTAAATTGCTTATAACTTTTTTTAACGCTATACATTAGAATCATTAGGCGTACTAGGCCGCATTTTAAGTAGAACACAACGTAAAACGAAAATTTCGAAATAACTTAATATTACAATCTGCATAGCGTTGATCGTGCACCAAAAACAAATTTATGTTTTAACCTTTTCATTATTGACGCTAGCCCTTCACTGCTAAATTTTTGGTCACATTTTGGGTGCTACTAAACGGCAAAATTTTGAAAAAGCTTAGTATCTGAATGTGATCCGTGCAAAACGTTTAGTTGATATTTTTCAACTTTAATTGCATGAATATTGTTTTGTTTCTGACGCTAGTTTTGAATCTTTGGGCTCATTGTAGCGCACTTTGATGTAGTTCAACAGTCAAGAAAGAATTTGAAGTAACTTAGTATTTTTCTCTGCTTAGTTATGGCTGACCATGATGTTGCACCTATATATTGCTATAAAATGGAATTGAGGGCGCACTAGGGTGCATTTTTGGCACTAAGAAACTGCGAAATATTGAAAAAGCTTAACATTTGAATGCGCTTGCTACTATGCTTTAATTTATACATTTTAGTTTAAACTGTTCATAACCTTTTTGTTTTTGGTGCTTGATATTTAAATGTGTTGGTATATTAGAGCGTGCTTTGATCAAAACAGAACAAAAAAGGCGCTATGAAATAACTTAAGTTTAATCTGCTTGGTTAAGCTCGAAGTAATTATCAACATAATGTAATGGTTTAGAACTTTTTATTATGAACGCTAGGGATTTATTTTTGATTTCATTATGACACATTTTGGGCGTTTCTAAACTGTAGAAAGAAATTTAAAAAAAAACTTAATGTTTCAATACTCTTGGTGCTAAGAGTTTAATTAATATTGTAACGAAAGCTCTTTTGCAAAATAACAGCTCTTTATTATTAACAGATTTTACAAGCTTTTTCAACAACTCGTAGCTACAGTGAAATTCTCAAAACACACCCGACAATTTATTTCAGCTATTCGCTAATAATACAAATACTAGCTTTTTGAATCTACGCTGCTATCTTCTTAATCCCTATCAAAACACTATAATTAATTTATATCGAAGCACTATAATCAATTTATATCTATCGCTAGAATAATTTATATCACATACGGCAATTTATATTGACAGTATGTGCCACTATTTATTTCATATGACGACGTTATAGCTCGAATAAAAACGTAATATTGGAATCAAAGCTTGAATTTAAACTGGACATCCAAACCGCTAATGATCAATCTATATGTTATTCAGTTGTTCTAGATTATTACGAGAACGTACTAGATTTACGCAAATAACATCTAGTATTTCCTATTGTAAGGTTAATAAAGTTTGTAAATGGAAACTTTTGCAACCTGTCAATCAAGTCCATCTAAAGATGTCGTCACAGGGTGGCTATCAACTACTTTTTATGTACAAATGTCTCGTTTACGTTCTGGTATATTGTTCTGGTCAAAAGTAGACTAAACGGAGCGGCGTTACAATATCTTTCAATTTAAATCGCTTATAATTTTCTATGCTGGAGGTTTGGGTTTTTGGGCACTTTAGAGCGCATTTTGAGTACGAGAAGATGCTAAAACGAGAGTTCGTAGAAACTTAATTTTTTAAACTGTTTGTTATGGCTGGACAAGCAAAGTTGTTTATAGTTTTTTGTTTGTTGTGCAAGGGGTTTGAATTTTTTTAGCGGTTTTCGGCGTAACAAAAATGTAAAAATGAATTGTGAAAAACTGTGATAAATTGTTTCAATTAGTTTCGTGTTTAACGTGAAATTGACACCAACTCAGTTTTTTTTCTTAAAATTTTTTGCCCGTAACGTCAAAATTTTTATTTTAGATCGCATTCGGACGCATTCATTCTGTTTTGATATTTGCGCTCTGTCCTATACTGTTAACTTCGAACATATTCCAAACAAAATAAACGGAAAATTTCTTCTGGATATTAATTTAATTAATTTCCAAAAAAATATGAAAGTAGACAGAACTTATTTAAGAATTATCTCCAGGAAATATTTTTCAGGTTAGTGGTGGGTATTTAATGGAATTATTGGACTTTTGTATAAAGCATGACGATGATTAATTAGCATCCTTATTGTGCTATTTGTAGATGATTCAAGTTCAAATAAGATACAACGTGATCGTCATACAGAAGAATCGGATTGAAACAAAATCGAAGGTCCGGGTCTAAAGGTTTTATTTTTATCATATTGTTGCAACTTAATTATTGCATCCTTTTCCTGTTTGGTTTATGAATTTACGCGTGCACGTTTATGATTGATAAAGTCCCTTAGCTCCGCACACAGTGATAATAAAACTTATTCTGTTCAAAGGTTTCCATGGGATTTAAAAAAACAATCTTAACTATTTTAACTAGAATATACACAGGACTCGTTTAATCTAATTATGGCAACTCCACGGCAGTAGGCGTGATAGTTCTAAAATTTGAAGACGATGCCGTGAGCTGACCTCCCATGACCAAGATAATTTTTAGTGTTGAATGTACAATAATTGTGGATTCTCTTACAGGTGGCTCCGTGGCGTAGTTGGTATGCGTGTGACTACTGCGCTCAAGGTCCCAGGTTCGAATCGCGACACGGTCCGCTTGAAAAATGTTAGGCGATAAATACACCCTCGTTCGGATGAGAGGTAAAATGGAGGTCCCGTGTGTGAGTGTTGTCACGGACGTTTAAGATTTCTTCCTTGCTTGAAACAACAAGGGTTCGCTAAAATTTAAAATTTCCATGTAAAAAAAACTCGCTTCCTGGCCAATGTAGTAGCTTCGAGTGGAGCATTGGAAAATCAAATGTAGTGTCGTATGATACCCGCGTGTGGGTTTGAATCCTGACACAGTCCACTTGAAAAATGTTAGACGAGCATTTTTCACAAATATACGCTCGTGTTCGGATGAGAGGTAAAATGGAGGTCCCGTGTGTAAGTGTTATCACGCACGTTAAAGATCCCTACCTTGCTTGCAACAGCAAGGCTTCGGCAAAATTCTAAATTTTCCAGGTAAAAAAAAACTCGCTTGCTGGTCAATGTAGTACCTTCGGGTGGAGCATTGGAAAATCACATGTAAGGACACTCTTACAGCTATTGACTCCTTTTATACATGATAAATTATAAAAAAGGTTGCTCGATTCGGCGGCATCAAATTCCGTCCGTATTTTGTGTCAGGAAATGTTTGCAGGCGTTATCTCAGGAGCATTGAATTTAGTATAAGTTATCGTTAGTAGTGATGGAGGTTGGATATTAAGCGTACGGGCCTGAAACGAAACAGCAATCACCTATTTAGGTATTCCAAGGTGAAACAAAGCCAGCAAAACTTATTCGTTGCCACAGTGTTTCTGATGTTGTTTATTCTTCTTGATAAGTGGACATGCGGCTACTATTCCGTTAGTACGTGGTAAAACTGTGATAGCAGAGTGGTATATATCCATCTTCTTACGTACAGTTTTGGCACCGAGAATATCCAGCCGGTAATTGACAGAAAACCCGGTGAAGTACTCCATACAATTTGAATAAGGGCCGCTACACTTGCGGCCACGTCCCCAATGGTCCACCCGAATCCACTCGAATAATTACGTGCTTTATATAAATCTGACTTCAAAATTAATGAATCATTAAATATAATTTATAAACAAACTAAAGTTAGGATTAAATAACGATAGCCATAGCGTTGACTTTGGAGTGTGTCCGATCAACAAGCCACTAGCAGAAAGTAAAAGGGGAGGAATACATAATAATGGATAGCTGCCGCCGGAACTGCTTGCCGGTGCGCCTTGAAGGGTCGAATTAAAACTATCTAAACGTAGCTAAATTAACATTTATTAATAAATTCGAATTTCTATGCATTCGCCAAATTTTTTAACAGCTAATCCAGTCATATGTTCCCTCTCTATAAATTTATAATTTCGTCCGCCCTAATCTAAGTAATTTAGTCTAACTTCACCTAAAATTCATCTCTAACGTTCTCTGTCGTTCCCTAACTGACATATTCTAATTTCAATCTTCAAAGACTTCGATCAAAGACTGGCAAAACTCCAAATAAAACAAACTAAGCGTCTAAACAATAAAATATATAAATCAACAATACAGGTATAAAATACAAATATACAAATTTTTAAATAAAGCATTAAGCGTATATGCATACAACAGTGTAGAATTGCAAATAAACATCCATTAAATTATCAGGTGCACTCGCATAAGCATTATATCGGCTACAGCCATCACACTAAAACGTCCACATTCTAAATTAACTACAAAATTTACTTATAATACAACTCAATGTTTATGCTAGTACAGCTGTCACAATATTTATAAATATGTCGAATAAAAATTTCTCCAGGATCGGAAGATCTGGTCGCATACCTACACCTAATTATCTCACCCCTGGTGAGTATGCACTAAATGCCCTGAAGATCACAATCACTATCACTTTTAAGTCCTCAAATTTAATTTCTTAGTTTAATTGATTTATTTGGTTGGTTTAAGATCATTAGGAAATCTGATTTGTTTTGTTATTTATTAGTCGGTTATTTAAAATTTTGATTTAATACCCGATGTTTGTTCCGCGCTTTACAAGTAAGACAGTGATTGATTTAGTGTGAAATTCATCGTGCATATTTAGATATTTGGGTGTTTTGTTCTGTTTTTGTATATATTGTGTTTCTTTTATTTTTGTAAATTAAGTTCTATCGTGACACAAAATTAATTTATGCCAAGTCTAAACTACCTACTACTTCAAATTTCAAGCAATTCCCCTCCTCTCCCGGTTTACACCCGGTTCTCTGCGTCCAGTTACGCAACCTTTCCCGCAAACTCCTTCAAGGCTATCGAGAACGCTCTCTGGTTAGCTACTTCCTGGACATCTTCTAAGCTCTTGGGCCATTCTAGCCTCACGATAGCTAGTTTCCTGTCCGCCAACCCTTTGTTAGTCATCTCGAGTGGGCAGTCAAATAGCATGTGCTCGGCGTTTTCTGAGCCCTCACCCCAATCGCTGCGATCGTTCTCAGTCAATCTGAATCTTCACAGGTAGGTTTTCAGTGCCCCGTGCCCTGTTACTAGCTACACCATCTTATAATCAAACTTCCCCTACAGTTTATCTCTAACTTCTATGCTCGGTATAAATTTATGTGTCAACCTGCCTGTGGCCGCGTTGTTCTACCTCTCTTCCCATTGTTGGATTGACCTTTCTCGCAACTGTTTCTTAATTAGCGACCAAAGTACCCTTACATGTGATATTCCAATGCTCCACCCGAAGGTACCACATTGGCCAGGAAGAGTTTATTTTCTACCTGAAAAATTTTGAATTTTGCCGAACCTTTGCTGCTCCAAACAAGGTAGGGATTTTTAACGTGCGTTACAACACTCACACACGGGACCAACATACCGATGAATACGATGTAAGAAACTTCCCTGTTGCAGTTCCCTTTGCTAGTTTATTTGCTCTGACGTTTCCTCGATTGTCCTTATGCGATCTAGCCCAATAATACTTCAAATGCTGAAACCCAAGTGCCGTGTGCGCTATCTTCCAGGCGTTCCTTTGAAGATCTGTCGAGGTGCTTACATTTGCCAAACTAGTCATGGCCGATAATGATAGACCACTTGTGCCCGAGTGGTTGATGACGTACTCTGTAGCTTCCCTTTTGCTACAAACTCACACTAAAAGATTGTGCTCCAATCCGAAATTTTAGTTTGAAATCGGAACACTTCCCTCTCATCCTTATAAACAACCAATACTGCTCCTGCTTGCCCATCGTGTATTCGCGATCCATCCGTATAAATCCTGATCACCGTCGCGTTTTCATCGCCTTCGACAAACTTGAGCTCTTTGGCATCAGTCGGATGCCGTAGTTCGGAAATAATTATTTTTCTCTCGATCTATCTACTGCCAAGACAAAGACTTTCGATTATTTCCCGCCCTTTCTCTATATCCCCTGCATTTGATTTTCCAATACTCCACCCGAAGGTACTACATTGGCCAAGAAGCGATTTTTTTTTACCTGGAAATTTTGAATTTTACTGAACCCTTGCCGTTGCAAGCAAGGTAGGGATCTTAAATGTGCGTGACAACACTCCCACACGGGACCTCTATTTTACCTTTCATCTGAACGAGGGCGTATTTTTGTGAAAAATCTTCGCCTAAATTTTTCTAGCAAATCGTGTCGAGATTTGTACCCGGGATCTTGGGCATAGTAGTCACACGCATACAAACTACACCCTCTTTTTCTATATCCACGAGTATCCGACCTCTACTATTCCTGAAGACACGTTCGATTAGGTGCATCCTACTAATCACCAAGACTGCTTCTGTGGAAGTGGTCCTGTACGCCCTCGTTGTCTTGACCGCGGTTATGCGGTGACGGTCACCAATCTCCGAACCTCCCTGATTTTACAACCATTCGGCCAAACAGACGCCGCATACAGCATAGCTGGTTCTATTGCTTCGGCGTAGACTGTCCTCAACGATTCGCCTCTGAATCCCCAGTTTATTTTGCTGTCGTCATCATTCTATTGGATATTTCGTTGCCCTTTTTTTGACATATTACGCGTGCACCCTACCATTCCATTTGTTATCTAATTTATCACCGAGGTATGCGCCGGCTTCCTTGAACGGGATCTTTTGCCCTCCTAATTCTAACCTAAGGGAACGTTGTCACAGGTTTGTTCCGAAATAAAACGCTGTTGACTTTTTGAATTTCAACTTCACCTCCTGCGACCATTCGTGCAACCTACTCAACGCCTCGTTCGGTTTCGTTCGCATCTCTATTAACAATCTCGACCTAGTAATCAACAGCGTATCATCCACCAACGCATACATAGTGCATCCTTTGGGCAATTTGACCATAAATCTGCACTCATACAACAACTTGCAGAGCATAGGACCAGAGCACGAACTCTGCGGGCATTCACTTTCCACCGTTCGCGACACAACTTCGCCCGGAGTTTCGACTAGCACCAATCGTCCGGAGAAATAACTCTTGACAAACGACATCCGGTTTCGCGGACAATTCCTGCGCTCCAACTCCCAAATGATAGATGGCCACCAGACAGCATCAAATGCTCCTTAGATGTCCAACGCCACCACGACGCAATATTCTTTTGTCTCTCTTGTCTGCTTGATTTCTTCGACTACGAACTTTAACGCGCCGATAGTCAACTTACCCTCTCTGAATCCAAATTGTCTCCTATTTAAACCGCCGCTATCTAGCACAACGTGCTCAACTCGGGTGGGCATAACTCGATCTAAAAGTTTCCCCATTACCGGTGGCAGGCTAATTAGACGGTAGCTTCCCGGGTCGGACACATTTCATATTTTGTACTTTCCAACAACGGGGAAACTCGCGCTTTTCCAAACAAGGATTAAACAACCCATCAAAGACACTCGGGTCCAACAGGCACGCCAACGGTGCCTTACTAGAGTTCATCCTCCTAAGAGCTCACTTAAAATTGTACCTGAAAATTCATTAAGGATATTATTACTTTAAACATAACACAAACACGAACCCTAAGAACACATATACCATTTAAAACTGTTAGCTGAAAATAATGTTTCTAAACGCAAATGTTAAATCACCCGAAAATTCAACCACGCTTCTAGGTAATTGCAAAATAATTTATTACGGCAAAACTATAGCGTTACAATAAAACAATGCCTAAATATAAGCATGTCTTTACACTTGTTTTTAACTATGTAATAACAAGTTACCGACGTCAACGTGACGTTTCACGTAATTGTATTTTATTATTATTATTTATTTTTATTATTTTTATTTATTTATTATTATTAATTGTTTACCGCTTTTTGGTTAATAAATATATAAATCGAGTCGGCCATGCAGCGGTATAAATCAGCGCGCATTTGCGAGAGACACCAGTTTACTTTGCCGACTCGTTCTGAAAGGTTAAAGACTCTTTTACTACTGTGCTTATAGCCAGTGTTAAATAGTGAGTACCTACCGCACCGTGTCCATAACCGGTGCTCCGAACCCATTGACGTCGTGCCTATAGCCGACGTCTACTGCCTTTTCTCGCTGCGCCCAAAGCCAGCTTTTACCACTGCCGTGCCCGTTGCCTGCATTCAGCATCACCCGCTGTCGTGCCCATTGCCGACGCCCATAACCCTGGTATAAAGTTCGTCGTGCCCACTGTCGGCGCCCTTATACCGTCCTTCGCTTACGTTAGTTTCCTCTTGTCACAGGGCACGTCGGTAGATCTAGACTCGCGCAACTGAGCTGGTAGGTCTAGCAACGGCTAGGCCACTGTAGTATCATGCCGGATACTAGTTAGTGACCACTGTCTACTGCCACACTGGTGACTTAGGACAGGGACATTACAACTATATAGCATTCTTATGTTTTCAATTCAAATACATCATACAGTTTTAAGCAGCCATTAATATATCTTACAAATTTATGTAACTAAAATCTCGACCTAAACACACACAGACGTACTATAGATACGTTTCATTAGTCTATTTCAAATGTTTATTCAATACACACTCTCTCTCTAGTATAGTTTTAAAAGTTTTTTTATAGATACCTGACGAGTGATTGACTGTCGTTACGGTGGGTACCATAAAACACCTCTTATTGACTTCGTCCTCACACAACACGTTTATTTCCAATCTTTCGTTGTCGATCTGGGAACCAATGTGCACTTAGAGTTGAAAATAGCTCACTTTGTAGGGTATTATCCGAACGTAATTATAATACATTCAGTCAAGTTTGATAACCTTATAATCCAAGGTAGTTGAGCTACTAGAGTGACATGTTGATGGATTGAATGTTACGTACGAAGTGGTATAAAAAATGAATCTATCTTTCCTAAAATAATTCTAGGCATTCTCGGCAAACTTCAAACGGATGAATTAGAGCATAAACTGGAAATACCTTGTGTCGTTTTTTCTATCTAACGTGTATGTAAATCAACTACGTATTACTCAAAATAATCAGAAACTAGGAGTCCCATTTATTTTAGTTAGCACAAAACTGCATAAAACCTGTTTTTGCACTTAGACGATGAGATCATCTGGCGGCAGTGTAATGCCTTATTAATAAAAACAACTGGATCACGACTGTACTAACAACAATGATGATGTCATCTCTAACCTTTAAAAACTGACAGAATAAATTTGACGATCTTTAAATATAAACCATACGTAATACAAAATAATTTTACTTTAGGTCAAAATTGTAGTGACCAAAGAGTGATATTTCTTTAAGAGAATAACCTAATCCTGTTGGTAGAATTTACTAATACAGAAACTAATAAAATTAAATGTGTTTATAAATATTTCCAGGAAACGTCACATCCCCTTCGATTAATCAGATATTTCCAAAAATCTTGAGGGAATTAAAACAAATCGGCATAGATAGTTAAAAACGGACACCAACTTGGAGATATGTAATAAATCGAAAAACTGTGTGTAAGTAAATGAAAAACGGTTTGCGGGCTTACAGCACTGAGATATTTTTTTACCGTCGTATTAGGGTTGTCTGCAAAGTAAACTTTAGAAATTCTTATGGGAAAATCCATGTGAATGCCGATTCTATGAGCTGGTAGTTTCTAACTATATCTACTGTCAAGACTTTTGAAACATTCATTAACAGAAATCATTAAAAAATAAATTATAATTTATCGGATCTCTTAAAGAGCTTTTGCTAATTGTTGGAGAACAAGAATTTAATAACCTTAAAACCGTTAAAATCCCATAGTTTGAGTGTTTTAAAATTAGTTTGGTGAGTATATAATAAATAGTCAGATTATTCCAAGCTAAAACTGAAACGAAATTAGAAGCTCTAAATAAAACTAGTCATGTAAGCTTTAATACTTTTAGGGGGTTTTAGAACTTAAACCTATAACTCTCTTATGACAAGAACTGCTCTGTACCACTCATAATTCTGACAACACCACGTGTTAGTATAATGAGCCTTCTCTATCACTAAAAAACTTAAATATACGCCCTTTAAGAAAACACACTCTTCCTAAAATTTATAGCTAGAACGCTAATACATGTGAGCAAACCCCATATTAAACAAGTCATTGTAAGTAGCAGTGCGTGTTCGAGAGCGCATTTTCAACCCTCTTTTCGTACTCATGTTCTATTTTCACAGACTTCCTTGTCTTGCATTTATTTATGGAGACGAGGCGAGCCCCTTATGTTCTTCATTTTGATGGATTGCTTAACCATTCACTTGCTCATGGGTTTTTCTTTGGGCTTACAACAACCTGGATATTAAAAGGAAGGTTTGAATGAGTGATATCAGAGGAAAATGAACTTTGCATGAATGTGGTGGAGGCGGTTGATGTGTTGTCATACTTTATTTAAAGTTTTCTAATGGGTAATCCAGGCGTGTAGACATAGGATATCGTATGTATGCAAAATCTCTAGATTTCAACCAGGTTTTTTAGCTTGTAAAATTGCAACTTGAGCTTTTTAAACGCTTTTAATGGTAGCAAGGATAATGCAAAAAGAACGAACTGGGTAGTATTCAAGTATTCATACAAACAAGCAAATATTTCAATGACCAAATAACAGAATACTATAAAAAGCTGAAAGATGTTATAAAACAGAAAAAAGCTGTATTATGATAATTTGTGACTGGATTTAATGGGTAAAAAAGTAAACACAATGAGAAGTACGGACTGAGAAAACCTTCTGACTTTTACAAAATTACGTTTTTGTAGAAAATATTAATCCCGTGCCATAAATGAAACAATATACTTGGACATCGAGAATAATAGGAAAGTATCGTATATTCAAAGAAGCGTTAGCAACTTCGAATAACATACATTCTGACCATGTTATGACGCCTGATACCTAAGCTACCTTATAGAAAAAACTAAAAATAGAAAACTAACAAAAGGATGATGGCCTGAAATATAGTCAACTATTTGTGCAGAATTTACATTTAAATAACAGGGTAGAAGAATTGAACGAAAGATAAGAACAAACGAAAACTTTAAGCAACAAATGCAAATAAAATTATAGAAACAAGAAAAAGCAAAGAACTAAAAAAGAGTGAATAACGAAATAAAGTTAATGGGATGCAGATGAACAAAATGAAAATTGAACAAAAAAACACAACAAGGAACAGATAGATGGGGACAAAATCGAAGAATTAGAAAAACAATGGTTACTACGTCGTGCAGGTGGTTTCGTGGCTTAGTTAGTTTGCGTATGACTGACTACTTAGCCCAAGGTTCCGGATGCGATTCCCGACCCGGATCGCTTGAAAAATGTTAGGCGATCATTTTCACAAAAATACGCCCTTGTTCGGATAAGAGGTAAAATGGAGGTACCGTGGATGAGTGTTGTCACGTACGTTTAAGATTCCTACCTTGCTTGGAAAACAAGGGTTCGCCAAAAAATAAAATTTTTAGGTAAAAAAATTCGCTTCCTGGCCAATGTAGTACCTTCGAGTAGAGCATTGGAAAATCAAATATAGTGTCGTATCATACCCGCCTGTGGCTACTATGCCCAACGTCCCGGGTTTGAATCCCGAAACAGTCCTCTTGAAAAATGTTAGGCGAGCATTTTTCACAATAATACACCCTCTTTCGGATGAGAAGAAAATGTAGGTCCTATGTGTGGGTGTTGTCACGTGCGTTAAAGATCCCTACCGGGTTTTGAACAGCAAGGGTTCGGCAGAATTCAAAATTTTCAGGTTAAAAAAACTTGCTTCCTGGCCTATTGTAGTGGTTTTGAGTTTGGATACGTCTACAAAATATTCAAACTTAGTTTGGTGCATAGCCGGATGTTAAGCGGAAGGGATTACCGACAAAAACCGAGGAATGCCGAAGGTAAAAATAGGCGGGAGAAAGTAAAGCGCACAGCAGAGGAAAGACAGGGTGCTCTCCGGTAGCGTGGAGTGTAAGAAATCAAGCTTTACTTAAAAAAATCTGCACCTGAACTTCGTGATAAACGAAGAAGATTATTCCAATGGTAAAATTCATTGATTACCAAAACTGCAAGTAACGACGAACGATCGGCGTTTTCTTATTTTGTTTTAAATTTAACCACAATTTTTATTACAAGAAGGCGTGGGTTTATAATTGTAAACACTATCTTGGATAAATTGTTGTTTTTTTAGTGGTAAGATTTATAAATAACATTCCATGGAATTTAGGGTATGTATGTGTTATAACTGTTCTTTTAAAAATAAAAATTTGTATGACTTAAAAATGGTTTGTTGGACTTTTCTTCAAATTTACATGCAGGATCACCCCAATGTTCTCAAGAAAACATTACACAATGTAGTACCTTTGGGTGGAGCATTGGAAAGTTAAACGTAGGGACCAATATGTACCTTCAGGTAGATCTTTGGAAAAACAAATGTATGGTTATGACGTCGTGCAAAAAATAAATAAAGGTAACGAACGTAAAAAAGTGAAAGAAGATAAGCGCAAGTGTTGAAAACAAAAACCATAAAGATTTTTAAGAAAAGCAAATTACTAAAGAGGTGCTACGTGCAGTGACGTATCCTAAAAAAACCCAAAACGAAACAGTATGACCGGGCTCAGTCAGCGAGTGGGCGGGGTATTATACATATAAGCAAGTAAAAGAAAGCCTGAAAAAAAATTGAAGAAAAAATTATACACTCACTCATTCATACTCAAAACATAACATACCCAAAAAAAGAAAATTATAATTAAACACAATATGTACAAGATACCGTAGTACCCAAAAAGAAACAAACAATCAATCCTTATACCCTAAACTTAGCAAAAAAATTATACAAAAAAACCAAATCATTTTTTACATGGTGAGCTGCCGGTTTTAGGTTAGTACCCTAGATTGCTGTTCAACCAAAAAAAAAAAGAGAAACGAAATTTTTCCTCTAAAACCAACAGCTCTAAATCAGTATGGCAAATCTAAAACTAAGTCTATAAATATAATGGTAACAACAGTTTCGAATGTGCCAGCAAGTCTCTAAGCCAATTAATTTCTCATTAATCAGTCATACATTTTTTTAAAATTATTTAAAACAAATAGTAATGCCCTAATATAATGGCAATAAATACCCAAAATAATTTTCGTATAGACGAATTAAATTTGGAAATGCATGAGTTTAAACAGTAACATCTAACCCGATATGGCCTCAACGTAAGTAGTGAAGAAAACACTCACCCTCGAGTTGCTGCCGTCTCTAATAACGGGGCAGAGGAAAGGTGTGCGTGATCCCGCCTTGGGGTGATCCTCCCATCACAACCCGGGGCGACCATTCATCCTGGCTTTAAGGGGCCACCCGAAAGAGCTATAGTAATTACAAAATAAAAATTAATTTATTGATTTTGGAAAGTACAGTTTTCTAAAAACCCTAAATACCTACCACGCCGTATTGCGTGCGCGAAATTTTCATAGCGTAAACGACACGGGGAAAACCAGAATAGATGTTTTCGTCTTGCTATTCGAGAATAAAGTGAATATTCATTTTGTTTAACTAAGGATCAGAATTCAAAGTAATATTGTTATTAAGACGTAAAACTGGAAAAACAGGGTTTATTGGGATAATACGCGGTTTTAATTCGGCAAAGCTTTTAATGGAAAACATACGAACAAATTATTGGATACTTAGAACCAGTTATCGTCTATTTAATTTTAACATCAACTTTACGTTAAGAAATTCTTAGAATGATTAATTAGCGGAAGGATTTAACAATAGAAATCGAATTGATACATACAGATAAATGAATTAACACATGAAAGGGTTATTTTAATTTACTGAGTTAATTTTCGTTTTTTTTTATCGCCAACGGGATTTGAGTTGAAAATTATTGTAATTACTTTATGCTGAAAATAAACGTAACAGAGGTGGAATAAATATGTAAAAGAATTTGTACAAAGTTGACCAGCTTTAAGAAAAATGTATCACTGAAATTCCGCTTGATGAAATGCAGAGTTTAAGAGGAAGAGGGAAACGTGTAATATGAAAAGAGATTCTCCAATGAAATATATAAGCCCGCAGTTGTTTGAATACTTTTTCAACATCATCATAACACCTCTAAAAAAGAAGAAAAATGTTTGAAAATCACAGAGTATCAGGTAACAAATTTAATTTAACGAGCACCTAAAATACTGCAGCGTCGTTTTGTCTACCTCTGACCAGAATAATTATATAAGAACGTAAACATAGCTTTTGTACACACAAGATGATTGATGGGACCCTGCGGCACCACATTTTTCATATGGACTTGATTGACAGTTATAAGAATTTTGCATTTAAAAGCATTATTGAATGTAGAATAGGTGCATTTGAGATATTATTTGCATATTCTAGTATGTTCTCGAACGATTAGATAAAATGTAAGTAGCTGTGTTCGCGCCATCTAGTGCGGTAATGATCGCGCATCGAAAATATAAAGAACATAAGTGATAAGAGAAGACAGTGTTTTGAGAGACTTCGAAGCATACGGTCGTTTTCGAGTTTCGAACTCCGCTTTGTGTAGTGCACACCACCTAACTTGGTAAGTGTATTCACTTCCTTAGATATGATTTTTCAATGCTAATTTGTACCTGTCAATGTTTGTAAGATAATACGCATATTCCCGGCCACACGTCAGAACATATGGTTCTTCGAGCACAGAGAACGAATAAATTTTATTCATTCATACAGTTAAACGATAAACTAGCGATTACGTACTATTGTCCACGTTCAAGTTCTGCACATTTCGTGTTATATTTAAACATTGTATTTATTTACGAGCATAGCAATTAAATACTAATGCTATGGCTGATAACAAAACTCTGCAGTCAAAACAGGAAGTTTCGTTTTCTACATTAACTACAATTTTTGATTTCGCTAAGAATTGTGACAAATCTAAATTAGCAGCTGTTGAAGCCCGCGTAGCGAGAGCTAAAGAATTATAATCTCAATTCGCTATCCTCTGCGATGATGTAATTAGCTTTAACTTCAAATTTCCGAAAAAGCGAGATCATGTAAAACTTGATTTCGACTCGTTATTATAGCCCCGCCGACGCGGTATATGAGACAGAAAAGACAGTTGGTAACGATATTATAAAATATGCGAACCGACGCTCAAATTTCGATGACGTCACACAATATGCAAATTATTGCACGTAATTTTCAAATTTCTAAAATATATTATAAAACCCACGCGGGGTACTTACGTGAATATGTAAAGCTTCCTACGGAATTACTTTCTGATGGCGGCTCGTGGCTTCCTTCAGGATTTTTTCATAATGGTGGCTGCGGGGCTCCCTTCAGGATTATTTCATGATGGTTCTCGGTTCGTGGATTTTCTACCAGGTTGTATCCAGATTCGTCGTATTCTTTCTATGTAGGGAACGATAGGAACGGGTTTATAAGGAACGATAATCAAAGATAACAAAGAAAAAGGGATCTACATAATTAAAAGATACGATACCAGACCAACTCTCCTCTTCCACGTTCAAAGGCAAGTTTCTAAGCGTCTTGCGGAAATTCCCCACTATCTTTCCACCACACGCGTCGGCGCGAAATTCGTGCAACGCACTTCTAAAGTAACGGAAATACGCGCACCAAGTCTTTTAAATTTATGGCGCGAAATTCCCGCATATTAAAACTTGATTAAAAAAATGTCTAGTGCCAAAATTTTTGGCACGTAACATCGTTTGATAGGCTTTTTGACGCTATTTTCACTAAACATAACAAATTTAAAGTAGCACACATAAAGTCTGAAAGCAATGATACTCAATTGCCCCCTCTGTCTCCACTAAATCTTTCGCATTTTGATGGTTCAATTTCTCAATGGGGCCATTTCTACAGTTCATTTTCGACTTTGGTACTCGATACAAAGCTCCCTGAGCTACTGAAATTTCAGTATATGCGCAGTTGTTTAAAAGGTGAAGCTTTAAGCTTGATCAGCAATATTCAGGTACAGGAAGGTTAATATATAGTCGCTTATCAGCGACTAATAGAAAGACATACCTGTATTAGGAGAAAATCGCATTATTATATGCAGCAATTACTCCATTTCAAACCTATAAACAACGCATCTCATCACAATCCCTCGTAGTATTTACAAACGCAAGTAAATTCTGTAAACGGATTAAAAGCTAGAAAGCTAAACGATCTATCTGATTATTTACTCTTCTACATTTCTTATAGAAATTTAGACCGCAAAAGCAAAACTGCCTTTGATCTTGAACAAAGCACGGGTAACGTTCCCACTTGTGCAGCCCTGTTTGAATTTGTAACTGCACAAGCCAAAACCGCTGAAATGAATTATGATAGTTCTTCGGAATTTAATCAACCTCACAATTTTTCTCAATCTCGCAGTAAGAATTGTATATTCAAAACAGTATTGTTGAATAATACAATATTAGCTAGTAAATCTGTACGATCAACAATTAGCTGTCCAATTTGTCAGCAGCCTCACAAGATATATGCTTGTAAAATCTTCGCTAAAACAGGACCTGAAGGTCACGTTTTAATTCAAAAATTACAACGTTGTACTAAATGTTTAGGATCTCACTTAAATATCAGCTGTAAATCCCCTGGTATTTGCAAATTTTGCAAGTCGAGTCAACACCACACTCTTTTACATGACTTACCCTCTCAAATCATACAAGATGGTAACACACTAGCTGCTTCCTTAGCAGCTACCCTCTCGATTTCGAATTCTCAGTGTAATTTTTCTAATAGTTCCCCTGCGAATACGGTATTGCTCGGCACCATTCAAGCATTAATCATGGATTCTAGCGGTAGTTTGCAACCTATTAGAGTCGTTTTGGACACGCGCAGTCAAATCAATTCTATTTCTTTCGCTTGTGTTCAGCGCTTGGGTTTAAAATTCGGAGCTAACTACTGACGCATTTATGACTTGTTTTGCCAGATTTGTTTCTCGTAGAGGCACTCCGTCTACTTTATTTTTTGACTGTGGTACCAACTTTGTTGGTGCATCTCGCGAATTAAAGAAAGCCAGAACTTAGCTTTTGCAAAATAAAGACCAACTTTACACCAACTTCGCCTCCCTGCAAGTTGCTTGGAAATTCAAACTCCCTCAAAGCCCGAATTTTGGCGGCATTTGGAAGTCCTGTGTAAAATCCTCCAAAAGTTTGTTACATCGCCTTGTCGGAAATCGAACCCTCACTGTTGAGGAATCGAGCACAGTTTTTATTAGAATTGAAGCCGTTCTTAACAGTCGTCCATTGTGTTTTATATCTTCGGATCCTAATGATGGTACAGACTATCCCTCCCCAGGGAATTTTTAGTAGGTGCTCCCATTTTGGGTTCCCTGAAATGCCAATTCCTGAAAATATGTCACTTCGTAATCGTTGGCAACTACTTCGACAAATTTTGTCGTCATTTTGAAAACGATGGTCCAACAAATATTTAAGCTCCCAATTTCCTCGACCAAAATGGAACACTTCCATACCCAACGTGCAACCCGGACAAGTAGTACTTTTATCCGGATCGTCTACTTCTCCTCTTTCTTGACCTATCGCTCGGGTAGAACAGGTCTTTTCAGGACTGGACGGTGTAGTACGTGTTGCTTCCGTTCGAACCTCTGGCACTATTTTTGTGCGTCCAGTTAATAAACTGGTTCCCCTCACCATTGGTTGATTAAACCAACCATGCAAATCAATTATTTTCGCGATTTTCTCATTTTATTTAAGTTCATTTTTCAATGTAATTTAATTTATTTTAAATAAAATCACACCCCTCTTATCCCGCATACTCCTTTCACTCCCGTACACCCGCGGTTAATCTGTAGTCCTGGTTTGGAGGAAATGCCAAACCACCTCTTTCTCTTTCCTTAAAATATTCCATTTTAGGTGGGCGGTTATGTTCGCGCCATCTAGTGCCGTAATGATCGCGCATCGAAAATATAAAGAACATAAATGATTAGAGTGGACAGTATTTTGACAAATTTCGAAGCATACAGTCGTTTTCGAGTTTCCAACTCCGCTTTGTGTAGTGCACACTACCTAATTTGATAAGTTTATTCACTTCCTCAGTTATGATTTTTCAATGCTAATTTGTACCTGTTAGTGTTTGTAAGATAATACGCATATTCCCGGCCACACGCCAAAACATGCTATGATGAACGTTAGTTCGGATTTATTGCTTTAAAAGTCGTGGAATGGAATAAATTAGTGGTATATACTATTTTTCCATTTCGAATGGACCTGCACCTTGCCGAAGTTCTAAATTACTAGAACAGGTGAAATGGCTTGCGTCTTTAAATAAGCTAAAGAGCTAAACTACAGGTCCAACCAAAGTAGTAGGGTCGTTAGTGAGGAACCAGACTAATACAGGTCCCCGAAAAAGGGCAGCGGCTCTTTCGGTACTTAGATTGGCAGAGACCATAGGGGTCGGTATGGCAGTCTAAGACACACTACCGCGATGTGGAAGGCAACGGGAAACCACCACATTATCTCCCAAGTACACAGCGTACTTAAATTGTAACAAACATGATGGCATTCTCTGGGGTGAAAGATTCCGGAGTTAAAATAGTCTCCCATTCGGATCTCCGGAAGGCGACTACTTTGGAGGATGCGATCGGAAAGTTAAAAATAAGAGTCGGGAACATTCTGCGAGTCGGAGCGTGGAATGTTAGAAGTATGAAGCAAGTAGGTAAGCTAGAGAACCTAAAAATCGAAATGAATAGGTTATCACTAGACATAGTAGGGATCAGCGAAGTTTGGTGGCCAGAGGCGAGGGATTTTTGGAGTGGAGACTTCAGGGTAATTCATACAGGAGCAGAGGAAGGAAATTTGGATGTGGGAATAGTTATGCGGAAAAATATAGGATAGTGTGTAGAAAATTACTTACAAAAGAACGAAAGAGTACTCATGGTTAGATTAGAGTCTAAACCGGTAAACACAGTAATAATACAAGTATACATAGCTACAGCATAGCTACAGTGACGAAGAGGTAGAAGCCATCTACAAAGATATAGAAGACATATTAGGATACGTAAAAGGATATGAAAATTAAATAATCCTCTGCAAGCTTCCCACCATCCACATAAAACATGACCAGTAGAGAGCTTGGTCTGTTTTTGTATTTTTACCTTTCTTCTACTAAATTCAGAATATTCTTTGTTACCCATGTTTCCTACTTTCTTTTTGTTTATAGCCCAGAATATTTCTAGCCGCCTTGTCTAAGCAAGATTTAATGTTATTCCATTCTGCGTCTACTTCTTAGTATCAAAAATTTTCTGATGTCGTTTGAGTTTGTCTTAAATCGTTTGTGGCCGTATTTTCATCTTTTAGTTTCTCATAGTCAAAGTACCCGTTTCCCTTCCTTTTTTTAAATTTTTAAATGCAAGTGTGATTTTCATAATTAATATGTTGTGGTCAGTGTCTATATCTGCTACTGAGTAGCTTGTACAGTCCTTTGTTTGATTCTTAAATCATCTAACAAGAGTGTAATCTATTTGATACCTCCTTGTGGCTCCTGGCATCTTTCTAGTGTATTGTCTTCTAGAATGATGTTGAAATAATGTGCTTGTGATGGTTAAAGTATTTTATCGTAGATTTACACGGTTGAAAAGATATGACAATTCTTCTCCCTTTCAGTCCAAAACTTCTTTAGAAACGCATTAGTAATATGAGCCACTAGTGGTATCAGTTCCGATATAGTCATAATTCCTGGCGATATTTTCTCAAATCATTTGGTAGTCTTCGGATATAAGGGTTTATCACAAGAAAGCTCGCATTTAGATAGATTTAACAGACAGCCAATATCACTGCACTGAGTGACTATTCGCGATAAATCTGTTAGAACCTTACGTGGATCCTCTGCAAGCTTCTTGCCATCCAAATAAAACATGACCAGTTGAAAGGATAACTTCACGATAATGGGCTGATTTGAAAATCAGAAGAAAAGGGACCCTGCTGGATCTCGTTGATGGCACCCAGATTGAGAAGTTAGTATACAACCTGAAAAGCAGAGAGACAATGTGGCCGAATATGCCTGCCAAAGGAAGAAGAAGATTTCGAGAGCTCAAGATTTAACGCAATTTAGCATCGTGTCTCTGTTTACCGTGTTGAATGCATTACTGAAATCAATTATTGGCATCGCTTTTTCCGAATCAGTGTTGTCTGCCAAGAAAGATCTAGTTGCATGGATGATTGATTCACGCCCCTGCTTGGTGGCACGTCCTAATTTAGTTGGCCGTAAGTACTCTCCAAGCAGGGTGCGTTGAGAGAAACATGCCAGTTTAGCCATCAAACGTCGCAGAGTTTTTATTTCCAACTGAAATGGAGTGTATTCCTTCACCTTTTTTGTTTAGGGCGTAAAGGTTAGCGCCGTAAAGAATTGGTGTAATTTCAGGGTGCGTTTTACCAGTAAGTACAAAGTTAGAAAAGTAGATTAGAGTGGTTCAAAAGTCGAGAACAGTTTTTACATTCCCTTGAGAGATGATTTCTTTTAAATGGTGGGAGTGTAGCCTACTAATTCCAGAACTCGATACGTTGGGGAAGCTTGAAATTGCATCTCGAACTCGCTTCTCGTCTTTGCATATTGAGCATTTTTCTGAAAGAGTATGAGGAAGAACCATTGAAGATGAAGGAGCTGAAGATGTCAATAATTCGTTGTAAGTTTCTAGAGTAGCCAGCGCCAAAGCGTCGGAGATGACAGAATTTTAGCGTTCCGCTGACATCTGCTTTCGCTATTTTTGAGGCCACTCTTTCGATAAAAGACATTGTGCGTTTTTAAAGGTAGAGTAGTTATTAGCGTTTTGATTTGTATTTTAATTGACAAGACGGACCAGAGTACTCTTCGCGGTGGAGTTTTTTGGAAATGGAACAGGTAAAGAAAGCCAACGGTATCGTCCATGATTTTATGTCATTTCTGTTAGCACAATTATCCAGAAGTCCAGACAATTTTATGAGAATCTTGCGCTTTTGGGAATTCTCTTAAAAACAAAGGTAGACTGTTTCTGTTTAACAAGACTGTTCGCTAATTGTTCCGTAGACAGGTGAGATTTTTGTAGAGGATTATATTCATTTTTGTGCTTTAGTCCCATATGGATCTTGGGCCCTTTCGCATAATTGAGCCTTCTCTGACAAATGTGACACTGGAGCTGGAGGACAGAACCAAGATGTATCGCTGATTCCCAGTTTCTGTACTTCATTGCCTTCAATTCCATCGCACGTTGAATGAAACCAAGTTGAGCATTCGTCACAGCAAATTCATAGCTTACAAGTCACGTTTCCTCCACACGAGCAGATCTCGAGCTAGTTGCATAATAAACAATTTTAACAGTTTTATTTAGGGTTTAAACCTAATGGTTTGTGCCCTAAAATTGTATGTAACCAACGAAGCCTCGCAGATGCTACTGCAACGAGCGGTCAGTGATATTTTCACACAAAAAGGTTTTGGTAGTATCTCTAGTACCACCCATCTAGTTTTTGTTTGTAAGTAAAGAAATTCTGTTAATATGGATTTTTAGAAAGTCAAAACTTGAAAAATTCACTTCATAAACTCTAACTGATCCTACTGCAACTTATATAATTTTTATTTTTAATAGCAGTCTCGCGAGGGATTTCTGCACAAACATCCGGAGTTTGATTTTGTAGACAATTCTAACTATTGATGTAGTTTGCTGTCCGTTATTGCATATAACTCAATTGATGTCGTTGACATAATATAATTACAATCGTAGCAGTGCATATCCCCGTTGTCAAAACTAATTTCATTGAAATTAACATTTAAATTGGTAATGCATTTGTTTGATAATTGCATCAGCAATGCATTCTACTACATATAGACTAAGGAGATTAAATGCGTCATGCCCAATTTACGGCATGCTCTAATAAAATATTTAACAGTCATTGAGTTTATTGACTAAAACATACAACCTGGCAACAATAGTTTTCTTCATGCCACATTTTTAAAGTACATTATTTAAAACTTCTGAACATCTTTGATGATAAAAAAATTAAAGGTGCATCGCTCCTCATTCGTAAAAATCAGAAATATTAACTTTATTTTGCACGAATACCGTGAATTCTCCAAAATTCAATTTGATATCTAACATTTTCTTACGTTATACGTTCCAGAAAACTTTTTGTTTTTGGTAATTCTAGTATGGGTACCGTGCACCGATCAAAATGCATTGTTTGTGTTGTAACGTTAGTACGTTAAATAAGCAAATATTAGTAAATAGAAACGAACTTATTCATTTCAGTTAGTTAAATGAGCTTTTACAAAAATACCCTGAAAAATTTATAGAGGCATTGGCAGTTTACATTTTATAAAAGGGCAATTTTATTATAATATTAAAGTCAAATACAGAAATGTACAGGGAAGCACCTAATGTAGATTAAATATAACCAGCAGTAAAGATCGAGATTTTTACACGCTTGGTATTAATTTAGAAAAATACCGACATATTTTAGTAAATAACTAGTCAAAGAAAGTGTATTCGTAAAGATTCACACGAGTTTCAAAATGCTAAAACCATAGTAAATCACCGCAATAGAAATAAGTTGATAAATTTACAGTAATAAAAATTGCGTTGAAAACAAACAACCACATCGCCTTCAAGGGGGTAACAACCAGATGACCGTGTATCTAAATAGAAAAATAAGGAACTCAAAATAGGACAGCTTTAAACGCGCAATCCGTGTGAACGAGAAAAATCGGGTAATACTTTGGAACATTATATCTTATAAATACCGACGGATCATAATAGAGGGGAGATTCAAGATTGATATTCGGTAACTAAGCTTCTAGTTCAATACGTAAACATCACCGAGCGGGTTAAGAAGTTGAATAATTCAAGTGATGATAGCTAAAGTGCGGGATGGCTAAAGCAACAAGTGTCCAAACGCGAACATAATCGCGGGAATCGCTGGTTTAAAAATCCTGTGACGGATGCTTTCCTTACACACAAATTTCGATTATTGAATTATTTACAATCCCATTTTTGTCCCGCACGACAAGGTCGCTTGAGCTTTGTACAAGATCCACAAAGCTGTAAGTCGTTAAATTTTTGCTTTCGACCTGCTGGAATATAAATTAATAATTGGTTGTATAAAACTTATTTCTTTAAGAACATTTTACGTTGGTGCGCGCTTAGTTAAAAGCGTACTATAAACAGAAATTTTTAATATAGAAGTACTACAATTGTATCTACATAATTTGGTTGAAAACTTAATTTTTGTTTTGCTGTGGTAAATACTGTGATATTCATGTTTGGGTAATATAGGCTAGGTAAACGACTTGGTGTTTTATTATTATTTGTGTTTATTGTAAATTAGTAACAGGTGAGAAAAAGTGTACACAAGACTCCATCGACCTATGACCTATATACCAATATGAACCGTTAAAAATCGTTTTTGATACACCCATCTTCCAGCGAGACTGAAATTCAAGTGGGTTGGCGCTCAACAGCTTTTTATTAGTTCAAAGAGTTCAAAGACCTTTCCATGTAGGTGTAAGTGAAAGTTTACTCCTAAAATGGTTTGCGTTTGCTTTTATAGAACCGACATGTGACCACCGCTAACTAGCTTGTGCATTATATACTATTATTTCTCCTTTGTAGAGTAAAATTAATTCATGTAACTAAGGTCAGTTTAGCACGTAACCGTGTTTCAAAAATTTTAATCAAATTTTGATTTTATCAAAGCAGTCATAAGATAGACTTCGTCAGTATTTAAACATTGAGACGTGGGAGTCACCTTATGCAACTAGGATTCCAATTTTATGGGGGAAAACCTGAAAAACTAATACAAAAATCTGTCATCCATCTCCAAAACCAAGAACATGAAACCCTAAATTATTTAAGGGTAAAGTGAGCATATACGGTTCCTCATTTATTTACAAATATATAGATATATGTGTGTGTGTGTTTGTGTGTTTGTGTGTGTGTTTGTGTGTGTGTGTGTGTGAGAAAGAGAGTGTAAGTGTGTGGGTGTGCGTGTGTGCGTGTGTGTGTGCGCGTGTGCGTGTGTGCGGCGCTTGCGCGCGCGTGTGTGCATGTGCGCATGTGCGCTCGTGCGCGCGTACGTGTAGGTGTGCGTGTGCGCATGTGCGCGTGGGTGTGCGTGCGCGTGGGCGTGTGTGTGTGCGTGCGTGTGTGCGTGTGTATGTATGTGTGTGTGGGTGCGTGCGCGCGTGAGTGCGTGCATGCGTGTGGCGCGCGCGTGAGTGCGTGCGTGCGTGCGTGTATGTGTGTGTGTAATATGGGTAATATATAATTTTAGGTAGTTAATTACGGAAGGTAAGTTGATAAATACTATCGTATTACAGTGAATAAGATGAAATAATAACTTATGCTTTTATGCAAAGCCCAAATATATATTGCTACGATACTGTCCTTCGCCAGATGTACAACGACCAATTGCCTGCTGATTTCCACTTCTCTGTGCCTTGAAAATAATTTAAAATTAACATGTGTGTGTGTGAGAGAGAGTGTAAGTGTGTGGGTGTGCGTGTGTGCGTGTGCGCATGTGCATGTGTGCGTGTGCGCGTGTGCGTGTGTGCGTGTGCGGCGCTTGCGCGCGCTCGTGCGCGCGTGCGTGCGGGTGTGCGTTTGCGTGTGCGCATGTGCGCGTAAGTGGGTGCGCGCGCGCGTGGGTGTGCGTGTGCGTGTGCGCGTGGGCGTGTGTGCGTGTGTGGGTGTGTGCGTGCGTGTGTGCGTGTGTATGTATGTGTGTGTGCGGGTGCGTGCGCGCGTGAGTGCGTGCATGCGTGTGGCGCGCGCGTGAGTGCGTGGGTTCGTGCGTGCGTGCGTGTGTGTGTAATATGGGTAATATATAATTTTAGGTAGTTAATTACGGAAGGTAAGTTGATAAATACTATCGTATTACAGTGAATAAGATGAAATAATAACTTATGCTTTTATGCAAAGCCCAAATATATATTGCTACGATACTGTCCTTCGCTAGATGTACAACGACCAATTGCTTGCTGATTTCCACTTCTCTGTGCCTTGAAAATAATTTAAAATTAACATGTTCAAATTTATGCCTCGACTAGCTCAGTGATACTCCGCACAGAGTGAAACGATGATATGTTAACAAAGAATTTTTATTCACTCCCCTCCAACACTCAATACACCTGAATAAGACAAACGAAATTCACCAAAATTTATATAATGAACTAAATAAAAAATTTTATATATTATAATTTACAAATCTATGCTCTTTTTAATATCATTTACTTTTATGAAACTTTTAAATTAAAATTATAATAAATATTTCTATCGAATTAGCTCTTTACGAAGATTATAAATTTTTACACCTTCTTAACGCAATTAAAGCCAGCAAACCAAAATTATCCTACCACGAATAGCTTCGTTGAACGTTCAAAGAAATATCCTTTTTTTTAAATAATTCTGCGTAGCAACCAAATCTTTATTGACCTTCTACACACTATTTTAATTACCTGCAAATTTTAAGCTCACTTCTGAATATACAAATTATGTAACATTGCAAAATGTAACGTGCTATAAATTGGATAAATAGTTCTGATCTTATAATTCTCTAGTAATTTTTTTCTTGCTGGAACTTTCTGGCCCAAATTCCCACTTGTTCTGGAACTTTTGGCTTAGAAATCACTCTTGATTGCTGTCCAGAAGCTTAGAGTATTTTATTCCTTAGCTTGGAGTGTTTACCAGTAATTTGGAGGTCTTTGCCAGTGAGTATTTATTCAGTATCTTAGATGTCTTTTACTCCGTATCTTAGAGTGGTTTATATCCAGTAATTTAAAGTATTTTATCAATTACTTGGAATCGTTTACCCAGTAATTTAGAATGTTAAGCAGCAACTTAGAATATTAATACAATAATTTAGAGTGTTAAGCATCAGCTAAGGGTCGTTTACCAACCACTTAGAGCCCTGAATTAATCAAATTGCAAAGATTTTTATTTAAATTAATTAATTCTATACCTACGTTTATATCAACGGCAAAATTTTATATTGATCTATTACGGCACACGCTCTACTGTTTATATCACTTGAAACTACAAATTTTTGTTAAGTTTCAACTTTTAAAATTATCAACTTTCACTAAATTCTATTCACGTAACAATTTTCTTTCAAAATAGCACAGTCGGCGCGTAAATTATAATAATGATCCTACTTCATCGGCTTCGTTAGTTTTATAGAATCAAATTCCTTCTCGAATGTTCCACACGTTTTCATTGGTTGACAGAACGCTATCAGTTTATCGTATGTGGAAAAGGCGTTTCAATTATGGGTTGTATCTGCAACCTGTTGGGTTTTGTTAAATATTGCATTTTATATGCGTTCTAAATTGCACGTACATCGGAACTTTCTAGCGGGACTTGATTAACTAATGGTATTTTATGTACGTTCGAAATCGCACATATTACCGTCGCCTCTAATATCCATACTTTATTTAAATATGTTGGTTTTATTAAATATTGTATTTTATGTACGTTCTAAATTGCACGTATTTATTAATTTCTTTACGCAAATACGTTTAGATTGAAAGAAATGCCATTTCACGGTAGTTCTTCTTTGAATATCTTGAATTTGTATTTGTTTTTAAATATTCTAAGATGATTGAGTGGCTTCCGCAATTATTTATTTCAATGAATGTAGTGGAATTAATTCGGAATGAGCTTCTTTTAATTAATTGTAGCTTGTTATTGATTTTTATACAAAGTGATTTGTATTTGCTTTTCTATAATGAATGAATTATGTACATTTTTGGATATTAATAGTTGGTTTTTGTAGTTTTAATGATATTTACAAGAGGTATTCATCGTTTGTAACCTAATATGACTTTAAATAAACTTATAATCATATATATATATATATATATATATATATAAACTAATAATCATCACGATATATATACCAAATATTTACCAAATCCCGGCAGTTAGGTACAAAACAAAAAAAAAATTATTTACAAAATCAAAGACTGCAAAATACAAAATCAAAATATAAACGTTATTACAATTAACCTATGAGAATGACGTCGAAGTAGCTATATTCAAAGCAGTCAACCGATGGAATTTTATATTTTTGAAATGCAAACAGCTGTTTGGACGTGCATTTCTACAATTCTAACACGTGGCATGGTATGGAAATTTTTGGAAAACATTCTCCATTATCAGAACTAATATTATAAATACAAATAGACATACGTATGAAAATAAACAAAGTGCTTCGACATAGCCGATTGAAATCGTAAGAAGAATTTGCGTGTATAAATTGTTTTTAGTTAAGGACTCATAGGCTTCTAAGTACCACCCAAAGTTGTTTTAAGCTTCCTCCATACGCTTTCTTAGCACCCCATAAGTAGTTTTAAGCAATATTATAAGTATCGCCCTACTAATCACCCCAAAGAAAATTATAAATAATTTTATAAAGGCACTTCTTCAAGAACTAATGCGTTCACTCAAAGTAATTGTTTTAAGCTAATTGGTTTGGAGCTGCTGAAAAAATTTTTTGTGTCAATTTGGGTTTAGGAAATAAACTGGATGTCAATGTTGTAACTTTGTTCGTACTCTAATTCTTGATTAATATGTCTATATTGGGAAACCATTGATCTGTATATAATTCAAGACTACTGTCATCAAGGTCAGATTAGTTTCTAAGTTTTGTGTTTTCTATAAAGGACAATTGGAAATGTGCATTGTGTATTAAATAATTTTAGGGTAATATTTTGTAGTTGTATGATTTCAATAATTTAATATCTATTTAGGAAATAATTTCAACAAAGAGCAATTTACACGGACTTTTGATCCAAAGACATTTTTTAAAAGTCAGAGGTAAGCGTACTCTAATCCTGCGAGGTAATTATCCGTATATGAGTAGTGTAAATTGTTACCTTTGATGAATTTTAAATCTTTTATGTGATTTGCTTTACTTTGATTATTTATTTTGCTTTATTATTGGTATTTATTGTGAATATTTGTATTTCTGAAATTTTTGTGAAATTTAAAATACCTATTGAGTTGGAGAGAGTTTGTGTTCTGATCACTGAATAGCCTTGAAAGTGATTTCTGTTATTTAGATAGGAGATTCTGCAACTGTTGGATAGAGGAGGTGACTATAAGTTCAGAAGCAAAAGAAGATTGACGTTCAGCGTAAGGGACATCTGTATGACACACACGCACACACACACGCACACACACACACATGCACACACACAAACACACACACATACACACACATATATATATAGGCGAAATACAGGTAGCGAGAGGTCATTGAGCCCCACATTTTGTGAGATAAAATTTTTGCAATATTTAATTTTTACCCTGTATAATATTTTAGTAAATAAGCTTATTATTCCTATAGCACATAAAGTAAAATTCCATATAAAACAACACATTTTAAGTACATATAGTGTTGTTTTATACCACTTACAAGACCAATTTTGAAACAAGTTAGCCGGCAAAAATATAAAAATCTGTACTTTTCTAAAATGTAAATTCAGTAATACATTCATCCTCGTTAAAAAGACCATTTAATATACGTTATTTCATTCAAAACACAATTGCGAGTTTCTAAAACGAAGTATTTACTTTTAAGGAAGCCATTTCGAGATGGTTCTGAAATTCATTATATTTACGTTAACAAGCTAGTTATTTTCAATTCAAGGAATGCAATAACACCGGGAAATACTGTAAAACGTGATAAAATAGAAAGTTTTAATGGCTATATATTACAGAAGCTCGTAATGGAGAGAGATAACCAATGACTAACTTCATTCATTAATAAAAGATAGGAAGCTTTTATGGTCGCAGTAAATTTTAAACTGACGGGCCATTAAAGATAATAACACACGAAATTGAGGTTCATTGTTACATTATGGAGTGACTCATATTTCCTAAAATGTAATCAGAAGATTCGAGACCTATGACGTATTTAGAATTTTATTATATACAGACGGAATTAATGAGATTCATTCAAGGTTTAACAGTCAAGATTTGAATATAAGTACTTCAACATTAGATCATTGATTGATAGTTAATTAATAGTGTTTTATGGAGTGCAACGACGAGTAATTTATTGCTTCAATACATATAACAAATTATCTTGGTGCAAGGTCACCCGTTATTTTAATCTATTAAAAATAAAAGTACTTTTGAAAACTGATACTTCGACTATGAAGATTAAAAATGAAACCAGGAATTTTTCGATGCGATTAATTCTAATGGAAACGATCTTTAAATAGCGATAGAGACAAGATCACCAGCAAGAATTTAATAATTCAAAATACAAGTATTCCTTTGTTTTAAACTTAAAAGGACAATTCGTATATTATTAAGTACATTAAACTAGTATACGTTTTTATTTTGCGCATAGAAAATTATCTGTGAATTGTAAGTTTTCAATTTAGCAATTTTGAGGTCAAATTTCGATGTAATTTAACCGTTACAAAAATTTCTGCTCAAAGTCGCTGATCAGCTACACTGAAACGGGGTGATAGAAGAGTATTTAAATTATCCATAAAAATTTTAAAGAAAATTTTATGACTTCTACATGAGATGTTTTGGAGTTTTCTAATTATCAGCAAGGACTATGTAAAGATTGTATTAATATGTAAGTAGTGATAAAATGGTGTTTCTTTCAAAACATTTAAGCTGTAAATTGCATTTATAAGCTTTCTTTATATCTGCGTGTGTAAGTAGATTTCTTAGATAATGTGCGTAGAAAAAGATGTTTTTGAATGTATTGAGGATTGTTCATAAAAAAATGTTGTTTATATGTTGTTCATACCTGTACTGTTGAGATTTCTTTGTTTCGTTTCATGTTCATGAAGTCCACAGCATATTTCTTGTTGAGCTAGCAAGAGAAAACGGGCATATTAAGGTAAAAATCCACATCATATTATTTTATCTTCTCAATTATTAGCCATTGCATCTTTATTGGTCAGGGCGGCTGTACCCGAATATATATATATATATATATATATATATATATATATTGCTGTGATATCCTCCTTTGTTTGCGGGAACTGGGTCCTTTCAACAAAAAAATTCTAGTCCCACAGATTGGGCGTCATAAACGGCTGTGATCCTCTTTTCGCCTCGGCTGCTCACCTAATGTTATAAACCTCCTCATTCATAAAAAAAACAACACATTCCTACCAAAAACATCAACGTTAACTCTATTTACATCAATATTCAGAATACATTAAAATTTCAAAATTAAAACTCAGCATAAATTTCAGTTTTCAAAAGAATTTCAAGATTAATTTTATTATCCTTTTAATGTGCATCCAAAATTAAAGTCCTTGTTGGATGCCTACTAATTAATATAACAATATAAGCAGACCGAGTCTGAGTATAAAGGAGCATCTACCACCCCTTTACGTTAATTAACCAGGTTCGTCTAATTGAGCTCAAAGACATACCCAAAATTTCATCATATTACCGAACATCAAAACTAAATACTCCTTTCTACTTCAACAAGCAAATTTCATCTTAAAATTAAAATTTTATGGTTAGTACAATTTCACTAATGTCCATTTAAAGTAAATCAATTATAAAGTTATTCAACACACACAAAATGTCAAACAAAATAGTATAATTTACCTGAAGGTTACTGTCCTCGTAGCTTCAAAGTACATCGTCCCTTTAGTTAATCACACCATTCCAACAGGATTATATTTACGGCTTCTAATTCTCAACGCTTTTAAAATTTTCTCCATCACCAGTTGTTTCTGGGCTTTTCCGGAACTCATCTATGTATATCTGACCCTTGTTTCGTGGATCCAGACACGTATTTGAACCATTTAATTATTAACACCCCGAAAAATAGCAAATAACTTCATACTTCTTTCACCAATATACGCCAAAACTGCCTACTTTTGTGTATACATTTGTCGTTGTAAATTTTGCTAATTGGTACAGTGAAACTAAATTTTATTACTTTGTATCTAAGTGCACTGAAGTACATTCATGTTAGCACGTAAATAACCAACTATTTTGAATCACTAAAATATACGAGCAAAATTTTACATTATTTTATCAAACTAAAATGCACTGTTTAACATCTTCAATCAAGTCGCGGATGTAAGAGCTTTTAACGCATCGAATAGTCAAAAGTCTAAGAGTCTAAGAGCCTAAGAGGCCGAAATTCATATTACCACCGGTATATATAGCAAAAAGCCTGTCTGTCGGTCTGTTCCCCAAAACGGGTAATTCTAAAGAATTTCTCATGCCATGTTCCCAGTCTGTCGCTCGCGCGTCGATTTTTACGAATTTTCACTCGTCCCATTTAAATCTCAGAAATTTCAACACACGGCACGCAAGCATGTCCGAGAAAAACTAATTAATTTTGTACAGAAATTGTTGTTTCTACCTCTGATATTTGCATCCTATTTTCAACCAATTGTGACCCTCGTGACGTTGCTTAAATCCCGCCTTTTACTATATGTGTCTTTGCTTGACGCATTTTCTCTTTCCTTTTCTAACCTGTTCGTATTGGTGCAAATTGATATTCTTTATTATCGATTATATTTTAGTCCATGTGGACTGTTATCTGGGTTTAATAACCCCGTATCGCACATTCTCGTGAATATTAAGCCCCGGTTTCTCCAAGATTCTTTGAAACTATTAATTATCTACAAAATTTACGTCGTATGTGATATTTAAACTACGCAGGTGTTCAAAATAATATTAATTCTCAGAGTTTTATTTTCTGGTATTATAATCTTGGGTTTTTACAAGTTTCTATAGATATTATCTGTTACTAACGATTCAATTAACTTCAATTAAAAATAATAGCCTTTAATTTTTAGTGAATCCTAACTAAATATTAATTATTATCTGTACGCTTTGTCTACTACTTGTTACTTAAAATAGGGTTAATTAATATAAATTTTGCACGTAATTTCCATTTGTTTAGGAATAATTACATTACACGCAGAGCTTTTTAATACTGTTTCTTTTGATATAAAGCGTCTTGTACATGATTTAAATTTCTTATTTTTACTGAAACGACCGAGTTTATTTATGCTTCAAGGTTTTAATAAAGCGTATTATTTAATGAAATTCCTTATACACGGTGATTAAAATTATTTGATGTGATTATTTAATTTTCTACCCTGGTCTAAATATGAGTATTTTATATATATAAGACAAGTTATTTGCAGTCTGCAATAAGAAATAGTATATAAAATAAGATGTATCTGTAAACAAACTCTTATGAAAATAATCTTATTTTATATACTATATAGATATTGTTACACAATTTTCTTCCTTCTGTTCGAAGCCCCACGCTTGTGAAGGCAAATTGTTTTGCATTTTGGGTACTATGAACTCGAGCACCACTGGTGGGCGTCATAATTCTCTGAAGTCACTTATGATTCTGCGTAGCTTACCTTCGTTCCCCACAAATTGGACGTCATAAATTCTCGAAGTTTACCTCGGCTGCTCTACTGAAAATCTAGTTCAAACTCCACTGTTGGGACACCATAAATCCTGGGAATTTACCTAGGAAGCTGAAAATAAAACCTCACCTAACTGCAACTAAGCTGCAATTTGCAAAATACTTTCCTACTATTCTATCCAATAAACTCAACCACGACAATTCATCACATTCTATTTACACAAAAAAATCCTACATCCAAAACTTTTCAATTACATATATCCTCATTTAGGAATCAATTCATTTTCAAAATACAGTAATATAAAATTTTTGCTCATCGTACAAATACACCATTTAAAGTAAGTGGGCTTAACCTCATACCCGACTTTAACCCCTGTTTGTTATGAGTTCACAGTAAAACCCTTTTAAACATGTGTGCAAATTTTCGAACATAAATTACAAAACGTTCCCTTTACTTTGTACATAAACAACCTTGACACAATTATATAAAATAATCATCCCTACATAAACATATTTCAATTAATTCATTATAAAGTTCAATAATAAATTCTTTGGTCCATAGAATTCAAAAATACACGCATAAAGCACAAAATGTCAAAACACATCAAATAAACTCAAAAACAATGTTTTCATAAAATCAGTTACCTGGAAAACATCACACCGCATGTGCCTGCACTCTAACCATCGAAGATGTTGCCCTCGACTATGACTTTCTGTAATGGAAACGCTCCCAAGTTGAATCACACCATCCTTGTCTGCACTTAGCTATCCAAATCTCTCCAATTAAAATCGATACCACATCCCAACCACTCAAACTCCTCTACTGGTCCATCCACCATCGGTGAACCATTACTCGATGTATACACAATTTCCAATCCAACTTTGGACGCCTTACAAGCCCCAACAACAAAAGAAAACTGAAGTCTGTACTTACATATCTTCTATTAAGCTTAGCTTTTATTTTTATAAATGTACTTCATCATTTCTAAACTGCAAGTACTACAGCACACCGACTTGTGTGGGTAATTATAAATTAAAACTTCTTAAAAGCACTTACAATATACTGACAATTATGTAAACTACTAGTTATATGTGCGTCGATGACAAGCGAAGAAAAGAAAAGAGCCTCTCACCTCTTACGGCTGTTTAAATAGCCCAAAAATACCCCCTTATCACTTAATTCTCACAATTCACCACCCCACAAAAACTAGCTTTCTTAGTAAAATTTTTAACCGTTGCAACATTTCTCAAAACAAACTCCCGTGTTAGTTTTCAGTATTTCCTCGTACTTTCATAAGCAAACATCAACGGTCTTCAAACTCTCAGAATTTTAATATACGAAAACAACTTTCAACCGTCCAATGGACACTTTAATTCCTCGAATCTAGCCTGAACTGATTTCAAATTCTACGTTAATGCACGCCCCTCATGTGATACTTGTTAACCTCATCGCTCTTCTTCTTACATCCGAAAATTTTTCATCTAATACTTCATTTACGAATCCCCAACACATATACCTTCTCTTAAACTTAAACTGTCACGCGTCTCCCTTTTACTTGTGAAGTCCAATTACCTTTCTTTGTTTCTCACATGCATGCCAAATCAGTCCTTGAAACAATTCACCACTCCTAAATATTATACATCTGTCTTAGTCTTATTAATACCTGATCTAGTAAGCTTTCTACTTTCATTCTTAATTACTTGGCTATAGCTTCCATACCTTATTTCTTATCCCCCTTTAAATTGTCGTCTTAAACAAACATTCTCCATCCCCCTCTTACCTATAGCTTTGACTTTATTCCTGTTTCCTAGTTCGTTTCCAAGTCAAATCAACACCTGACAATTCCATCTCCCTCTTTTATATGCTAACAACAGTCTGTTCTTGTTTTATATCGATTCCTGCTTGTTTTAACCTCCACTTTTATTCATAGAAAATATTATTGTAAGCTTGTTTACAACACTTCCCATCCTTGAAATAAATAGTTAATTTGAACGTGCTATAATACTGGTTTTCGTAACCGTCGAGTTTGTTTTCAAAACACTTTCATATACTCAGAAAATATATCTTTCTACCAACTTCATGTTTTTAAGCTAAATTATCTTTTAGAAATATATTTACACACGCTAAATGATACTAAATTAATGTTTCAACTCCCTTCGAATTATAATGTATTCGTCAATAGGCTCTATTATTTTCATAGAGTTTGTTTACAGATACATCTTATTTTATATATTGTTCTACACAATTTCTTATTGCGGACTGCAAATAACTTGTCTTTTAATATATATATATATATATATATATATATATATATATATACATATATACATATTTATTGCTGTGCATCCTCTATGTCTAAGGTGCCACTTACCTTTGGAAGTGCCCCTCTTATGTATTTCTACTTACCCTAGTTGAACTCAAATCAAATTAATTTTCAGTTCATAAATTTTTTACCAAGTAACTCAAATTACTTATAGTCTTTATAATTCAATACCAGCACATTTCAGTAAACAGAATCACCACTTCAGTAGATGACGCCCACCAAGCTCACGTTCCTGGACTACACCCAATGTCTGCTTTCTAACTAGGACAACCATCCCATCTGGATTCGTTCATCCAATTCCCCAACGATTTGTGGATGCCTTCCATACAGCTCCCCATCCAGAGTCCAAACTCCACTTAACGTTCAACCAACACTCTCGTTCAAGACGTAATTCAATCGCTTAGTTTAGTAACATCCAGCAGTACTCGTCGTAATTATTTATAAAAATGTTCAGCCCGTTTACTTTAATTACACCTACTTCTGCTTTTATAACACTTAAAATAATATTCGACGGACTGCACTATCGCCCGGTTTTTAAATTAGGATGTCTTCTCAATGATACTCAATGTAAGCGAAGTGAATCAGAAAAATAAGCGAGAATCAAGAGAGCCTTGCCACCTCCGGCAACGCTTATATAAGCTCAAAACCCCCCTTTTGTCGCGTATTTTTACTCTGCCTTCTTCGAACTCTAGCAACCGTCACACAATTCCACAAAATTTGTTCGTTTCAAAACTAAGAATTTCACCACTTTAACGACACTTTTACTCCGAAAAACCAATTAAATTAGCCAACCGTCCGTATTTTCCGTGAAATCCGTCACTCTACTGTTTCCTCTACTAAATTCAAAGCACGCCTCTTATGCCCGCGTCTATATTCTTATTGCACTCACGCTCTAATAACCACCTTTTTTTGTCCTTGTCTCGTTTTCCTACTTACAAAGTCGACGTTACTTCCACCCTACTGCTATCTTTATCTACCGCATATTTTCCGTTCTTCTTATAGTCCCACTATTGTCATGTCGTCTACGGTTAGTGCTTTTCCTACACGTGCGTCTTGATAAATTAATAACGTTCACAAACATGTTGCATCTCCGTCCCGCTTATTTATTGTTTAAAATATACTCTTCTGTCACGCGCTTGAAAACTATTTCTCATATAGCCTGCTATATTTTCCATCTTCCTCTGTTACTTTATAACGATTCTCTGTCCCTTAATTTTATTGATTTGTTTGCAGACTAGTCGTCTGTTTGTTAACCGTATATCTTTCAGTTGGACAATACTTTTAAATGTTTTTGTAACGTATTCTAGCCTTCACTAGAATTGCTTATCTCCCCTAAGCTTTTATTCTCTGAACTCCTTGGCTGTTTTCAACTTGTTTTGCTGCCTCAAACATTGTAGCATTCTACGAATTTAATAAATGTGCGTTACTAAATTATGGATTTTTACCCTGCAGAGCTTTAATACTGCAAATTTTCGTACGCAATTTTCCAACTTGCATTAAATTAACGTATACAAATTATTGATTTGAACCTTCATTGAAATATGGCCTTTTATCCCAGTTTAATTAATTTGAAACGTAATAAATACATTCGTGTTTTCTATATACAGGGTGCTTACATAAATACATACTTGACCTATTTACACGTGGTTAGACTTACTCATCACAGTAATATATATATATATATATATATATATATATATATGTATTAATTATTTCTTATTTATATTTATTTAAATACTTTATATACAAAATTTTGACTCTATTTTTCGTGCTTTAATTATGTCTGGTCGGTCTACAAAAACAAAAACTTATATAAGTATGCCTCGACTATTCAGAACCTCTCTTTCTCAGGGTATCTACACCTACCTACCGTGGGTTCGGTGATAGGTAGATGGTCACGACACCGAGCAAACAGCACTACCTTAATTTTAGTATACGTAACCCTTTTTTATGCGTATATGCCAAATCTAACAAACAGATCCGCGTAGCCTTGTGCCAATTCAAATACACTTACCAAAATGACTTTGACGTTCCGAAAAACACAGTACTCACCCGATTTATCCTCAGCTGTAGGCTTTTTCTTTAACTCTGGCTAACGATCTCGGCCACCGGCTGTGTCTTCACACTGAGCTCCACTATCACAAGGACTACTTGGCTTTCCAGACACCAGGTTTTTGATATATCTACTTTTATTTTCCACCCAAATCTATAAATAATTACTGAATTTAGAATTCAGAATACCTTTAATTTTAATTTCCCCGCGCTAATTTTCTTCTACTTATACTGTCGTTCTGTTTAAACACTCCTTCTAATCCAACAATATACGATCCAATACCAATCTTTAACCTGCTCTTTCAAATTCTGTGCTGCTTTATACTTTCCACCCAATACTTTTCAATCACAATGTAATACCCAAATCACTTCCAATTCGTCTTCCTTCGGCCTACTAAATCCACTCCAAATCTTACGTACTTCAATCCAAATCACTCTAAATACCCACTCTTATTTACACCTGCCTCGGTGCCGCTCCAATATCTAATCTTCTAACTTTCCACTCTTCTTGACTCGTACTGTTTCCTCTGACTATCTATACTCTTCTCTAATTTAATCAAAAGCTTTAACTTCCAAAAGATTTTATTTCAACTTTAAAATATCCAACTTAGTACATTTATTCCAAAACACCTCTTTTCACCAAAATTATTCAAATCGTTCTCGTTTATTATTTACCTAGGTGATACCGCCACCTTCAAAATTATTATGCCTACTCTTTATACATTTCTAAAATCCCAACACCCAATTATATCGTCGCCACTAGTGTTGTGTCACTAATACCTATTAGTTATCTTTTTACACTTTACGACTATATAAATAACTGTTCGATCATTGGTACATATGATCGCGTCGCACTTAAATCACTTTTGATACAATATTTTCACATATAATTTTGATAATACAAGTTTGTCCAAAGGTTGGTTCTAATACGTACGTGCCGAAATGTTTCACATATAAACCTGGCCATGTGTTGTGAACAGTGGAACTTACACAGACGCAACCGGCTTTTAGACCAGCAAATTTACACTCTATGGATTATCAACGTACAACTTAGTATAAATCCTGGAATACTGAGTTTTCTCACGTCATCAAGTCATTCTTTCACGTATTGGCACTTTTTACTCAGACCAACCTACTTTAAATACTTTACCATTTGTAAAGTACGGCAAACACAAAATTTACAATTACGTGATCTGGTCATTGGCTTGTTTTGGCATATACACAACCTTAAAACAACAGAATACTCTTTATACCCTTTTAGCCATTACGTACACTTCAATATATATATATATATATATATATATATATATATTGCTGTGATATACTCCTTTGAATGCGGGAACTGGGTCCTTTCAACAAAAAAATTCTAGTCCCACAGATTGGGCGTCATAAACGGCTGTGATCCTCTTTTCGCCTCGGCTGCTCACCTAATGTTATAAACCTCCTCATTCATAAAAAACAACACATTCCTACCAAAACATCAACGTTAACTCTATTTACATCAATATTCAGAATACATTAAAATTTCAAAATTAAAACTCAGCATAAATTTCAGTTTTAAAAGAATTTCAAGATTAATTTTATTATCATTTTAATGTGCATCCAAAATTAAAGTCCTTGTTGGATGCCTACTAATTAATATAACAATATAAGCAGACCGGAGTCTGAGTATAAAGGGAGCATCTACCACCCTTTACGTTAATTAACCAGGTTCGTCTAATTGAGCTCAAAGACATACCCAAAGTTTCATCATAATTCAGAACATCAATACAAAATTCCCCTTTCTACTTAAACAAGCAAATTTCATCTTAAAATTAAAATTTTATGTTAGTACAATTTCACTAATGTCCATTTAAAGTAAATCAATTATAAAGTTATTCAACACACACCAAAATGTCAAACAAAATAGTATAATTTACCTGAAGGTTATTGTCCTCGTAGCTTTAATGTACATCGTCCCTTTAGTTAATCACACCATTCCAACAGGATTATATTTACGGCTTCTAATTCTCAACGCTTTTAAAATTTTCTCCATCACCATTTATTTAAAGTTGTTTCTGGGCTTTTCCGGAACTCATCTATGTATATCTGACCCTTGTTTCGTGGATCCAGACACGTATTTGAACCATTTAATTATTAACACCCCCGAAAATAGCAAGAAATTCATGCGTCTTTCACCAAAATACGCCAACACTGCCTAATTTTGTGTATACATTTGTCGTTGTAAATTTTGCTAATTGGTACAGTGATACTAAATTTTATTACCTTGTATCTAAGTGCACTGAAGTACATTCAGGTTAGCACGTAAATAACAAACTATTTTGAATCACTAAAATATACGAGCAAACTTTTAAATCATTTTATCAAACTAAAATGCACTGTTTAACATCTTGAATCAAGTCGCGGATGTAAGAGCTTTTAACGCATCGAATAGTCAAAAGTCTAAGAGTCTAAGAGGGCTTGTTTATATTCATCTCGGTATATATAGCAAAAAGCCGGCACGTCGCTTTTGTCCTCAAAACGGGTAATTCTAAAGAATTCCTCATTCTATGTTCCCAGTCTGTCGCTCGCGCGTCGATTTTTACGAATTTTCACTCGTCCCATTTAAATCTCAGAAATTTCAACACACGGCACGCAAGCATGTCCGAGAAAACTAATTAATTTTGTACAGAAATTGTTGTTTCTACCTCTGATATTTGCATCCTATTTTCAACCAATTGTGACCCTCGTGACGTTGCTTAAATCCCGCCTTTTACTATATGTGTCTTTGCTTGACGCATTTTCTCTTTCCTTTTCTAACCTGTTCGTATTGGTGCAAATTGATATTCTTTATTATCGATTATATTTTAGTCCATGTGGACTGTTATCTGGGTTTAATAACCCCGTATCGCACATTCTCGTGAATATTAAGCCCCGGTTTCTCCAAGATTCTTTGAAACTATTAATTATCTACAAAATTTACGCCGTATGTGATATTTAAACTACGCAGGTGTTCAAAATAATATTAATTCTCAGAGCTTTATTTTCTGGTATTATAATCTTGGGTTTTTACAAGTTTCTATAGATATTATCTGTAACTAACGGTTCAATTAACTTCAATTAAAATTAATACTCTTTAATTTTTAGTGCATCCTAATTAAATATTCAATTATTATCCGTACATTTCGTTTAATACTCGTTGCCCAAACTTGAATCAATTAATATAAATCTTGCACGTAATTTCCATTTGATTCTTTACTTTGGAATAATTAAATTACACGTTGAGCATTTTAAAACTTATTTTTAATAAAACGAATGAATTTTTCTTCTCCACGGGTTTTTAATAAAGCGTATTATCTAATAAACTTCCTTATACACGGTGATTAAAATTATTTGATGTAATCCATTAATTTTCTACCCTGGTCTAAATATGAGTAATATATATATATATATATATATATATATATATATATATATATTGCCGTGTTAGCCTATATGAATTATGCGGCTTCAATTGGGCGTCATAAATTGCCGTGTAACCTCTTTAAAACCTCGCCAGAGTAAAAAAAATCATTCGAAAATTTAATTTATTTACCAAAACTCGTCATAAATTTCACAAAAAGAAAATTTCAAAAAAAAAATTCTTACCCAGATTCCTGCTTAATCACTTTAATTGATTTCTTCAACAGCTCCCTGGCTAGCTCAGTTGGGCATCCTCTTGGATACCTAGATTTACTATCATACTCTTTATCGTTCACGCACACTCTTAATAAAACCACAAAATAATACCACAATCATACAGTATTTATTTACCACTATTTACAAATAATTCAAGATTATGTACATTTCGGTGCTCAAGTTACACCTCCATAAATGATATCTTTGTAAAGTCCTTGTTTTTAAACTGAAATATCAAACACATTGAATGTAACAGGAGTAAATGGGCCCTGAATAATACCTTATTTTTCTTTTTTATTTTATAATTATTTCTAATTAGTACACTCTGGAGTATGGTGAGCTCATGATAACCCAGTTTATTTTATTAATGTATGCTTTTTACTTTGCATACTCTTACTACAAACACAAAAAAACCCATGTACTCTTAACAATAAAAATTTAAATTCATGAGGAACGTTAATAAGCTTTATATACACCTTTAGATTTATATTCAAATACCATCATCAAAGTCTACTCTCACACATCACAATAATTTTCATAGTTTATAAAAAACAGCAATTCTAATGCGTTACCTGGAATTTTTTGAAGATTCCTACTCCGTTGACGAAGAAGTTAAGTTCTTGCACTCTCGGTCTCGTGGTTCCGCTCTGCTTGCCGCCTCCAGCTATTTATAGATGAACACCATCTAAGTTGTGCTGCATGCTATTCATTCAAGATCCATCCAAATCCCAATCCAAGTATATTACACTTTTTTTATAATTGCATAATTTATTTTACGTTACTTTACTTTACTTTACTTTACTTCACGAGCTTGTTAAAATATATGTTGCATCTTAGTTTAAAATTAAACTCGTCACTAACCACGTTTCAAACTATGAGGCCAACACTGTACTATCTAATTTAAAAATTTTAAATACTTACAAGCTCGTGGTGGATATCTGTACGTAGTCTAAAGCAATGAAAATACTAAGAGAGCCCTATTAATTTTCTTAGAGTCTTTATACAATCAATATGCCACCTCTCGGCCACTCTTCACGCGAAATACTTCATTTAAAATAATACTTCTTCAAATTTTGGTTTAACCGTTTTCGATATCTTTGAAATTTAGCTCGTTGATACGATATTTTCCGAAAAACCCGCATTCAAATTTTCCCGTGCTTGTCTGTTGAACAACTAACTATTTAGACCAATAATATATTCAGTGACGTCTTAAAACCCCGCCTACATTAAACTCTATTTCTCTCTTATGCATATTAGATGTTTCCTTCTACCCTCGCTTGAGTGGTAGAAAATCGATATTACTGTCTGCGTGCTATCTAACCCACGTGGACTGAATACGTGCGTTTCGAAGTGAACTGCTATTATGCCTGTCTCATTCCGAAGCATATCATTGATTGTCCATCCCTTCTGCGCTGTAAGTAAACTTTTGGTTAGCATTCATGCGAACCGTCCGACTGTTTGCACAATATACCTCGAATTTTGTCTTTTATCTACACAAATAAGGAGAAGTTGACCTTTCCAAAACATGCAGGTGTTCAATTAACATCGTTTTAAAATAACATTTCGAGGAGTTTGCGTTTCAAGGTATTTCATATATTCGACGTGTTCGTTTGTTAGTAAAGCGTTTCGCCTTGGTATTATCGATTTTTCATGCTCTTATGCGTATTAGACGTTATAACCCTTTCAATTAAACACAATTAAATTAACTAATAACTTCCATTGGCTTACACAATTTATTTTCTTTACGAACCTATTAAATTTTAAACCTTACTTGTAAAATTATGGCAATACTTGTTACTTTAAATTAACTAAATGAAATAAATTTCGCACGTAAATTTTGGTTGTTCCCTCTATACAGGGTGTTTGAAATTGCCTTGTTCATACTTAAATTTAACCCTTTAAAACCACTACAATATATAAATATATATATATATATATATATATATATATATATATATATATTAGTGAATAGTGAATAAGATGAAATAATAATTTAGACTTTCATGCAAAGCCCAAATGATCATTTCAAATCGAGCTAGTAATTTTCCATCTTTCATTAGTACCAAGTCACTATCACAAACTTGTGGACATTTTTACCCACATATTTTGACTATTACCTGAACCTGAGTGGATGACTCCAAATTCTCCAGGTAAAAAGTCCACCTGACTGCACCAAGTCCTACACTACCTAGCTATTTCTAACTTTAAATTGTCTAACCTCTCTACACTAAAAACAACGAATGTTCCCAGCCCGGATACTTAGTTCTTCAGACTTGCTGGTTTCTTTCTTTTGTTGCATTTTTATCTCTTGTAATGGTTCTTAATGTATAGTTTTGTGAATAGTTGACGAATTGAAAATGTCATTCCACAAAAAAAATTTACTTTGATCGAGCTGCTTAACAGCACATCAAATTATAGATCAGACAAGATTGTATGAAGATGCTGGACATGATGCTTTGAAAACATGATCTTATGACTATAAATTATAAAACGCCCTACTTTTTTGGTACAATTTAAGACGAACGTGTCGAGCTATTATTGATAAGTTATTTTTGTGTTGTATTTCAGAAGCACCTGCTGTTCTTCTAAAGGGTGTTGAACGCATAACATCGCACCAGTAAGCATCCATAACTTCCAGTGTTGATTTAAACTTGTATTTTATCTGTCGTTTTTAAATGACCAACCGAGTGTATAGTTCAAAAACTTTGTATAAAGCACAAGCATAACGCGAGGCACTTGGGGTTTCTTTCGCTAAAATCAGTATGCAAAATTCGTTTAGCTCATTACCTCCCACAAATTAATTCAAGGCCTTATCTATAGTAAACGCCTGTAATTAACACCAAATGAAAACTGTTCTACATAATCGATTAATATATTGGTGCTTAGTTGTTTAATTGATACCTAATAATTAATGTGTCTTGACACCAGAACAACGTAACCTGTTTTTTAACAACCTTGCATGTTTAACATTTTTCTTATTATGTCCGTTGTAAGTTTGACTCCGAATTTGGGATTGTTTAAAAAACGAAAAAAGCTTGAACGTGGTCAGAACCAGACGTGTAAATTTGGGTTTAATTAATATAAATTTTATTTAGCTTCTACCTGGTGAATGCTATATGCTCCAGCACCAAAGTATGCGTATTATTTTAAACCTTAGCTTATGAAATGTCCGATTTATTAAAATTTAAAACATCAATTGTTTTCACCAACTTGGCTTTTGTCTACCTGTGGCTATTATTTATTTTTAGTTTTGATAGATATAAACATTTTTTTTTGTCATTTGGCATAACAATCACTTTTCAACAGCTCTATTAGAAAGTTCCAAAAATATTGTCCGTGCATGGTTGATATTCGTGTGCTCTTTTTTTCAATCTAAAAAAAAATTAAAATGCCGCAGCAACAGCTAATTAGGCATTCTCAGAAACACACCATAGCTTCGTATAGGTGTTTTAATATCTCAAGGAGCTGCGGCATATACTGGGGGTAAAAAAATATCGTGGTAGATTTTTATAGAGTTTTACTTAACCTATAGAGAATTCTTTTATAGCAGCAGCAAGCCCAGGGTAAGGTTAGTAGGATGGAAAATGGCTTTTAGAAAAAGAAAACTCTTAAGACTTTTTAGTTTAGTTTTGACCCACGGTCGCATGAGATTGGGTCAATGAGTTTATTAAAGTTGGAAAATAAAATAATGGACGCCACCTAAATTTTTTTTAATGCAACCGACTGAATCAAATTTGAGAAAAGGAAAATTTGGAAACCTAAATTATCACTAACCACTTTAAATACAAAGTTTGATTACCACAAATATGTTACTTACATCTGGTTGTCTTCTTCACTAAATTAACGAAGTTCTAGGGCGGCTCTGAAACATAAATACTACAAACATAGATACCCTTTATATCTTATGATCCTGTATAAACACGGAATCTTTATTTTAGTTTCAATTAGTTTTCATTGTATCATTATACGCATTCATTATAAGGTAAATCTTTCAATTACCTAAGAAACTTTGGAGAAGTTTAATAATTATAGAATAATGAACTGAAGTCAAAAATAATTCTATACTCTCATTTAAGATAAGTTATGAACATTGTAAGTGTAACTTAATAAAAAATAAAATTCTTATAAATGTAGTTTCTGTTTTACTCAGAGGATGCAAAACAAATCTTAAAGTTTAATTACTACTAAATCTTGATTTGGATACTTAACTTTTGGTGACAATATTTATTTTTATAATTATTAGTCTGAGGTAGCGCTACGAAAGACTTTACAGTTCTTTAAAAATTTACTCAACATGAGGCAAAATTATAAATTAGTTAATCTCAGTGTAAATTTTACTTTCTGGAATTAGGCGCTGTTAAATGAACATCTTGACATTTGAATTTGTAGTAAACAAGATAAAATATTGAACTTTGTAACAAACAAGTGACGATTATTTATCTGCACATTTTACCCTTGTTTTATATACAACCGGTAAAGTATAATTTATAAATTTGAGGACATTATTAATTACAAAATATTGTTTTATGAATTATAACATAACATTTTAAAAAGATAAGCTTTTAGCAAATAACATGAGAAAATTATTCGTGAACGACCTATTAGTAAATTGCATAAAGCAGCATGAGGTAGTTACAACCTTTCAAAAAAATTCACTACATATATATATATATATATATATATATATATATATACATATATTGCTGTGGATCTCGGGTAAGCGCCTCCAGCAACAAAAATATATTTGCAAATTTTATTAACTTTTCAAAACTCAAAAATTGCACATAATAGAAAAATTTTCACAAATTACATAATTCAAAAAAAAAATTTCTTGCTCGTTTTCCTCTCTTCCTCGGTTGAATTGCCAATTTTCTGCACCTGCTTCTGGCTAGCTCAGTTGGACCTCCTCTCGGATATCTAGATTCACTCTCATATTCTCAATCGTACCCACACACACTCGCAATAAAAGCACAAAATACAACTAATATACAATCTTTTATTTATTACTATTTACAAATGAAATTCAATATTGTCCACATTTCTGTGATCACGTTACACTTCAATAAATCCTATTTTGTAATGTCCTGTATTTTCTTTTAAATTATCAAACACATAAAATGTACCCGGAGTAAATGGGCCTTGAATAATACCTTCTTTCTCATTACTTTTTTATAATTTATTTTTAATCTAAGTAAACTCTGGAGTATGGTGAGCTCATGATAACCCAGTTAATTATGAATAATGTATGCTCTTATACTTTGCATACTCTTACAACAAACTAAAAAAAACAAAGCCATGTACTTTTCACAAAATTTTTACGTCCTGATGGAACGTTAATAAGCTTTATTGACACCTTCAGACTTCTAGTTAAATACCATAATAAAGTTAGTTCTACGTATTATGTTCAATACGCAAATAATCCACAATACCTTCAAAATCACTCTCATACGTCACCCAATATTCACAGTTTATAAGAATCACAATTTCAAATCGTTACCTGGAAATTTCTAGACGATCTCCGCTCCGTGGACGATGCCATGTATTACTTCTACCTGGTCTACAGGCCGTTTCTAGCTATTACTAGCCGAACCCCATTCAAGTTGAACTGCTAGCGCTGCCTTCACGGTGTATCCAAATTCTAAATCCAAATTAAACATACGTCTTTCACAATTAGTTACTTTAAACCACGTTACTTAACGTCCCGACACGAGCTTGTTTAAAAATATTATCGGTGATACCTCAATTAAAAAATATGTAATCTCGGCACACAAACCGCGTATAAATTATGAGGCTCACCGTGCAATATAATTTTAAAATAATTTTATTCTACTTACAAAACTTGTGGTAACTTCCATACGTAGTCTGAAGCGATCGAAATATTAAGGGCTTTAATTATCTTTTCGAAAAATATTTATACTTTTAGACTGCCACCTCCTGGCCACGTTTATCCGAAATCCCCCGTTTACAACAACACATTCCAACAATTTTGCGCTCAACCGATTTTTAAGTCCGCGAATTTTAGCACGTCGTTATGATATTTTCAGAAAACTACGCTACACTATCCTCGTGTTTGTCTCAAGTCAAACTAACCATATCGACCAATCGTATACCTACTGACGTTTCACAAATCCCGCCTATACTACCGTTGTCTCTTGCTTATGCGTTTTCTACGTCTCTTTCTAACCTTGCTTGAGTGGTAGAAAATCGATATTCCTGTTTGTCTGCTATCTACCCCACGTGGACTTACTACGTGATTTAAATAACCCCTCATTAGTATTTCCTGCGAACACATGCGACCGTTTACAATATACGTAAAGTCTTCATCTTTATCTACACAAAATAATTGGAACTTGACATTTCCAAACCACGCAGGTGTTCAATCGTAACGAACGTTTTAAATAACAATTCTAAGAGTTGGATTTCACCGTATTTCAACCCCACTGATACATCTGTATGCCTGCAACGCGTTTCACCCTGGTATCAGTGACCCCTACACGCTTTTATGCATATTATACGTAAATAACCGTTTAATTAAATTCATAAATTAATGGCATTGGCTTCTAACATTTTATTTTTTTTGCAAAGCTATTAAATTTTAATTATTATTTGTAAAATTTTGTTAATACTCGTTACTTAAAAAATGAACTAACAAATATAAATTTCGCACGTAATTTCTGGTTGTTCCTTTATACAGGGTGTTTTGAAATTGCTTCGTTTATTTTTATTTTTAACCCTTTAAAACCACTATAATATATATATATATATATATATATATATATAATAGAGAAGAATAATCCACATTTGGAATGCAAATGAATGCTTAATATATATTAATAGTTATTAAGATGAATGAAAACCCAACTTTATATTTAAAGTTGAATTATTCAAATCGAACTAGTATTGAAAACCACTAAAGAACGGTACAGCAGGACTTGAACCTGCAACCTCTGATTTTCCGGAAAATCAGAGGTTGCAGGTTCAAGTCCTGCTGTAGCCGTTCTTTTAGTGGTTTTCAATTACTAGTTCGATTTGAAAGGGTAATTCAACTTTAAATACAAAGTTGGGTTTTCATTTCATCTTAATAACTATTTATATATATATATATATATATATATATATATATATATATATATATAGCTATAACGCCGCACGCCGATGTAATTAGCGTTCAGTTTCCTGCTGCCCGCAACCGCTTTGTGTCTCTAAATAACGTAAAATTTAAATATGCCTCGACTCTTTCAGTTTAATCCACACGGAGTATACGACGTTACGATAACAAAGAATTTACCCCTCTTTTATCTGACACCTTCCTACTTAAATGAGACAAAAGAAATTGACCAAGATTTGTTTAATGACAAAAAAATTATATACACTTTACAGCTTGATAATATGAATCACTATTCGACAAAGTAAACCCCTGAGTCAAAGTAATAATGATATCGATTTGTTTATCCCCAAAAGTATAGCTCGCTTTAGTCAGTTAAAAGCCAGCAAAAATGATACCGTGTACTATTGGAAATACCCTTGAACGTTCAATGGCTTTTCTCTTTTACGTAAATTTTCACGTATAAAAGATTTTTGATGACCCTTTACATAAATATTCTGGTATAATAAAAATGTGAATGTTTAATAAAAAAGAAAATAATGCCTTATGCTATTAGATAATGTTCTGACCTGTACTTTTCCTTGCGTGTCTTTTTGTTCTCCCTATTCTTGGATCTGCTGCTGCGTGTTGTTGACCAGTACCCCTGGATTGTTTTTAGTTATGTTCACTTGTTGACGATTTTTCAATTACGTCTTGCATTTAAGGAAATTGAATCTAGTTATATACATAATTCATGTACTAATAACTTGATCATCCCATTTTTGCAACGTTTGGAATTATACAAACATGTAATTATATTATTATTAATAGAGAAGAATAATCCACATTTGGAATGCAAATGAATGCTTAATATATATTAATAGTTATTAAGATGAAATGAAAACCCAACTTTGTATTTAAAGTTGAATTACCATTTCAAATCGAACTAGTAATTGAAAACCACTAAAAGAACGGCTACAGCAGGACTTGAACCTGCAACCTCTGATTTTCCGGATCAGTGCTCTAACCAATTGAGCTATCTAGCCCAATTGTTTAGATGATGTTATACTTAATACTACTGAAGCTTGGCTCTTGTTAACGATTTTCAGTTACGTCTTGCATTTAAGGAAATTGGGCTAGATAGCTCAATTGGTTAGAGCACTGATCCGGAAAATCAGAGGTTGCAGGTTCAAGTCCTGCTGTAGCCGTTCTTTTAGTGGTTTTCAATTACTAGTTCGATTTGAAATGGTAATTCAACTTTAAATACAAAGTTGGGTTTTCATTTCATCTTAATAACTATTAATATATATTAAGCATTCATTTGCATTCCAAATAAGACTAGCAGTCTGCATCGAACAAAATGGTAATATTTTTGAACACTTGTTGTAGTCAACTTACCCCTGTTCGTTACATTATTATACTGTTTTTCCACGCTTAGTTATTGTTAAATCTTGTTTTTGTCTGCCATTGATAAATAAAAGTTTATTTATTGTTGTGCCGTTTTGGCACTGGATATTTGATATCAGATTTTATGACAGTAGCCTACTTAGTTTTGTCTAGTCTCAAAACTGCATAAAAAAATATGTTTTCTCAATTTTTCAGATTTTTTTCTTATGTAACCTATAAAAAATTATATGTCAATAGAAAGCTCCACAAAAACGCTATTCAATGGCGAAATCCAATATGGCGGGTGCCATTTAAAAAAATTGACTTTTTGTTTATTTTGCGTTTAGCTACATCTTGTACAATAAAAAGTAAAAACAAGCATATCGCGCTATGGATAATAATACAACAGGATGTGGAAAATTATGTCGTGCAAGAATCAACTCTCCAAGTTCAATACAAAAACTTCTGCAATTTTTCAAAGTTGACATGATTTTGACATAAAATGACTCATAAAAAGCAAACCGTCCATTGTAGACCTAAAGTACCTCTGTATGATTTTGTTCAGCATCAAAAGAGCTTTTAGAATATGGTATCAAATCTAGGGTGTTTCATTTAAAAAAACATAACTTTGGGTTGGAATCCAAATTGACACACCCTGTATATAGGTGAAAATATTTTTAGATTGTGCAGCCTAGCCGTGGCTATCGTTTAAAAAAAACCGGAAATTGATATCTTGAATAGCATAAAAGTTATAAAACTTTCACGGAGGACGTGGACACCCTGTATATATATATATATATATATATATATATATATATATTGCTGTGTACCCTGTATTAGATTCGGGTACTCCGCTTTTCGAATCGAGCCTCTACGAATTGGATGCCAAAGAATGCTGTGAAACCTACAAAGTTATTAAATTACCTGGTTCGTTGACTTTCTTCTGTTAATCGCCTCGGCTGCTCCCCTAGATAACTTTCATCCTCATTCATAAAAAAAAACAAACACATTCCTACCACAAACATCAACGTTAACTCTATTTACATCAATATTCACAATACATTAAAATTTCAAAATTAAAATTCAGCATAAATTTTAATATCAGAGAATTTCAAAATTAAATTTATTATCATTTTAAAGTGCATCCAGAATTAAAGTCCTTGTTGGATGCCTACTAATTAATGTAACAATATATGCAGACCGGAGTCTGAGTATAAAGGGAGCATCTACCACCCCTTTACGTTAATTAACCAGGTTCGTCTAATTGAGCTCAAAGACATACCCAAATTTTCATCATAATTCCAAACATCAATACTAAATACCCCTTTCTACTTAAACAAGCAAATTTCACCTTAAAATTAAAATATTATTGTTAGTACCATTTCACTACTGTCCATTTTGAGTAAATCAATTATAAAGTTATTCAACACACACAAAATCTCAAAGTTCAAACAAAATAGTATAATTTACCTGAAGGTTACTTGCACTCGTAGCTTCAATATACATCGTCCCTTTAGTTAATCACACCATTCCAACTGGGTTATATTTACGGCTTCTAATTCTCAACGCTTTTAAAATTTTCTCCATCACCATTTATTTAAAGTTGTTTCTGGGCTTTTCCGGAACTCATCTATGTATATCTGACCCTTGTTTCGTGGATCCAGACAAGTTTTTGAACCATTTAATTATTAACACCCCCGAAAAATAACAAAGAAATTCATACTTCTTTCACCAATATACGCCAAAACTGCCTACTTTTGTGTATATATTTGTCGTTGTAAATTTTTACCAATTGGTACAGTGATACTAAATTTTATTACCTTGTATCTAAGTGCACTGAAGTACATTCATGTTAGCACGTAAATAACAAACTATTTTGAATCACTAAAATATACGAGCAAACTTTAAATTATTTTATCAAACTAAAATGCACTGTTTAACATCTTCAATCAAGTCGCGGATGTAAGAGAGCTTTTAACGCATCGAATAGTCAAAAGTCTAAGAGAGCGAAATTCATATTACCACCGGTATATATAGCGGATAGCCGGCACGTCGCTTTTGTCCTCAAAACAGACAATTCTTAAGAATTTCTCATGCTATGTTCCCATTCCGTCGCTCGCGCGTCGGTTTTTACGAATTTTTCACTCGCCCCAGTTGAAAATCTCAGAAATTCTTACACGGCACGCAAACATGTCCGAGAATAACAAATTGACTTTTATACAGAAATCGTTGTTTCTACCTCTGATATTTGCATCCTATTTTCAACCAATTGTGACCCTTGTGACGTTGCTTAAATCACGCCTTTTACTATATGTGTCTTTGCTTGACGCATTTTCTCTTTCCTTTTCTAACCTGTTCTTATTGATGCAAATTGACACTCTTCATTATCGATTATTTCAGTCCACGCGGACTGTTATCTGGGTTAAATAACCCCGTATCGCACCTTCTCGTGAATATTAAGCCCCGGTTTCTCCAAGATTCCTTGAAACTATTTGTTATCTATAAAATTTTCGCCGTACGTGACATTTAAACTACGCAGGTGTTCTGTATTTCGTGCTAAAGCATCCGACCGTCTCCAATATCCGTAGAATCGACATGTTTATCTAAACAAATTAAACTTAAATTGCCTTTTAAAAATACGCAGGTGTGCTCAAACGTAACATTTTAAATACCCTTCTACGATTTGCATTTTATGCTTATTATTAATAATGGTTTAATTAACTCCAACTAAAATTGACTTCTATCCTTTCATTTTTAGCGAATACAAATTAAATGTTAATTATTATATGTACACTTTGTTTAATACCGGTTACTTAAAATAGGGTTAATTAATATAAAATTTTCACGTAATTTCCTTTGTTTCTTTACTAGGAATAATTAAATTACCCGTAAAGTTTTCTAATACTGCTTCTTTTGATATAAAGCGTCTTGTACATGATTTAAATCTCTTATTTTTACTGAAACTAATAAAATTTTATGCTTCACGGTTTTAATAAAGCGTATTATTTAATAATATTCATTATACACAGTGATTAAAATTATTTGATGTGATTATTTAATTTTCTACCCTGGTCTAAATATGAGTATTTTCCGCCTATTTGAATACAAATAATCCCACTTATTTGAATGCAAATATAAAGCATTTAGACAAAAAAATTACAAAAAAAATTGCCTATCTCTCTCTACCCTTATCTATCTAACTTACCTAACTTATCCAATCCAAAAAAATATTTACACCTATCCTATATCCCTATCCTATTCCTAACTCTCACCTAATTGTATACACCGAAATTATCCCTAACTTCATTCTACTTATCCATCTAATCCTATATATATCCTATATACCTATCCTATTCCTAACTTTATTCCTAACTCTCCACTAATCTTATATGAAATATCTATACTTAACCTATCTTATTTTCTTCCTACGTTTACTCTTTATTCTCATCCTAAATCTATTTCTAATTATCTCCCATATTTATCCTATACCTAGCTTTATTTTCTATATCTATACTAAAATTCACCTATCTCTATCCTTTGTTCGTCAAGTTATTTAAATCTAACTCTCTTCTTGACCCTCCAAGTCTTTCTTCTAACTATCCTAATACTCTTCATCCCTATCTCTCCCCCTTCTATATCTATACTTATCCTCCCTATTATCTCACATACAATAAACTTATCCTCCCTATTATCCTGACTCTTAAATATTACTTCTTCTTCAGTCCCTACACTTGTCTGTTTCTTATTTACTATTTTTTTCTTTTCTGCCGACAAACCAAACGATACTACTTTAAAATTATCAAATTTTCCCTCTACGGAAAATCCTATGTACCTTCTAGAATTCTTATGTAATGGAATCCGCCAGAATGAATTCCTTAAATCTACTTTATTAAAAACAAACTTACCACTTAACCTCATCAAAAATAATTCTGCCTTCACCTGCTCCCGGAATGCTGCTGTTGCTTCTACCCCCACTAATTCTGCATGTTTTTGTACTAAAGCTTGAACCTCTGCTTTCCTATCCTCTGGACATCTTATTGTGTTGATCTGTTAACCTTCATCATCCTCTACCTCTACTACATTAATACTAAACCCTGTGTCATCCTCTGTGACTTCATAACTGCCCTTCCATGGCACTACCCTATCCTTAATCCTTATTACCTTCCGTTCCATATCTATCAAAACCCCTAACTTCATCATACAGTCAACACCTAAAATGCTCTGAAACTTCAGTCCAGGTACAATTACAAACTCCTGTTCACAGCTTAAACCTCCTATATCTATCCTAAGCACCACAACACTATTTACTACAGCAAACTTCTTTTTATTTGGAGCTACTAAATGGCTACGCTTTATAGGCATAATTCTATCACAAACCTTATCCCTAATTTTGCTGACGAATTCCTCCGATATTAAACTCGCCTCTGCCCCTGTATCAAGTAATACTTCTACATTATTCTCAAAAATTTCTAAATTAATAATTGGCAAACATAATTTTTTCTTAGTTTCTGGCTCTACTTCCTCCTCAATTTTGAAAAATTCACGTGGATGTTCATATACGTTTACACTGAAATCTAGTGGTCTGTCGCGTTCCAAAAATCCTGTCCAGGTCTGTTTTCCCTACTCGGTCCTGGTCTAGCCGTCACCTCAGCGTATGTCCTAGGCGTTTCCACTCGTTCCGTGTCTGTATTAGCAGTCCCCCTCATGTCCTGTGAACTATTCCTTTTGGTAGGTTCCGGTCTCGGTGCAGGTCCCCTTCCTAAACTATTACTTCTAACGTATGGTCGTCTCTGTTCCCAATTCTGTCGCTGGTATCCGTAATTATTCCCCCCGTCTAGCGTAGTTGTCCCGTCTATTGTCAAACCTAACTGTGTTGATCTGTCTTTCCCTGTTATCCCGAGGTCGTCCACTACTTACGTCGTCGTACCTCTGCAGGTATTCTAGAAACATTTCTCTGTCCACTATGTTCTGTAGTGCTACGTGCTGTCTTATTTCTACCTCGAAGTGTCGTGATAAATACTTAATAATTTGTCGGTCCGTCAGTGGTGGGTTCAGTTGCTTTGCTATGCTATACTTGCGTATAGCATATTGCTCTCTACTTCCTGAAAATTCTCCCTTAAATTTCCCTGTGATTAAGTCGTCTCGTACCTGGTCTTGTCTGTGGTCACTCCAGTAGTGCTTTAAAAATCTGTCCTCAAAGTCCTGATACGTGTCTATGTCCTTTCCTACTAAATTGTACCATGCTTCCGCATTGTCCTTTAATAAAGCCTTTATCGTATTCAGTTTAGTCTGTTCGTCAAATAAATTTCCCACTAGATTTCTTACGCTATTAATAAAAATTTGTGGATTTACCCTGTTATCGCCATAAAACTTCATGTGTTGGTCCAATGATACTCCACCTGTATAAAATCTGGGACCATCCCCCGTTAAATTCGACATGTTGTATTTGATACTACTAACTTCGCGTTCTACCCTGCCTAACTGATCCCTACATGAGTCCGTTACTTCAGTCATTTTTATATTAATCTCTTCTTCACAAAAAATGCGTACTTCGGACCTTAAATGTCCCATTTCCTGTCGAAGACCTGTAATATCACGCTCATTTTTTTCAACCCTATTTTCAACTTCCCCCATCTTTACGGTAAGACTATTTTTAAATTCTGCAAATTCTTTCGTCGATTTTTCTATTTTATCCCCTAATTCCTGATTTAATTGGTCAAATTTCTTATTCGATTCTTCACTCATTTGCTCAAATTTTCGATTTGAGTCCTCTCTAACCCCGCTTAACGTCTCATTCATTCTTTCAAGCATCCTCATTATCATTTCGTTTCCTTGATCCCCTGATTCCGTCCTCGACTGATCTCTACTGCCTCCAGCTTCTTCCATTTTCGAATTTTTCCCACACAATGCACTATCGTCACTTCCAATTTCCACTCCTTGACTCCTTAACCACTCTTTTCTCTGCATACGTTCTAATCACTCACACACACTCTAAAATACTCTTAAATTTTTACACACACAGAAACTCTCTCTCTCAGATCGCCAGTTTCCTGGAATAAAATCACAAAAATTTTATTTGGAACTCGAGCCTCACTTTTGGGTCGCCAAAGAATGCTGTGAAACCTTTAAAATCCGGGAACTCCATTACTAGAATCGAGCCCCACAGATTGGGCGTCAAGGAATGCTGTGAAACCTCTTGAATTACCTGGTCTGTTGATTTTCTTCCGTTAATCGCCTCGGCTGCTCCCCTAGATAACTTTCATCCTCATTCATAAAAAAAAACAAACACATTCCTACCACAAACATCAACGTTAACTCTATTTACATCAATATTCACAATACATTAAAATTTCAAAATTAAAATTCAGCATAAATTTTAATATCAGAGAATTTCAAAATTAAATTTATTATCATTTTAAAGTGCATCCAGAATTAAAGTCCTTGTTGGATGCCTACTAATTAATGTAACAATATATGCAGACCGGAGTCTGAGTATAAAGGGAGCATCTACCACCCCTTTACGTTAATTAACCAGGTTCGTCTAATTGAGCTCAAAGACATACCCAAATTTTCATCATAATTCCAAACATCAATACTAAATACCCCTTTCTACTTAAACAAGCAAATTTCACCTTAAAATTAAAATATTATTGTTAGTACCATTTCACTACTGTCCATTTTGAGTAAATCAATTATAAAGTTATTCAACACACACAAAAATCTCAAAGTTCAAACAAAATAGTATAATTTACCTGAAGGTTACTTGCACTCGTAGCTTCAATATACATCGTCCCTTTAGTTAATCACACCATTCCAACTGGGTTATATTTACGGCTTCTAATTCTCAACGCTTTTAAAATTTTCTCCATCACCATTTATTTAAAGTTGTTTCTGGGCTTTTCCGGAACTCATCTGTGTATATCTGACCCTGGTTTTGTGGATCCAGACACGTTTTTGAACCATTTAATTATTAACACCCCCGAAAAATAACAAAGAAATTCATACTTCTTTCACCAATATACGCCAAAACTGCCTACTTTTGTGTATATATTTGTCGTTGTAAATTTTACCAATTGGTACAGTGATACTAAATTTTATTACCTTGTATCTAAGTGCACTGAAGTACATTCATGTTAGCACGTAAATAACAAACTATTTTGAATCACTAAAATATACGAGCAAACTTTAAATTATTTTATCAAACTAAAATGCACTGTTTAACATCTTCAATCAAGTCGCGGATGTAAGAGAGCTTTTAACGCATCGAATAGTCAAAAGTCTAAGAGAGCGAAATTCATATTACCACCGGTATATATAGCGGATAGCCGGCACGTCGCTTTTGTCCTCAAAACAGACAATTCTTAAGAATTTCTCATGCTATGTTCCCATTCCGTCGCTCGCGCGTCGGTTTTTACGAATTTTTTACTCGCCCCAGTTGAAAATCTCAGAAATTCTCACACGGCACGCAAACATGTCCGAGAATAACAAATTGACTTTTATACAGAAATCGTTGTTTCTACCTCTGATATTTGCATCCTATTTTCAACCAATTGTGACCCTTGTGACGTTGCTTAAATCACGCCTTTTACTATATGTGTCTTTGCTTGACGCATTTTCTCTTTCCTTTTCTAACCTGTTCTTATTGATGCAAATTGACACTCTTCATTATCGATTATTTCAGTCCACGGGGACTGTTATCTGGGTTAAATAACCCCGTATCGCACCTTCTCGTGAATATTAAGCCCCTGTTTCTCCAAGATTCCTTGAAACTATTTGTTATCTATAAAATTTTCGCCGTACGTGACATTTAAACTACGCAGGTGTTCTGTATTTCGTGCTAAAGCATCCGACCGTCTCCAATATCCGTAGAATCGACATGTTTATCTAAACAAATTAAACTGAAATTGCCTTTTAAAAATACGCAGGTGTGCTCAAACGTAACATTTTAAATACCCTTCTACGATTTGCATTTTATGCTTATTATTAATAATGGTTTAATTAACTCCAACTAAAATTGACTTCTATCTTTTCATTTTTAGCGAATACAAATTAAATGTTAATTATTATATGTACACTTTGTTTAATACCGGTTACTTAAAATAGGGTTAATTAATATAAATTTTGCACGCTTTGTTTCTTTACTAGGAATAATTAAATTACCCGTAAAGTTTTCTAATACTGCTTCTTTTGATATAAAGCGTCTTGTACATGATTTAAATCTCTTATTTTTACTGAAACTAATAAAATTTTATGCTTCACGGTTTTAATAAAGCGTATTATTTAATAATATTCATTATACACAGTGATTAAAATTATTTGATGTGATTATTTAATTTTCTACCCTGGTCTAAATATGAGTAATATATATATATATATATATATATATATATATATATATATATATATATATATATAAGAGAAAAGTAGGTTTAATGAGTCTTAAATTAAACAAAGTAAAAAGGAATTGTTGGCAAGTGACTCAAATTCAGCCACGAAGGCATACTGTCGACGCGTTTTGCCCTAATATGGGCTCATCAGGACAGGAGTAGCAAAGTTGTAAAATTTAACACAGACACCTTATGGGAAGTACAGCATCACCTAGCTCACAATTTGTGTCTTCGTGTCGTTTCACCTGACATCGCAAGTTTTAACAACAGTCGACACGGAGGAGATCCGGCTCAACTGCCTTTTTCCATAGCCAAAAGTTATATTTAAGAGAAAAGTAGGTTTAATGAGTCTTAAATTAAACAAAGTAAAAAGGAATTGTTGGCAAGTGACTCAAACTCAGCCACGAAGGCATCCTGTCGACGCGTTTTGCCCTAATATGGGCTCATCAGGACAGGAGTAGCAAAGTTGTAAAATTTAACACAGACACCTTATGGGAAGTACAGCATCACCTAGCTCACAATTTGTGTCTTCGTGTCGTTTCACCTGACATCGCAAGTTTTAACAACAGTCGACACGGAGGAGATCCGGCTCAACTGCCTTTTTCCATAGCCAAAAGTTATATTTAAGAGAAAAGTAGGTTTAATGAGTCTTAAATTAAACAAAGTAAAAAGGAATTGTGGGCAAGTGACTCAAATTCAGCCACGAAGGCATCCTGTCGACGCGTTTTGCCCTAATATGGGCTCATCAGGACAGGAGTAGCAAAGTTGTAAAATTTAACACAGACACCTTATGGGAAGTACAGCATCACCTAGCTCACAATTTGTGTCTTCGTGTCGTTTCACCTGACATCGCAAGTTTTAACAACAGTCGACACGGAGGAGATCCGGCTCAACTGCCTTTTTCCATAGCCAAAAGTTATATTTAAGAGATAAGTAGGTTTACTTAGTCTTAAATTAAACAAAGTAAAAAGGAATTGTTGGCAAGTGACTCAAATTCAGCCACGAAGGCATCCTGTCGACGCGTTTTGCCCTAATATGGGCTCATCAGGACAGGAGTAGCAAAGTTGTAAAATTTAACACAGACACCTTATGGGAAGTACAGCATCACCTAGCTCACAATTTGTGTCTTCGTGTCGTTTCACCTGACATCGCAAGTTTTAACAACAGTCGACACGGAGGAGATCCGGCTCAACTGCCTTTTTCCATAGCCAAAAGTTATATTTAAGAGAAAAGTAGGTTTAATGAGTCTTAAATTAAACAAAGTAAAAAGGAATTGTTGGCAAGTGACTCAAATTCAGCCACGAAGGCATCCTGTCGACGCGTTTTGCCCTAATATGGGCTCATCAGGACAGGAGTAGCAAAGTTGTAAATTTAACACAGACACCTTATGGGAAGTACAGCATCACCTGAATTTGAGTCACTTGCCAACAATTCCTTTTACTTTGTTTAATTTAAGACTCATTAAACCTACTTTTCTTAAATATAACTTTTGGCTATGGAAAAGGCAGTTGAGCCGGATCTCCTCCGTGTCGACTGTTGTTAAAACTTGCGATGTCAGGTGAAACGACACGAAGACACAAATTGTGAGCTAGGTGATGCTGTACTCCATAGTGTCTCTATGAGATCTTTTATGTACTTTATATTATATATATATATATATATAAAGTAAAAGGAATTATTGGCAAGTGACTCAAATTCAGCCACGAGGGCATCCTGTCGACGCGTTTCGCCTAATTGGGGCTCATCAGGACAGGAGTAGCAAAGTTGTAACATTTAACAAAACATATATATATATATATATATATATAATATATATAGATTAATTAATAAGATGATATTATGTTAGGTTTTTTATACAATGATTAAAAGATCACTTTAAAAGCAGCTAGTAGTCGAAAGAAGTGAAATATAAGGTTACGGGCGGGATTTGAACCTGTTCTCTTATTCCAATTTATACTTGGGCGCCCTTTTCAATTAAGCTACTGGAGATGGTAATTCAATCGCGTGTGTCACCATCACATCAATCTAATTTTCAATTACGTTTGGTATTTTGTCAATTACATCCGTTTTTTAACTGTTAGACTGACTGCTAGATTTATACAAAGCTTAAATAATCATTTCAAATCGTGCTAGTAACTGAAGTGTAGAAATAATTCGTATATGATTTCTCACTGGTAAAGGAGAAAATTTTAAGGCATTTATTGTATTAGGGACTGTTTATGCAGTTCTTTTAGTTAATCGTTCATTAAGTAATAGGAACCAAATTTATTTACTGCATAACTCAACCTATTAATATTGTATCACAATATACTGCTGGCAAAATAGTCTTTGACCTCTGAGACAAGTTTGTTGATCGTACATTCGTGCGTATAATTCCAGCACATAATTTTCAACCGTCAACTAAATAAATTCCACATTTCAGACAAGTTAAAGACCCTTTTCTGCAAAAATAGCTCCTTAGTTTATAATTCAACTAATTGGAAATGACATTACAAAAAAGAGATTCAAAATATAAAAAGCCAGGGAAGTACAAAATAAAATGCAAGAAAGTTTTTATTCTGATTGTATCTTTTGTTGTGAACATGTTTTACGTACTTAACGAATTAATTGCGACGCCAATAAGGAAATTGTTCGAATTAATGATTCTGGCACTTAACAAATGCTAATTTTAGAATTAATCAGGTGCCTAAAATTTGCAGCCTGACATGAAGTAAATTTTAGACGTTGTAGGAAATAAACCTTTTCACATTAAAAACAGAAAGTATAAGCAAAATTTTTACACATGGCATCCCAGATACTTTAACTAATACATTAATTAACATCAACTAACGTCTTACATTAAGCATTTCTTCAAAATTTTGTTACGTACAAAACTCGTCATCATCATAGGTCTTCAGTCCTGAAAATGGTTAGACGCGTACCCTCATTGTTTCCTATTCTGAACTAACCTACACATTTCCCTGAAATTTACAGTCTGCATCTATCACTATCTGATCTAGGTCTACACCCACCTCTTTTTTCCTATCTCTGCTTGTAATATATCCCATACTATTCCCCAAAAATGCCTTAGAACACATTCTGCCCGTCTATTTCTACTTTTTTTTTCCACAGATATCTTTATTCCCCTACAATTTCTATAACCTATTTGTTATTAACTTTGTCTGTCCATGCTATCATCCTCATACATCTGAAGCACAACATTTCAAAAGTCTGCTGCCGTTTTTCTGTCTGATTTTCCTACTGCCCGTATTTCAGAGGCATACTGCGCTGTGCTTTCAACAATTTTCTTCTTCTTTCTATGTTTGTTGTCTTTGACCCTAGGCGCTGTTCTTTCTTGTTAGGTGCAGTTCGGTCCCCTTCTATTGTTTTACAATTATATACCTAATTTCTTAGACATTCAGTGTTTGTGAGGGGGGGGGGGGGTGCTAACACGGTCCGCTTGAAAAATGTTAGGCGAGCATTTTTCACAAAAATACGCCCTCGTTCGGAAGAGAGGTAAAATGGAGGTCCTGTGTGTGAGTATTGTCACGCACGTTGAAGATCCCTACCTTCGGGTGGAGCATTGAAATACCAAATGTAATGTTGTGAAGGGGGTAAACAGCCTGTGGCTGCCAAGTTTCCTCAGCACTTGAACTATTGCTGATTTAATATTTTTTCCAAGATATCTTTTCGCACAGTCAACATTAGTTGCAGATATTTCACAACCACCACCTGTAGTTGTTTATAATAATCATCACATTTATCTGCGCTTATTTTTGCGTCATAAGGTTTTACGTCTCAAAACTGGTTGGTCACGTTCATCCACTTATTTATATTCTAAGCTAGCTTACACAGTTCCCTGAAATTCCCACACAGCCTATATACAGCTTGATTCCCCTTCTATTGTTTTCTAATTATATGCCCTGTTTCACCGAGATTCATTGGTATGTGAAGAGGGTTAAACAGCCTGAGGTTACCAAGATTTGCCGAATTAATAGTTTTCAAGTAAATCCTTTCATACAATTAATATTATTCGAGACTACTGCACAACCTGTAGTTTCTTACAATAATCATCACGTTTAAGTACAGTTATTATTTTCGTCATTAGTTCATCCATCTTGGGACTGGTTAGATGCGTGCCTCCATTGATTTCTATTCTGAGCTAGCCTACACATTTCCCTGAAATTCCTACAGCCTACATCTTTCACTTTCTGTGTGCAATAGTCTAACTAGGTCTACCTCTACTTTTCTTTTTCCCTATCTCTGCTTCTAATATATTCCGCACTATTCCCATATGCCGTAGCATGTGGCCTATCATCCTATCTCTCCTATTTTTTACCTCAATTTCCAGAGATTCTCCTTCCAACCTAGAGAATTCCCTTTCAATCTAGAGAATTCCCTTCCAACTTAGAGAATTCCCTTCCAACCTAAAGAATTCCCTTCCAACCTAGAGAATTTCCTTCCAACCTAATGAATTACCTTCCAACCTAGTGAATTCCCTTCCAGCCTAGAGAATTCCCCTAAAACCACCAGGGAAAATTGTTGGGTGTTGTGGGAGTACTAACCAGAGACCGCCAGGATAAAGCATTGACATAATGGGAAAAGCAAAGTAAAGCAATATTTGTACTCAGCAAGGGGTGGGTTTTTAAAATGGAATTTCAATAGACGATTCGACGTTAATATTTCATAGCAATGGGAGTGGAATGACCAGAATAAACAATGCAAAGACCAGAATAAACAATGCAAATATAAAAGTCCAGAGATAACCCACTGGTAAAGTAATGAGCAAAATGTTTGAGCAATTGCGAGCGACATCCTAAAGCTTGACTCAGAACGCACCCTGCTCTGTCAGAGTCACGGCAATAAAAATCAAGTGCATTTGGATTTTTTGAAATTGTGGTAAACGAAATAACGAATAAATGCATATAAAGAATTTGTTAAGGCCAGTAAATGGCCGACGCTTGCCAGCTCCAAAAGGAACCACAGAAAGTATAATGTAATATAGTTTTAGGCGCAGAAGAAGCTCCTGCAGTAAATAAAATATGTATACTACACCAAACGCAAGGTACAATTTAGCGGGGTAAAGCAGCACCGATGTTAACAACGTTCCCCTCGCCGACACCGTGCGTAGCAGAAGATGAAAAATAAAAAATGAATGCGATGTAATAAATAAAAAAGTGGCCGTAGACGGATAACAAACCCCGACAACCAAAAGCTCAGAAAAGATCGAGAGCGGGCTTCTTATCCGTTGCTATCGAGACACTTGTAATCCTAAAGGCAGAAGCCGCATATGTGGGATAAAAAACCAACAACCAGCGAAATGATCTGTAGCAATAAGCCGCATCGGGCGATGTTCGTGTTGGGATAGTAATCTCGGAGAAATGCAGACGATTGAAGCTTTTTTAATACGTCAACCGGCCCGTAGCATAAAAATGGATAATTACCGAAACGCTGAAATTTCTCGTGTAATATGAACAGAAGCGCTACAAAAACCCACCTACGCAACGCACGTGATAATTCTAAGCTTCGTTATAATTCTAAATCTCGCAGAACCGATACTTCCGGAGGAGATACGCGATTAATAAACCAATCTTGCCTCTCTAGTTTAGAAGGAATGCGAGCTATCAAGTTTTAGAGAACCGTTTGAAATCTGACGATCTCGTAGGCGGCCAAGCCCACTCATTTAGGGAAGCTGCCTTTTTATCTGATCGATACTCGTGAAGCCTTCAGTGTTAAATCGCCAGGACGGGTCGACCCTCGCGGATCGTGACGCTCGTCCGAACGATTATATATCATCGCTAGGAGGACGACGAGTCCGCTGATTAACCTTAACGTCGTTATCTAGACGACGGGTCTTCTGATTAAGCTTAACGTCGTTATCTAGACGACGAGTGCTCTCTGAATAAGTTTAACGTTGTTATCTAGACGACGAGTTCTTTCTGAATACCCTTGGTGTTTCTTATCGTGACGACATACAAAGTCGTCCTACGATTTTGTTTAGCCTCTTTATTTGAGTCGACTTAGGCGATCTTTGTCCTCCCGTATATAAATAACTGCGTCGCAGCAAGGACGACGAGTTCTCTGAATAAAACTTCCACGTCGCTAACAAGACGACGAGTCCTCTGAATAATATTTTTTTACGTCGCTAATAAGACGACGGATCCTTCAGAATACCACGGAGGCTTTTCAAAAAATTATTGCTAAGACCTCACTAAATCATTCAATCGGTAGTAGCGACGGGCGGTGTTACCATTTTTAGTACCTCTTTGTTCTTAGCTTTGTCTGTCCATGATATCTTCGTCTGTAGCACCACATTTCAAAGGCTTCCCCTACTGTCTAGGCTTCACGGTCGTACAGTGCTGTATCCACACATATGTTTTAAGCAATCTTTTCCTTATTTCTATGTTTGATGTCTTTGAACACAGTAGTTGCTTTTTCTTGTTAAATGTAGCACGACCTTGTGCTAATCTTTGTTTTATATCTTTTCCGCTCTTCCCGTCTTACGTTACTTAGCTTCCTAGGTAGCAAAAATCTTTAACCTCGTGTAAGTTCTTGTTATCTACTTGTATTCTTGTTTTTGATTTATTTTCCCCTCTTTTGCATACTAGTACTTTAATTTTATTTTTGTAAATTTTTATACCGTATCTCTCTGTTAGAACCGTTTCCATTTTATTAAGAGCAGCTTCTAACTCTTCCTTGCTAGATGCTAATTCCGCTATGTCATCTGCAAATCTAAGCATATCAATTTTTGTCCTTGCATAGTAATTCTAAATGTCTTTCTGCAATTGACAGTATTCATTGCTTCTTCAATGTACAAGTTAAAAACTAATGGGGATAGGGCACATCCTTGTCTCACCCCTTTCCTAATGTTTACTTCAACTACGTTCCTGCTCTAATTCTATTATTGCTGTTTGCTCTTTGTATAAGTTCTGTACTATTCGTCTATCCCTATAACAAATTCCAATCTTTTTGAGTATTTCGAACATATTTTTGTCCATTTTACAATGTCGAATGCTTTTTCCAGATCTACAAACCCTATATATACGCTTTCCCCTTTTTCTATTGTTTTCTCCATTATCACTCTCAGAGCTAAAATAGCCTTCCGTGTTCCCCTGTTTCGCCTAAACCCAAATTGATCTTCTTCTAATATTTCTTCAGCTCGTTTTCCATTCATCTTTGTACTATTCTAGTTAATATTTTTCAGACGTATACTGTCAAACTTATTATTCGAAAATCTCGCCTGTCTCATACATATAGCTAACGAGTTGGAAGAGACCTTCTGTTACTGCTTGTTCAGCGGCTTTTAGAGTTTATGCTTACACCTTATCTGTACCCGGTGTATTACCATTTTTCAGACTCTTTAATGCTAATTCAAACTCATCTATAGGATATCCCAAGTCATCCTTTTCAATGTCTGATTCTTGTTCTAATGTTGTTAGTTCCTCTCCTGCATATAAATTCCCTATATTTTCTTGCCATCTACCCACGTTTCTCTACATTTTCTATAATGACGTTTCCTCCCGCGTCCTTTATATTTTTGCTATACGGTTTTATATCCCTAAAATTGATTCTAATTAGTTTGTATGCTTCATCTGTCTTTCCTATTTCCATCTTAGTTTGTACCTCTTTGCACTTTTCATCAATCCATTGTTCTTTAGCTTTCCTGCATTTGCGAATAATTTCCCATTTTATGATTTGTATCTCTGTTTTCCTGTTTCATCTGATTTATTTTAGTATTTTCGTCTTTCTTATTTTTTTTTGTGTATACCCCGAAATATCTCTGACCGCCATGTATAACCTGGATCTAATGTTATTCCATTCTGTTTCTACTTCCTTAGTATCAGATATTTTTCCGGTATCTTTCAACAATTCATTTGACTTTTTTCGAATCTTTCTTGAAAATCTTTATCTTTTAGTTGCTCAAAGTCAAAGTGCCTTTTCCAATCCTTTTTTCAAAATTTTAAATTTAAGTGCAGCCTTCATAATTACGATGTTGTGGCAGTGTTTGTATCTGCTTCTGGGTAGCTTTTACAGTCTTTTACTTGATTCCTAAACCGTTGTCTAACAAGAATGTAATCTATATCTCCTGGCACCTTCCTCGTATATTGTCTTCTAGCATGTTGTTGAAATAATGTGTTTGTGACGATTAAATTGTTCTTGTCGCAAAATTCTACCAACCTATTTCCCTTGTCGTTTCTCGTGCCTAAACCAAATACACCTAGTACCGCTCCTTCCCTATCCTCACCTACCACTGCATTAAAATCCCTCGTAATTATTAAATTTTCATGTCCATTTACGTATCTTAGTATGTCTTCGATATATTTGTAGATCGCTTCTACCTCTTCGTCACTGTAGGTAGAGGTGGGCATGTATACCTGTATTATTACTGTATTTACCGGTTTAGATTCTAATATAACCATGAGTACTGTTTCGTACTTTTGTAAGTTATTTTCTACACGGTGTCCTATCTTTTTTCGCATAAATATTCCTACACCCGATTTTCCTTCTTCTGCTCCTGTATAAATTACCTTGGAATCTCCACTCCAAAAATCCCCCGCCTTTGGCCACCGAACTTTGCCGATCCCTACTATGTCTAGTGCTAACCTACTCATTTCAATTTTCAGGTTCTCTAGCTTCGTACTTCTGACATTCCACGCTTCGACTCGCAAAATGTTTCTGACTCTTATACTGAACTTTCCGATCGCATCCTCCGAAGTAATCCCCTCCCGGAGATCCGAATGGGGGACTATTTTATCTCCGGAATCTATTACCTCAGAGAATGCCATCATGTTTCTCATAGTTTAAGTACGCCGTGTAGTTGGGAGGTAATGTGGTGGTTTCCCGTTGCCTTCCACATCGCGGTTGTGTGTCTTAGACTGCCATACCGACCCCTATGGTCTCTACCAATCTAAGTACCGACAAAGCCGCGAGTTAAGGTTTGGGCTTCTTGGAGTGACTTTTAAAAAAGCTTTTCCAAAAAACTTCTTCTAACAAATTTATTTTGTACTGAATTACAATGATTAATTTTAACTTACAAATACGATATGTTCAGTAACGTTGGAGATCGAAATTATTCTAACTTGACGTTCACTAATTAAATAAATTAAAATTATGGTGAGTAGCTAAACTGACAACAATGTTAAAGTTGAGATGCATTAGACTGACTGGCCTTCTTGGGCTCTCACGTGTATTTATGCTATCCCTGCTCCTCACATTGCTTGTAGGAACTGCAGAGCTAATGTCTGCTTATTTCTGTATTTAGTACAATGTAACAATCTTAATTCTAATAATTGCTGTCTTATAACCTACTGTAAGCTGCACCTGCAGTATCACGTTACGTCTAGAATAAATGTCTGTTTTCGTTCTCACTGTCTGGCTTGTTGAACTTTCATTAACCTTTTTATTATGCCCTTCAATATTACATTGTTGCATCTAACTTAAGTTTTAATAATTCCTAATTCTTAATGGTTCCATCAATTACATATATATTCTAATTTGGAGGATATGTAACTCGCGTCCTCTTTCGGAGACGTGTCTTAGTCTGGTCTCTAACTAACGACCTTACTACTTTGGTTGGACCTGTAGTTTGGCTCTTTAGCTTATTAGAACACGCAAGCCACTTCACCTGTTCTAGTAATCTAGAACTTTGGCAAAGTGCAGGTCCATTCGAAATGGACAAAACTCAACCAAAAATTTAATTCGTAGTTTAAGAAACACCCAATTATCTCAGTTTGTAACTATTTTACGTTCCAACAATACCAATCTGTTGCAGTATTTCTTTCTACTGGTCGGTTGCGTCCAAATGCACCTTGATAGACCATAGAATTTAACTGAACAATAAGATCAAAAATGTTATTAACCATTTAATTTAACTAAATAATAATGAAAACCAAGAACTAAGGATATTAATTTAATAATAAATTTTTTAAAGACTTTTTAACATTTTCTTCAAGTTCATAACATAGTTTTGATTCCTCTTATCAATAATTTTAACCCAGAATGTTATTGAAATTAAGAATATTAAATTCAGTTATAAAATTTGTTGAGAAATAATTTAAATTTGAGAACACCGTGTTTTTAAAATAAACCATACATGTTATTTTTAAACACCGTACATGAATGACTTTGCTACGTTCCATTTCATTGTTTGAATATTTTCTGCATTTTGCACTCTTGTACTCTGTTTTAATAAATTTTTGTTTTCACGTTGAGAAAATGGCTCAATTATACAAGCCCTCTATGATACGCTAGTGGTCAATATTTATTGTAGTTTAATTGTAATTAGATATAACCGCTAGGTTATCTTTGAGTGCTAAAAATATGCTCGATGTTATTTCTATTCTATAATGGGTTATCGTGAGCATTTCTTTAGAAAACAACTTTATAATACGTTCATTGAACTGGCTCTGCATATTTCGAGCGTTGGTTTGCGTGGGTCCCTTTGTTGTAAATATTATAAATCCAACAGGGCAGTTACAAAATCTTTATGGTGAAAACTTGCTTTAAAGGGTGACGTTTCTTTAATAGAAATTTTTATGTTTTTAACACGGATTTTAACCCACATTCTTAGGTTTTTTAAACCTATATTTACTCGATCTTAACACAAAAATCTCACATTATTGTTACTAAACATTTTGTTTGGCTTCCATTTTACGCAGGTTAGGTTATGATGAGATAAGTACATTTCAAATACCAAAAACCCGTAACAGTCTACGTGAAGGAATATCATCGTAGCCAATAGGTAATAATTGCTCTACTCATTTACGATACGTGCATTTACTTCCATTATATAAATATTAAGTTGAGTAGACCATTATTAATGATTTAATGCTGTTATGGTTAAAATAAGGATTTAGTGTATAGTTTGTGTGATATTGTCTTCATATTGATGAATGACTGAGCGAATTTGTTTCAAAATTGTATATAGGCTTGATAATTATCCATCACTTGGGATATTTGATTAGTTATTGGTGCTTGTTTTTTGATTGTGCTTAAGTGCACTATTGTAAATATTTACGTTGTGCATTATGTTTAGTAGATTCAATTGAGACGAACTCGTCGTAGTCAACGTAGTAAGTAGGTAAGATTGTCGTTATATTTATATTTTTAATCGTATGTGTTACGAGGTATAAATATGTATAACCATGCTGAAATAAACCCCATGACAATTCTGTTTATTGTTCTGCTATTATTTGAGTGTTGTATTTGATTGAACAGACTAGTGTTCTATCTGCATGTAGATATCGTATACCTACTAATCATTTTTCAGGCCGAAATTAGGTTGTGTGTTTTTTTTTGTTTACGTCAGCGACCATGTTAGCGTGATATTTGTTTTCTTTCTGTCCCCTCTCTGTAATCGTAATTCGGGCAAACATTCCGTTACTGAATTCGTTCTTCTTCCAAGTCTGCTCATCTTACGTGCAATAAATCTGGCGCCTAACGTAGCGCTCGATTTTCACAATAAAGTTTTATCCTTTTGCCTTATACCTGTTCTGATTTTTGCCCATATTACTTTTTTTCTTTTAATATTTTTAATTTTGCGTATCTGTTGTTTAAAAGTTCCCCAATTTTTAGTTTCAGCTTAACTTATCAGGCTTGTGCTTTCTCTGGTAATTTTAGTTTTCCCACTAGGGAAAGTTGAAAATACTTGCACCTCATTTCTAATTATATCCCTATTCTTAGGTTTTCACTGCTTCGTTACGGAATTAAATCGTCCTCTTTTGGTATACTTTACGTATACTGAAGTTTAATTTGTTCGTTTCTGTGTTAGTTTCGAGGGAGTCCTGTTTTGTTATTCACCATGGATACATGAAGGTTATATGTAAATAAATTGCTAAAACACGAACTTCAATATGAATTATCTTCTCGGGGGTTTGCGTCGACATTAGTGTAGAGGGGATACGTAAAGTCATTCGTAACGCGTTTCCAGTAGAACCGAATCAATCTTTTAACCTCGTACGTTTAATTCTATTCTTATCAATATGTTCATTTAATTTAGGATCTTTTTTAAATATTCCCACGCTTCTCATCCGATATGTTGTGTAACCATACCTGTTATGAGAAACGTCCCTGATTACGGATCATAATTAAATAAATCGATTGCTTCCTGTAATACACATAGTGATACAATTGAAGCGAGTACTTTTTCAGCACTCTGTAGAACGTTATTTGCGCATTTAGTTTAAGTTCTAAGTTCCTTATAAGTACCTTATTTGAGACAACACAGCAAATACATTCGGTTACCTACAATCCTTGTTTCCTGAAAAGAATATATTTGCTTTATTTATAAGTAATAATGCAAGTTTGAATAACGTAAGTTTATTACAATAGTATTCCTATTTGCCGGTTTTCGTTTTCTATCCATTCCAACAATGACTTTAGAAGTGTTCTTTTGGTATGTGTTACTCAAATATTGGAATCGGTTATCATCTTGTTTCCTAATTTGACTTTCGCTCTAATCCTGCATTCCGCTCTGTACGCTATGCGTAATGAATTGTTACTTCAAAAGCAATGCAGGTTTCCTTGAATAGGCTATATCCCTGTACATTGGTGAGTTCGTATGCGCTTGTTAATACTAAAAAGGTTTCTTTTTTAGCTTTTCTGCGTAGGCCGTGCTTTTCTACGTAGACCAAATTATTTTTTGTTTTGTAGCCCCAAATATTCTTTTACATCGGCCCGCTGTTGCGAGTATGGTCCCAGCATTAATGGATTCCAACTTCCGTGGCGATGTTTAGCTGATTCACCTCCGATGATTTGACTGCAAAATGAATATCCTGGCACGTAAAGGTATGTTTACATGCCGAGAGATAAACCCAAGTCGCATTGCGCCGATGGACAAAACACGTGTACCGAATTGTTTAAAGACTAGCTTCCCTGGTGTTACTTATTATTTTAAATTGTTATTAAAATTGCTTTAAATGTACTGTGTTCAACTTTAATTTGATTTTTTTTTTGTTTACTGTTCTCTTACTGAATAGCTTCTTACCTGTTAGTTACGAAATGCGCACTTCGTGGATCAATTGTTAGTTTGTCCGTAAAGTATAATTGCTTTGTTTACATAGTAACTTTTTATTTATTCTTTTACTTGTTTAAATATAAATGACTATATACTTTTTGTCTATGTGAATTATCTCTTACCACGTTTGTAGTTAACCTGGTATTTCTGAGTTTCTTAACCTTACAAATTTTACTGTTACAACCCAGAGTGTTTATACTATTGCTTTTGAAGAATATTATGATGCCATTAAGAACGCTCTTGTTTAACTTGAGTAGTCGGCTGAATGATTTCTTGGGAATATCACAAATAGAAATTTTGCTCGTTTACGCTCTTTACGAGGACACACTCAGCGACGTGGTGAGTTGATGACGTCTACATCCCATTAGGAAACTCTCAAGAAAAATAAAATATTGTTTGATTTACGAATATAAACCATTAAAATACACAGGATATATCGACACTAGCAAGGTGATTTAACTTACTACTACCTTACATTTGATTTTCCAATATTCCACCCGAAGGTATTACATTGACCATGAAGCGAGGTTTTTACCTGGAAATTGTGATTTTTGTCGAGCCCTTGCTATTTCAAGTAAAGTAGGGATCTCTAACGTACTAGCAACACTCACATACCCTACATTTTACCTCTTATCCGAACAAGTGCATATTTTTGTGAAAATGCTCGTCAACATTTTCAAGGGGACCATGTCTGCAATCGAACCCAGGAACTTGGTCTTAGTAGTTACACGCGAACCAACTAAGCAACGGAGCCTCGGAACTTACTACTATCACAAGTCGGTATTGGTGTAAAAGTTAGTACTAGAAGTCTCGTACAGTGCAGTTTGCTGTATACCTTTAATAATTACTTTGGTTGTGTGCTGACGTTAAACCGACTCAAAATTGATTCACCAAATAGGTATGGAAGTGGGTCGCTTGAAGGTCGTACGACCATTGCAATCCGACGTCAAATGTGAAATACAAACGTCGCCGTAACGTTAAATTGCTGCTTGAGATTACACCGTACACGTGTTATCTAATGTTCATGTAACGCAAGCGTTACGATAACATTAAATTAGATTGAAAGAAAGGAAAATAATATTGAATCGACTAACTTGTTGCTGCAGCACGCTACATAATTTTAATTTTTATGTAAAATAGTGTTTAAAAACAAAACTTGCAATTAAATTCGTACTTGTATTCCAATTGAACTGAAAACCACAAAAATAATCGTTTTATTTCTGGTAAATATATAATATAGTGAAACTTAAATACAGGGTTTCAAATTATTTTAAACCACAAAAACGTATACAGACCAATTATATTTTAACTATTAAGTCTTATAGTGGAAGCATGTAATGTTATTTTAAGAAACTTTCAGAATTATTAAGAAAATGATAGGAAATTCATTAACATACACCCCAAAAATGACCTTTAGAAAGTCGGTTTACTAAATTACATGCAATATGACATAGTTTTAATAGACATTGTTGCAATTACTACAAAAGTAAATAAAAAATAAACTGTATTACAATGTAACAACTAGACGCTGAGCAATAGAGCACAGAAGTATAGGGTTTCAAAGATGTCATATTTTTATACAATAACTACAATGTGTGTAATTATGTGGTCTCAGATAAAAAAATAAAATATACATCTACATAAATTATATGGAAACAAGTACTTCCAGCAGGTCATTTTGTTATAAACTCGATTACAAGAATGTGAAATAATATGAAAAACTACCAATAACATATGAAGTGGAAGGGAATTAAAAGACAATAATTAAATTCAATTGAAATTGAAATCAATATATGACGCGTTTACCTGGAAACATTAAAGATTTAGCGATACGCCGGAATAGAACGCGGGGGTGTGGGAAGGTTGACAGGTGTAAGTTAGTCTTTTTTGGGAACCGGCTATAAGTGAACATCGACATGTACAAGTGCACGTAAATAGACGCACACACCTGACCGCGGAATTAAAGGTTGATGTGTCAGTTTTATATGTGAAATAACGTGAATAGAAAAGTAAGGGTAAATTTATAGTGCTCCAAAGAAACCTTAATGGCATTCCCGCAGAGAATAGGTGGCGATCGACATCTAATAAAATAAATACCTTTGCATATGGCAGGGTAGGTTTATGAACGCGTGAGTGCGGAAAATCGTTTGACGAGAAGGAGTAAATCCTAGTGAGTCATCCCTCCATTCAATTGGAACTTTGTGGCATGTTTTCAGTCATGAAGTTGATGTATTTGGATCTTTACTAAATTATAGGAGGAAAATTACTGATGGTGATTGGAAATCTTGGAATTGAAGAGCAAGTACTTTTATGTAACGTTTTAAAAATAATAGTATGAATTGTTAAGTGTTAATTGTGTGTTTTGGTAATAAGACGGTAATTCAGTGAAAATAATTATTTGGTTGAATTCATTAGTGATTTGAGATGCCAGAATCCTTAGAGCAATATAGGGTAGTAAAGTATCAAATTAACGTATTTTGGAAAAGACAATGATATGGCACAAAGTTGGTATTTAACTGCTTTTTTATTTTATGCCAATAATTTGGGATTTATAAATGTGTAGTAATTAAATAGGAAAGCAAGAAAAATTTGGAGTGGCGAATAGTTTTTTTATACTTTTACTACACCAAATTACATAAAAATACTCACTTTTCAATTTCTAGATTTACAACCTAACATTAAGTAAATATGCAAACACAGCAGCTCACTGATTCAAAACATGCCACAAAGTTTCAATTGAATGGAGGGATGACTCACTAGGTCTTACTTGTCGTAAAACAATTTTCCGACAATATATTCGCACTCACGACTTCATGAATCTACCCTGCCAGATACAGAGGTATTGCATTTTATTACATGTCAATCACGGCCTATTCTTTGCAGGAATGTTATTAAGGTATTCTTGGAGCTAGGTAAATTCACCCTTACTTTTCGATTCACGTTATTTCACATATAAAAACAATACATTAACCCCTAGTTCTGCGATCACATGCGTGATTGTCTATTCACACTTTCTTCTAAATGTTGATGTTCACTTATTACCGTTTCACAGAAAAAAACTAACTTACACCTCTCAACCGTTCTATTCGGGCGTATCTTTACACTTTTAATGTTATCAGATAACCGAGTTCCATATAACTGACCTAATTCTCAATTGAATTTAATTATTGTCTTTTAATTTCCTTCTCTACTTCGTATGTTATCGGTAATTTTTCATATTATATCAAAATCGTACTATTGAGTTTATAACAAAATGACCCGTGGGGCGTACCTGCTACTATGTGGTGTATATTTTATTTCTTTATCTGAGACCATATAATTACATACATTGTAGTCTATTGTATAAAAAGATGACATCATCCTTAAAACCCTCATTTGTCTTCTCATGGCCCAGCGTCTGCTTGTTACATTGTACTAAAGTGCACCTGTGTTTTACTTTTGTGGTATTTGCAACAATGTCTATTAGAACTATGTCATATTGCATAGAATTTATTAAACCAACTTTCTAAAGTTCATATTTGGGGTGTATATATATAAATATATATATATATATATATATATATATATATATATATATATATCTAAGAATTTCCTATCATTTTGTTAAGAATTCTTAAAGTTTCTTAAAAGAACATAACATGTTTCCATTGTAAGACTTTATGGTTAAAATATAATTGGTTTGTTTACATTGTTCTGGTTTAAAGTAATTTACAAATCTTTATTTAAGTTCCCCTATGTATTTAATAAAAATAAAACGAATATCTTAGTGGTTTTCATTTTAAATAAAATATATATACGGATTTCAATGCAAGAAGTGTTATTTTTGCACACTATTTTACATAAAAATTAAAATTATACGTGGTGCTTGAATAACAAATTAGATCTACAAGATTATTTTTCTTTCTTTTAATCTAAATTATTGTTAGCGTAACGCATCGCCTTACAAACAGATTTGGTGATATTTATACGCAGGTGATTATATAGTAACACGTACCGTGACGACTGTAGAGATTAAAGTTTGCACAGGGCGAAAATACGGAGAATTTATAATGAACACGTAAACCCATATAGAGGAATTTCACTTTCAGAAAAGCTCGACGTCATTTGACAGATTGCGCAGAAATGTAGTATCAATGGCGTAGTTGAGGTAGTTGATGTTTAGGGGGATGCGTTTGTTAATAGTTGCAGATCAGAGCAGAATAATTGACAGAATTTAGCATCATGGTTACCCTATAGCAGGGGGACAAAGAATATTACTATAGTAAGCCTGCTTATCGTAAAAGGCGATTAAAAGGCGCAGTAAGGGTCAGCAGCCTTGCTGACTAAAATATATTAGAGGGCAGTCAGTTGGTCTTGGGCGATTCTCAATAATTTACAAGGTTGTTGGGGTTTGACCGTGACGGATACGGCTTTTTGCTAAAATCTTTAAAAACTGCGTTGTGGAAAGATATTAGATTTACCATAACATATAACTTAATTAACGTCTTTATGACATAACTCACAATTAGCGGTTTGGCGTGTAAGCTTTACAATAACATATAATTTAACATTTTCCTTTTTTGGAGGGGATAACCAGGTAATATTTCATTTCCTTATAAATGGGAATCATGTAAAGATGTTGAAGATCTTTAACAACCATCAGGTTGCTAATATCTATGTAGAACCAGGTAGATAAGAAAAAGATAGAAGAGTATAGGAAGACCTAGACCAAGCTATAGTAGTAAAATTATTAGAAATTTAGGTTGTGAAGGGTATGTAGAACTTTTTAGATTAGCACAGAATAGAAAAGGAGTTAGAGCTGCGTCAAACCGACCTTGAGTAAGATCGAAAACAAAATGATGATGAGTAACATGGTATAGACAGTAGTGGAAATGGATGGTTCTGGTGCAAATCTACCTTATGGAATCCACCGAATCCACCTGCTTATGGGAATCAACATGTAAAAATTCACTATAAAGTCTTATTTTAAGGGATTTCTACCTTGTGGGGAGGGATTTCCTCCTTGCTCCTTCCTTGTGGGATTTTTACCTTCTTTTTAAGAATTTTTACCGGTTACATTCTGAACCAAATAGTTTTCTTCGACTAACCATTTCATCTTTCGAGATAAATCTATCTTGTTCGGTGTCAATCAATATTAGATTTTTCTCAGCTACCTGAATTTCTAGGAGTTTTTTAGATAGTATTATCCCCCAGGCAGCTACCTTCATTTTAAGATTTTTTACCAGCAGCGATTTCTGACCATCCATATAAAATTTTTTAGCCATGCGACACATCAAATTAGTCTGAAGTTTTACGCAGAATTCTAATCTGTAAACAGATTTAAAATCCGTCCACTCCTTACCGATTTACACACATACCCTCTGCGAGATAAATCGTTCTTCACATTGCCACCCACGAGATAAATGTACCTAGATTGGTATCAATTATTATCAGATTTTTCTCAGCTATCCGAATTTCTAGGAATTTTTCAGATTGCATCATTCCCAGGAGCTACCCTCATTTTGATAATTTTTTACCAACTGGTTTTTTAATCACCCCCTATATACTTGATAGGTTAGGTCAGCGCCGCGACGCTGATCTAAACTATCAATTTTTCCTGCTATCTAACCTAAGTCTACACAAGTCCAACTAACCTAACCGCCGAATTTAATGGGGATCTAGTATTAGAATTTGTTGGTAGTCCTACTGCATTGTAAGCGCGAAAGACACGATTAAAAAGATTAAAGGGGTCTCATGAAGTGTAGTTAATAATATTAATGTAAATAGTTTTAAGGACATTGTACATAATAATTCTGGTGCCCTTTTGCATAGCATGGTGTGTATTCGAAGTCATAAACACCAACTTTATACCCAATTAATTAATAAAATTGGTTTGTCGGGCGAGGATGGCAAAAGATACGTCATCCCTACTAGTACAGCACCCTATGCACGAGAGCATAAAGATATAGGTTAGGTGTTAGTTGTGTTGTATAGATTAAATGTACATAGTTTAGCATTGACTTAACTACATAATTATATTATGACATGCATTTAGAAATTATAATGTAAAGCTAGGAAATTGAAAAAAATTTTACGCTGTTTAAAAGTCTCTCATGTTTTTGATAAAGTGTGTTGGGTTTAGAATGTTTTATTAAAGAACAGGTTTCCAATTTCTTTATAATGGCTTAAGAATAAGCTACATTTATCTCGAAAGAAACAAAATAATCTTTTATATGCTTGCTAGAGAGTATGTGTGTAAAACGGTAAGGGCTTGGTTGCCCCGATTTTAAATCTGTCTACAGATTCGGATTTTGCGTAACACAGCAAAATTAATCCGTATCTCGAACCCCCTAAAAAGTATATACGGGGTGATTAAAAAATCAGCTAATTAAAAAATTCTTAAAATGAGGGTAGTTCCCTGAGGATGATGCAATCTGAAAAATTCCTAGAAATTCCAATAGCTGGGAAAAATCTTATATTAATTGATACCAAACAAAGTACATTTATGTCGTGAGTGGAAATGTGGAGAAAGATTTATCTCGTTGAGGGTATGTGTGTAAAACGGTAAGGTGTGGTCGGATTTTAAATCTGTTTACAGATTCGAATTCTGCGTAAAATTTCAGACTAATTTGATGTGTCGCATGGCTAAAAAATTTTAAAAGGGTGGTCAGAAATCGCTGCTGGTAAAAAATCTTAAAATGAAGGTAGCTCCCTGGGGGATGATGCTATCTAAAAAACTCCTAGAATTTCAGGTAGCTGAGAAAAATCTAATATTGACTGACACCGAACAAGATAGATTTATCTCGAAATATGAAATGGTTAGTGGAAGAAAACTATTTGGTTCAGAATGTTCGGTAAAAATTCTTAAAACGAGGGTAAAAATCCCACAAGGAGGGAGCAAGGAGGAAATACCTCCCCACAAGGTGGAAATCCCTTAAAATAAGACTTTATAGTGGTTTTTACATGTAAATTCCCATAAGCAGGTGGATTCAGGTGGATCCTATAGGTGGATTTGCACCAGAACCATCCAATTCCTCTACTATAGACTTATCGTACTCTCTTAGTGTTACGTTAACGACAATGGCGTTATTGTTATAGTAACACAACGCCACTGATGCCTTGAAAACTACAATAATGAAATCTTCCAAACCGAATTTTATTTTGTGCGCATAGTGACGTTGGTGCTTCTTAAGGTGAATTATCTCTACTGCTTCCTGCGAGAATTGGGGGTATATTCTTAAGGAATATGTGTTTTAACCATACTTGCGACCCCTAGACCATAATTAGGGGATTTTAAGGTAATTATTCAGTGATTAATTCCGTCACATCTCGATGTGAATGTGATTACGTGTTTTGGTACGAGGGGCAAAGAACTTATGAATGCGTTCATGGTTTGTAAACCTTGTAATAAACAATCTCCCTATGTTTAAATTCACTACAAAGCAATATACAATAATCATACATTTTTTCTTGTAAATTTAACCCGCAGCAGTAGCGTAAATAATTATTCTACAGGATCTAAATGCAATTGTTATTTATTGCAACTACAATATGCGCCTTAAAATGATAATTATGCACGTGTTATTGGTACGTGGGTGAAGTTGAAATTCAGTGGTAAAACGCTGACGCGTGCATACCATCCGACATATTAATTTTTGCGGGTGTAATTGCAACTAATAAATGCTGCTTTATGCTTGCGGTCAATCGCCGGAAATACTCTACAGTCTAGGCGCCTTGTTGTAATATGTTTATTGCTGTACGTGCATTTGAATTTCATTACTAATTTTGTTTTCGTGGAAATTATTTGACTCAGTTTATTGTTTGTTCCATTGGGATAGGTACTGGTAATAGTTGCTATTAAAACAAGCATTAAATTACAGTATCCTCCTTTATAAACGCAGGAAATGGCGCCGAGCCTGAATGCAGAAACATAATAATTAAAGTTTAATATCTATTTACTAAGGATTGTTCAAATGCGTGCCGTTGTTACCATTGTGTATTTCTTAAAACTGACGGCATTATGTTGCGCATAAAATGTATCCTTAAAATAAACTATCTAATGTTGAAGACAAATTAAGTTAGCTTGTATTCATGAGTATCGCTGAGTCAAGAGCCGTCTGCGTGCCACTTCATAATTTGGTGATCTCCAATGAATGGTTGGAATACAAAGTGTGTAGTTTTTGAAGTTTATCATCTGTTACGCGTAAAAATGACGATACGTTAGCCCAGAAGGGGCGTGTTAACGTGCGAGGGGGCTTATAATTTTATACATCGACTTCCCTCAGCCGTATTCCATTGTTCCATAAGTGTCGTTTGTACGTTTCAACGAAGTGGACTGTATGGCTATTTATTGGACGTGTTACGTATGCACTAACACTGTTTTTTAGGGTTTATTTATAAAATCACATTTGGAGACACTAATGACTTAACTCACTTTACCGAACCAACAAACGTTTCCCTTCGAAGTCTATGAGCAAGTGTCGCTCACTACCCCTTTGTCCAACTTAATTTCCACAAACACAAAGGAGGTTTTTATGACAGGATATAACGGGACAAAGGATGACAAATTTGCTATTTTATTTATAACTACGAATTTACAACGAGTTAAAATTAAACACGAAAGCGTGCGACAAAGAGACCAAACATCCCGCTCACCAAAATAAGTATGAACTAACTTACTTTATATTTAAAATAATTATAGCTAAGAAACCTAAACCCACAAACTTATATAAGTGAATATATTGCTGTGAAACCTTTAAAATCCGGGAACTCCATTACTAGAATCGAGCCCCACAGATTGGGCGTCAAGACTGCTGTGATATACTCCTTTGTTATGCGGGAACTGGGTCCTTTCAACAAAAAAAATTCTAGTCCCACAGATTGGGCGTCATAAACGGCTGTGATCCTCTTTTCGCCTCGGCTGCTCACCTAATTTTATAAACCTCCTCATTCATAAAATTAAACAACACATTCCTACCACAAACATCAACGTTAACTCTATTTACATCAATATTCAGAATACATTAAATTCTCAAATTAAATTTCAGCATAAAATTCAGTTTTCAAAAAAATTTCAAGATTAATTTTATTATCATTTTAATGTGCATCCAGAATTAAAGTCCTTGTTGGATGCCTACTAATTAATATAACAATATAAGCAGACCGGAGTCTGAGTATAAAGGAGCATCTACCACCCTTTACGTTAATTAACCAGGTTCGTCTAATTGAGCTCAAAGACATACCCAAATTTTCATCATATTCCCGAACATCAAAACAAAATACCCTTTTACTTAAACAAGCAAATTTCCTCTTAAAATTAAACTTTTATGGTTAGTATAATTTCACTAATGTCCATTTACAGTAAATCAATTATAAAGTCATTCAATACACACAAAATGTCAAACAAAATAGCATAATTTACCTGAAGGTTACTGTCCTCGTAGCTTCAAAGTATCGTTTCTTTAGTTAATCACACCATTCAACAGGATTATATTTACGGCTTCTGATTCTCTACGCTTTTAAAATTTTCTCCATCACCATCCATTCAAAGTCGTTTCTGGGCCTTTCCGGAACTCATCTGTGTTTATCTGACCCTTGTTTCATGGATCCAGACACGTATTTGAACCATTTAATTATTAACACCCCCGAAAAATAGCAAAGAAATTCATGCGTCTGTCACCAATATACGCCAAAACTGCCTACTTTTGTGTATACATTCGTCGTTGTAAATTTTGCTAATTGGTACAGTGAAACTAAATTTTATTACCTTGTATCTAAATGCACTGCAGTACATTCATGTTAGCACGTAAATAACAAGCTATTTTGAATCACTAAAATATACTAGCAAACTTTAAATTATTTAATCAAACTAAATTGCACGGTTTAACATCTTCAATCAAGTCGCGTATGTACGAGCTTTTAACGCATCGAATCGTCAAAAGTCTAAGAGGGCTTGTTTATATTCATCTCGGTATATATAGCAAAAGCCTGTCTGTCGGTCTGTTCCCCAAAACGGGTAATTCTAAAGAATTTCTCATGCCATGTTCCCAGTCTGTCGCTCGCACGTCGTTTTTACGAATTTTCACTCGCCCCATTTAAATCTCAGAAAATTTCCACACGGCACGCAAGCATGTCCGAGAAAAACTAATTAATTTTGTACAGAAATTGTTGTTCTACCTCTGATATTTGCATCCTATTTTCAACCAATTGTGACCCTCGTGACGTTGTTTAAATCCCGCCTTTTACAATATGTGTCTTTGCTTGACGCATTTTCTCTTTCCTTCTCTAACCTGTTCGTATTGGTGCAAATTGATATTCTTTATTATCGATTATTTTAGTCCACATGGAGTGTGAAATAACCCAGCTTTAGCAATTCTCGTAACTATTATGCGACGTTTTCCCAAGATTCTTTGAAACATTAATTATCTGCAAACTTTACGCCGAATGTGACATTTAAACTACGCAGGTGTTCAAAATAATATTAATTCTCAGAGCCTTATTCCGTGGTATTTTAATCTTGGGTTTTTACAAGTTTCTATAGGTATTATATGTTATTAACGGTTTAATTAACTCCAATTAAAATTGATTTCTATCCTTTTCATTTTAGCGAATACAACTTAAATATTAATTATTATATGTACACTTTGTTTTACTACCGGTTACTTAAAATAGGGTTAATTAATATAAACTTTGCACGGAATTTCCATTTGTTTCTTTTGATATAAAGCGTCTTGTACATACTTTAAATTTCTTATTTTTACTGAAACGACCGAGTTTATTTATGCTTCAAGGTTTTAATAAAGCGTATTATTTAATACAATTCCTTATACACGGTGATTAAAATTATTTGATGTGATTATTTAATTTTCTACCCTGGTCTAAATATGAGTATTTTCCCCCTATTTGAATACAAATAATCCCACTTATTTGAATGCAAATATAAAGCATTTAGACCAAAAGAATTACAAAAAAAAAATTGCCTATCTCTCTCTACCCTTATCTATCTAACTTACCTACTTTGTCTCCAATCCAAAAAATATTTACATCTATCCTATATCCCTATCCTATTCCTAACTCTCACCTAATCTTATAAACTGAAATTATCCCTAACTTCATCCTACTTATCCATCTAATCCTATATACATCCTATATACCTATCCTACTCTTACTCTATTCCTAACTTTTAACTAATCTTCGCTATACTTTACTTCCCCCTAACTAATCCTATATACCTATCCTATTCCTAACTTTATTCCTAACTCTCCACTAATCTTATATGAAATATCTATACTTAACCTATCTTATTTTCTTCCTACATTTACTCTTTATTCTCATCCTAAACCTATTTCTAATTATTTCCCATATTTATCCTATACTTAGCTTTATTTTCTATAAACACTTACTTCTACTCTTCTATATACACCTATTCTATCCCTATCCTATTTAAATCTAACTCTCTTCTTGACCCTCCATGTCTTTCTTCTTACCATCCTAATACTCTTCATCCCTATTTCTCCTCTTTCTATATCTATACTTATCATCCCTATTATCTCACATACAATAACCTCATCCCTATTATCCTGACTCTTAAATACTGCTTCTTCTTCAGTCCCTACACTTGTCTGTTTCTCATTTATTATTGTTTCCCTTTCTGCCGACAAACCAAACGATACTACTTTACAATTATCGATTTTTCCCTCTACGGAAAATCCTATGTACCTTCTAGAATTCTTATGTAATGGAATCCGCCAGAATGAATCCCTTAAATCTACTTTATTAAAAACAAACTTGCCATCTTTACTTAATTCCGCCTTCACCTGCTCCTGATATGCTGCTTCTACCCCCGCTACTTCTGCATTTTCTTGTACTAAAGCTTGAACCTCTACTTTCCTTTCCTCTGGACATCTTATTGTGTTGATCTGTTTACCTTCATCATCCTCTACCTCAACTACATTAATACTAAACCCCGTGTCATCCTCTGTGACTTCATAACTGCCCTTCCATGGCACTACCCTATCATTAATCCTTATTACCTTCCGTTCCATATCTATTAAAACCCCTAACTTCATCATACAGTCAACACCTAAAATGCTCTGAAACTTCAGTCCAGGTACAATTACAAACTCCTGTTCACAGCTTAAACCTCCTATATCTATCCTAAGCACCACAACACTATTTACTACAGCAAACTTCTTTTTATTTGGAGCTACTAAATGGCTACGTTTTATAGGCATAATTCTATCACAAACCTTATCCCTAATTTTGCTGACGAATTCCTCCGATATTAAACTCGCCTCTGCCCCTGTATCAAGTAATACTTCTACATTATTCTCAAAAATTTCTAACTTAATAATTGGCAAACATAATTTTTCCTCAGTTTCTGGCTCTACTTCCTCCTCAATTTTGAAAAATTCACGTGGATGTTCATATACGTTTACACTGAAATCTAGTGGTCTGTCACGTTCTAAAAATCCTGTCTCATCCTGTTTTCCGTGCTTGGTCCTGGTTGTCCTTCTACAACCTGTGCGTACGTCCTCCTCGTGTTAATATCCGTGTCCCTGTCTCTATTCGGCGTGCTGGTCACAGTCCCGTTTACTTCCGGTAAACTGTTCTGTCGCGTGTAACTAGGTCTTGGCGTCGGTCCCCTAGTCGCACTATTACTTCTGTATTCCTGTCCTCGTCGTTCCCAATTCGGTCGAAAATTTCTGTTGTAGTCAGGCCGTCTCGGATAATTCGGTGTCCTGTTGTCAAACCTAACTGTGTTAACGTTTCGTTCTCGTATCTCTCTTGTCCGTCCAACACATACATCGTCATATCTCTGTAAGTATTCCAAAAACGTCTCCCGTTCTGTGATGTTTTGTAAGGCCACGTGTTGTCTAATTTCCAGTTCAAAATGTCGTGATAGGTACTTGATAATCTGTCTGTCCGTCAAGGGTGGATTCAGTTGTTTGGCCACACTGTACTTGCGGATGGCATATTGCTCCTAGAACCTGCAAACTCTCCCTTAAATTTTCCTGTAATCAAGTCGTCCCTAATCTGATCCTGTTTGTGATCACTCCAGTAATGTTGTAAAAATTTGTTTTCAAAGTCCTGATACGTGTCTATGTCCTGTCCTACTAAATTGTACCATGCCTCCGCATTGTCCTTTAATAAAGCCTTTATCGTATTTAGTTTAGTCTGTTCGTCAAATAAATTTCCCACTAGATTTCTTACACTATTAATAAAAATTTGTGGATTTACCCTGTTATCGCCATAAAACTTCATGTGTTGGTCCAATGATACTCCACCTGTAGAAAATCTGGGACCATCCCCCGTTAAATTCGACATGTTGTATTTGATACCACTAACTTCGCGTTCTACCCTGCCTAACTGATCCCTACATGAGTCCGTTACTTCAGTCATTTTTACATTAATCTCTTCTTCACAAAAAATGCGTACTTCGGACCTTAAATGTCCCATTTCCTGTCGAAGACCTGTAATATCACGCTCATTTTTTTCAACCCTATTTTCAACTTCCCCCATCTTTACGGTAAGACTATTTTTAAATTCTGAAACTTCTTGATTCGTCTTATCTATTTTCTGACTAATTTGCTCAAACTTACGATTCGATTCCTCACTCATTTCTCTAATCTCTTCTAACTTCCTGTTCGATTCTTCCCTAGCTCTATTAGATTCATCGTTCATCCTCTCTAGCATTCTCATTATCATCTCGTTTCCTTGATCCCCTGATTCCGTCCTCGACTGATCTCTACTGCCTCCAGCTTCTTCCATTTTCGTATTTTTTTCACACAATGCACTATCGTCACTTCCAATTTCCACTCCTTGACTCCTTAACCACTCTTTTCTCTGCATACGTTCTAATCACTCACACACTCTAAAATACTCTTAAATTTATACACACAGAAACTCTCTCTCTCAGATCGCCAGTTTCCTGGAATAAAATAACAAAATTTTTATTTGGAACTCGAGCCTCACTTTTGGGTCGCCAAGAATGCTGTGAAACCTTTAAAATCCGGGAACTCCATTACTAGAATCGAGCCCCACAGATTGGGCGTCAAGACTGCTGTGATATACTCCTTTGTTATGCGGGAACTGGGTCCTTTCAACAAAAAAAATTCTAGTCCCACAGATTGGGCGTCATAAACGGCTGTGATCCTCTTTTCGCCTCGGCTGCTCACCTAATTTTATAAACCTCCTCATTCATAAAATTAAACAACACATTCCTACCACAAACATCAACGTTAACTCTATTTACATCAATATTCAGAATACATTAAATTCTCAAATTAAATTTCAGCATAAAATTCAGTTTTCAAAAAAATTTCAAGATTAATTTTATTATCATTTTAATGTGCATCCAGAATTAAAGTCCTTGTTGGATGCCTACTAATTAATATAACAATATAAGCAGACCGGAGTCTGAGTATAAAGGGAGCATCTACCACCCCTTTACGTTAATTAACCAGGTTCGTCTAATTGAGCTCAAAGACATACCCAAATTTTCATCATATTCCCGAACATCAAAACAAAATACCCCTTTTTACTTAAACAAGCAAATTTCCTCTTAAAATTAAACTTTTATGGTTAGTATAATTTCACTAATGTCCATTTACAGTAAATCAATTATAAAGTCATTCAATACACACAAAAATGTCAAACAAAATAGCATAATTTACCTGAAGGTTACTGTCCTCGTAGCTTCAAAGTATCGTTTCTTTAGTTAATCACACCATTCAACAGGATTATATTTACGGCTTCTGATTCTCTACGCTTTTAAAATTTTCTCCATCACCATCCATTCAAAGTCGTTTCTGGGCCTTTCCGGAACTCATCTGTGTTTATCTGACCCTTGTTTCATGGATCCAGACACGTATTTGAACCATTTAATTATTAACACCCCCGAAAAATAGCAAAGAAATTCATGCGTCTGTCACCAATATACGCCAAAACTGCCTACTTTTGTGTATACATTCGTCGTTGTAAATTTTGCTAATTGGTACAGTGAAACTAAATTTTATTACCTTGTATCTAAGTGCACTGCAGTACATTCATGTTAGCACGTAAATAACAAGCTATTTTGAATCACTAAAATATACGAGCAAACTTTAAATTATTTAATCAAACTAAATTTCACGGTTTAACATCTTCAATCAAGTCGCGTATGTACGAGCTTTTAACGCATCGAATCGTCAAAAGTCTAAGAGGGCTTGTTTATATTCATCTCGGTATATATAGCAAAAAGCCTGTCTGTCGGTCTGTTCCCCAAAACGGGTAATTCTAAAGAATTTCTCATGCCATGTTCCCAGTCTGTCGCTCGCACGTCGTTTTTTACGAATTTTCACTCGCCCCATTTAAATCTCAGAAAATTTCCACACGGCACGCAAGCATGTCCGAGAAAAACTAATTAATTTTGTACAGAAATTGTTGTTCTACCTCTGATATTTGCATCCTATTTTCAACCAATTGTGACCCTCGTGACGTTGTTTAAATCCCGCCTTTTACAATATGTGTCTTTGCTTGACGCATTTTCTCTTTCCTTCTCTAACCTGTTCGTATTGGTGCAAATTGATATTCTTTATTATCGATTATTTTAGTCCACATGGAGTGTGAAATAACCCAGCTTTAGCAATTCTCGTAACTATTATGCGACGTTTTCCCCAAGATTCTTTGAAACATTAATTATCTGCAAACTTTACGCCGAATGTGACATTTAAACTACGCAGGTGTTCAAAATAATATTAATTCTCAGAGCCTTATTCCGTGGTATTTTAATCTTGGGTTTTTACAAGTTTCTATAGGTATTATATGTTATTAACGGTTTAATTAACTCCAATTAAAATTGATTTCTATCCTTTTCATTTTTAGCGAATACAACTTAAATATTAATTATTATATGTACACTTTGTTTTACTACCGGTTACTTAAAATAGGGTTAATTAATATAAACTTTGCACGGAATTTCCATTTGTTTCTTTTGATATAAAGCGTCTTGTACATACTTTAAATTTCTTATTTTTACTGAAACGACCGAGTTTATTTATGCTTCAAGGTTTTAATAAAGCGTATTATTTAATACAATTCCTTATACACGGTGATTAAAATTATTTATGTGATTATTTAATTTTCTACCCTGGTCTAAATATGAGTAAATATATATATATATATATATATATATATATATATCTATTTATAAAATACTCAAATTTAGACCAGGGTAGAAAAATTAATAAACGACATCAAATAATTTTAATCACCGTGTATAAGAAAGCTTTGGGTAATAATATGCTTCATTTAAAGGCATATTGGATAAATTCGTCATTTACTTCTAAACATAGGTTTTATATTGTTTAGATAATGTTAAACACCATGTATATTAAAGCAGTGGAAAATAGTACGCTTAATTAAAGGCCTACTGTGTAGATTTAAATCATTCAATTAGAATGTAGGGTTTGTGTATAAAATATAATCAACGTTTAGAAAAAAGTAATGTAGAATGTCATTAGATAATACGCGTTATTAAAACCGTGGGGTTGAGATTATTCACTGGACGCTTTCTATAAAAAGAAGCAGAGTGAAATTGTTCAATTTGTAGTTAATTTAATCGTTCCAAGTACTCAAACTATCGAGAAATTATAAAGATATGGGAAAGGCACGCAAAAGACTTCGGCGTATTAGAACTCAGGAACACCTACAAAGAATAACGATGTATATGATAGGCGATAAACTTTAAGTAGAATACGTGGTGATTACGTGCTACAATAAAAGTTATTAGTACACTTAGAGAAGATAAATGAAGGTAACAAAGTCAAGTTATATTTGCGGGTATTACTGTACCAATTATCCAAATTAATAACGATAAATAAATAAATAGAAGTAGGCAGTTTTTGGTATAGCGTGAAAGAATTATGAATTTCATGGCTATTTTTCGGGGGTGTTAATAATCAAATGTTATTCGTAAACGTGATTGGATCCACAAAACAAGATTTTTATATACTTAGATGAGTTCCTGAGAAACCCTGAAACCGTTTAGACGAATGGTGGTGTAGAAAAATTTTAAAGGTGGCTAGAAATCCGAGGACGTAAACATAAACCAGCTGGAATGGTGGGATGAGCAAGTCCGATATACATTGAAGCCACGAGTGCAGTAACCTTCAGGTAAATTATACAATTTTGTTCGATCTTTGATATTTTGATGTGTGTTGAATATCTTTATAATTTGTTGGATAAAAATGGACAGTAGTAAATTTGTATCAACAACAAATTTTTAATTTTAAGGTAAAATTTTCTTGTATAAGTAGAAAGGAGTATTTATCAGGTTTATGTTTTTGATTATGATGAAAATTTGGGTCTGTCTTTGAGCTCAATTAGACTAACCTGTTAACTTAACGTAAAGGGGTGGGAGATGCTCCCTTTTATTCAGACTCAGGTTTGCAAATATTGTTTATTTAATTAGTATGCATCCTACAAGGACTCTAATTCCGGATGCAAATTAAAATGACAAATTTGAACTTGAAATTTTATGATGCTGAAATATATGCTGAAATTTAATTTTGAAATTTTAATGTATTGTGAATATTGGTGTAAATAGAGTTAACGTTGATGTTTGTGTTAGGAATGTGTTTTCTTTTATGAATGAGGATGAAAGTTTTAACTAGGTGAGCAGCCGAGGCGGAAGGATTCAAGAGGCGATATTCAGGTAAGAAACCGAATATCAGAGGAGATTTCACCGTAGTAACGAGAATCACAGCAATCTTGACGCCCAATCTGTGGGGCTCGAATGATCAGCAGAAAGTACCAGTTCCCGTGACCAAAGGCGCATTTCACAGCAATCTTGGCGCCCAATTCGTGAGGCTCGATTCTTATAGAGGATCACAGCAATCTTGGCGACCCGAACGTGAGGGCTCGAATTTCAGATAGTGTGTAACTGTTTCAGGAAACTGACGACCCTGAAATTAGAAGCTGAGTGTGAATATTTTTTTGTAGGTGTGTGAAAGAAGTGTGTAGGCGTCTGTGGGGGTGAAAAGTGTGACGAATGCAGAGAAAAGAGTGGCTTCGAAGTCAAGGAGTGGAAATAGGAAGCAGTGATAGTGCTTTATTTAAGACGACAGAAGCAGAAATGGAGGAAGAAGCAGGAGGTAGTAGGGGTCAGTCTAAGACGGAGTCAGGAGAAACAGGAAATGAGTTAATGATGAGAATGTTAGAGGAAATGCGATTAGCTAGGGAAGAATCGAATAGAGCTAGGGAAGAATCGAATAGAGCGAGGGAGGAGTCCAACCGAAAATTAGAGCAGATAAGCGGGAAAATTGAGCAATCTACTAAAGATTTTACAGAATTTAAAAATAGTCTTACCGTGAAAATGGGGGAAGTAGAAAGTAGGGTTGATATAAATGAGAAAAACATTACAGGTCTTCGACAGGAAATGGGACATTTAAGGTCCGAAGTACGCTTTTTTTGTGAAGAAAAGATAAATATAAAAATGACTGAAGTAACGGACTCATGTAGAGATCAGTTAGGCAGGGTAGAACGCGAAGTTGGTAGTATTAAATACAACATGTCAAGTTTAACGGGGAATGGTCCCAGATTTTATACAGGTGGCGCATCATTGGACCAACATATGAAATTTTATGGCGATAACAGGGTAAATCCACAAATTTTTATTAATAGCGTAAGAAATCTAGTGGGAAATTTATTCGACGAACAGACTAAACTAAATACGATAATGGCTTTATTGAAAGACAATGCGGAAGCATGGTATAATTTAGTAGGACAGGACATAGACACGTTTCAGGACTTTGAAAACAAATTTTTACAGCATTACTGGAGTGATCACATACAGGATCAGATTAAGGACGACTTGATTACAGGAAAATTTAAGGGAGAGTTTGCAGGTTCTAGGGAACAATATGCCATCCGAAAATACAGTGTGGCCAAACAACTTAATCCACCATTGACGGACAGACAAATAATCAAGTATTTATCACGACATTTTGAACTGGAAATCAGACAACACGTGGCCTTACAAAACATTACAGAACGTGAGACATTTTTGGAGTATTTACAGAGATATGACGATGTATGTGTAGGACGGACAAGAGAGATACGAGAACGAAACATTAACACGGTTAGGTTTGACAACAGGACACAGAATTTTCCGAGACGGCCTGACTACAACAGGAATTTTCGACCGAATTGGGAACGACGAGGACATTATAATTTGAATTAGGGCCGCTATACTTGCGGCCACGTCCCCAATGCTCCACCCGGAGGTACTACATTGGGTTTAAACGCGAAAATAATCGTGCTTCTGATTAATTCTGACTTCATAGTTAATCCACCCTAAATAAAAACTAAATAAAAATCTAACAAACCTAAAAATCTAACAAACCTAAGCTCTAAGAATCTAACAAACATAAAAATCTGACCAACTGAAACAAAACTAAAAACAGGGTTGTAAATAATGGTATCCCAAGCGCTGACTTTGGAGTGTACCCGATCAACAAGACACAAGCAAAAATAAAAGGGGGAGGGATCCGTAATACCGGATAGCAGACGCCGGCTCTGCTTACCAGTGCGACCTGAAGGGTGGTCTTAAAACTATCCAAATCTAGCTAACTAATTTAAATTCATCCTTAGCTTTCCCTATCATTCCCTAACTGATTTATATTATGATTACAATCTTCACTATTCTACTCTTCCTTCCCAAATATATACTGCAACCAATATGGCGACAGAACGTCAAACAAAATAAATATGCCACAAAATGCTACAATGCATGCTAATAAATAAATAAATAAATATAAAGTGTAAATATAAAATATAAATAAATATATAAATAAATGTCTAATAAGCGTTAAGCATATAGCAGTGCACAAAAAAGCAAAAGCATCACCCTATTTATCAGGTGCACTCGCACAAGCATTATGTCGGCTAGCGCCATTACACACAAAACGTGCTTGTTAAATTATTTCAAAAACTACTAATTAATGTAAATCAAAGCTTGTGCGAGTACAGCCGCCACAATTTAAGTCTTACCTCCATGATAAAATTCTCCAGCATCCGAAGATCTGGTCGTCTGCTTACATCTAACTGTAACTTACTTCTAAGGGTAAGATGGGGTGCACTGCTAAAGTCCTGGTGGGTATGCACTAAATGTTCTTGGGGGGGATCACAATCACTATCACTATCACTTCACTTTCAAGTCCTGGGGGGATGCGCGGTTTCACTCTATTTTATTATCTTTGTTTATTTTATTGATTTAATTTAATGAGGGTTTCTGATTTATTTGTTATTGTTTATTTGTTATTATTTATTCCCGATTTCCCGCACATAATTATGAAGATAGGCAGTGATTGTATTAATGGTGTGGGGGTTTCTCGTGCATATTGGACATTTGGGTATAATTATCATGTCATTTTATTATTATTATTTTTTATTTTTTTTAATATCAGGTTTTGGTTATATCTATGCTCGTATCCTTACTCACGCCAAGTCAATCTAAAATTTTCCAATCCTCCCACCGACCCCACCAAATTTTACACGCGGTTATCATTGTCTAATCTCGCGACCCTTCCCGCGAATTCTTTTAAGGCTGTCCAGAACGCCTTCTGGTTAACCACTTCCCCGACTTCCTCTAGGCTCTTTGGCCATGCCAGACCTAAGATAGCTAGTTTGCTATCAGCCAACCCACGATTTCCCGCCTCAAGCGGGCAGTCGAAGAGCACGTGCTCTGCGCTTTCCGCGCCCTCACCGCATTCGCAGCGGTCGCTGTTGGTTAGCCCGAACCTTTGTAAATACGCCTTAGGGCGCCGTGCCCTGTTATCAACTGCACCATTTTGTGATCGAGCTTAACCTCGATCCTACCTCTAGCTTCTATGCTCGGTATGAATTTGTGGGTCAACCTCCCGTGACAGCGTTGTTCCACCTCTCTTCCCATTGTCGAATTGATTTTTCGCGCAGCTTTCTTTTAATCAAAGATTTCGGTATTGACGAATGTGATATTCGAAAGTCTCCCGTCGCGGCTTCTTTAGCTAATTCATCAGCCCTATCGTCTCCTACGTTACCATTGTGCGACCTGACCCAACAGAACTTTAAACGTCGAAACTCGAGCGCCGTACGCGCTATCCTCCAGACGTCCGCTTGGACGTCTGTCGAGGTGTTCATGTTTGTTAAAGCCGTCAGCGCTGATTTACTATCACTGATTATATAATACTCGTTGGTACGTATTATATTTTCTTGATCGCTAACCCCAAACGGTCACATACTTTCCTAAATTGAGCTTAACTAATGCTCTCTTCTTAATACATACATCTGACTCTAGAAGTTGGGGTCAGCAAAACAAAGTCTTCCGACGTAACTAGGGTCTATTCCTTGGGTAGAGCTATGAGCAATGGGGGTAAGTCGAAATCTATGGAGGGTTACACTTAACAAAAAACAAACAGGCGCCACCAAGTCCAAATTGATTTATTTTAGGGGCATAGCTATTTTTTAAGGGCGGACTTGGAGACCCAAAAAGAGATCGCCTTCGTTGATACACAAACTTGTCTTAACAGAATAAGACGCTGTTCCTGTAAGAAAGAATAATAATTAAGTCACATAAAAATGGGAACACTATTTGCGTCCCTCAAGTATACCTAAAAGTATAGAGAATATTTTCTGCATAATGGGATCATAAAATTTTAGTTCTTATTGCTTTTTGTTTACCAAGTCTGATCAGACTAGATCAGAATAAAAAACTTTAAATGAAGAATATTAATTTACTAATAAGAATTTTCTTGGTTTCAGTAAATAAAGTATCATTGTAATTAAATAAAAATAAAAATTTGAAGTACTTGCAAAACTGGTAGTAAAGGTTATCAACTAATCCTTACTCAAATATTTTATAATTCTATGTAACTAAAAATGCTAGAGTTTCTTTATAACCCAATCAGATCTGTGTGAGTCATTTACAAATGAATATACGAAATTTTCTCTTTAGGTTAACAAACTTAAATTTAGTTTGAAGTCAAAATAATCACCAAGATATTCTCTAATGTTATCTATAGTGGTTGTACTAAAATGCTAAACATGTGTTAGCCATTGGGCAATTGTTGACAATAGTGAACAAACAAACAGGTGATGTAATAGCAGCTGTTAAATTACGTTGAAGCCACGTGTGATCACGTATTTACGAAGCTAAGTGAAAGCAAATTTAATACTGGGGAAAACCAGCTTATTTACAGGTAAACTGAATAACAATTTTTGTACGTCTAACAAACAAAATGAAATAATGTACTTTCAGAAGGAAAGTACTCAGGAAATCATAATTCTATTACGAACCCAAGAGCAGCAGTTGTCCCTTGATGTAATGGAAATTACCTCGCAGCGCGGGAACAGCAACTAATTATACTTGCTTTCCATGCTTTAACACAGGTGTAGGAGCAAAGCGGGTTCCTTACTTGGATCACGGCAGCATTACTTTGTAACGTAATCTTCCGTTGTCTAAATTTATTTACTAAAATAATTTTTCATTGCGTAGCCAACAAATTAAGCTTTCTAAATTGTAACTTCAAAGGGATCATGTTGTCTCAAATTTTACAGTTGCGATTTTCGACGTGGTGTGCGATATATACGTTATCCATGCAGTTTTCTAATTTCTCATTGGGATTTCAAATGTGTCGTTGCGAGTTCAAATGGGTCGTTGCGAGTTCAAATGGGTCGTTGCGAGTTCAAATGGGTCGTTGCGCTAAATAAATTTTGTAAATTAGCTAATATGACAACGAATATACAAAATGTGGATTAGGTACTAACCGTTACTCAGGAAGTGTTTCACAAACATAGAGCGACTCGGAGGTCACTCGCCATTCTCTTAGAATGCATCTTGACGCTACTTTTAACTATCGACGAGTGCGCTCGCTGCTTTCTTGTATGGTGGGAGGTTCCGGATTTTAGTTCTCGAACCTCTCACGCGCGCGCCAGTGGCTGTGAAATTACACCGAACTCGGAAACAACTCGACTAATAATCCTTGATATTATAATACTATAAAAGTTTGATTGTTACTTGAATATTTATTTTAATTAATAAAGGTATTTTACTATTCATTGTACGTTTAATGAATGGATTCTCCTACTGCAAAAATAAAATTGTTACATCGTCTCTGCCCGTATGGTTTATTACGTAATCGATAGCCTATCGTATGGCTACCAATTCGCACTGGAAGATAGTGCACCAGTTCGCGAGTTTGGTTTGAAACCGAAACACCTCCCTTTCCTGCTTATACACGACAAACGCCGCGCCTGCTTGCCCATCGTCCATACGTGAACCGTCCGTATAAATTCTGATACCCATCGCGTCCTCATCACCTTCGACAAACTCGATTCCTCTAATATCAGCCGGGTGCCCCAACTCAGATACAACGATCTTTCTTGCAATATCCCTATTACCAAGATTAAGATCTTCGATAATTTCGCGCCCTTTTCCTATATTTATTAATCGCCTATCTCTAATCTCCCTAACGACATATTCGATAGGGAGAGTCCTACTGATCAGCCTCCGTGGAGGTGGTCCTGTACGCCCTCGCCGCTTTTACCGCGGTTATGCGTTGTACGCTCGTTAATTGACGCACCTCCCGGACTTTACAACCTTCTGCCCATACAGAAGCTGCGTACAGTATTGCCGGCTCAATTGCTCCGGTATAAACCGTCCTCAGCGATTCGCCCCTGAAACCCCACTTTATTTTAGCCGCCGCCATCATTTTATTTGATATTTCGCCGCCCTTACTTTTTACGTATTGTACGTGCGCTTTCCAATTTAATTTATTGTCGATCTTGACGCCGAGGTAGGTAATACAATCTTTAAACGAGATTTTCTCCCCTCCTAGCACTAACCTAGGAGGTCTCTGTCCTGGTTTCGTGCCGAAATAAAGCGCCTCTGACTTCGCCGTGTTAAATTTTAATTTTACCGCCTGCGACCATTCGTGTAATTTATTAAGTGCCTCGTTCGGTTTTGTGCGCATATCCATTAGCAATCTCGATCTTACAATTAAAAGCGTGTCATCTGCAAACCCAACGATTGAGCATTCTGCGGGCAACTTGACCCTAAAGATGCTCTCATACAACAACTTCCAAAATGTGGGACCAGAACATGACCCTTGCGGGCATCCCCTTTCCACCTCACGCGACAGAACTTCACCCGGAATTTCGACCTGTGCCAATCGCCTCGAGAAATAGCTCTTGACCAAAGACATCAAGTTTCGCGGACAACCCCTACGATCTAACTCGCAAACGATTAATGGCCACCAGGCAGCATCAAATGCTCCTGAAATGTCCAAAGCAACAACGACACAGTACTCTTTGGCATCTCTTGCCTGCTTAATTTCCCCGACAACGAACTCTAACGCGTCGATAGTCGACTTGCCCTCCACGAAACCAAACTGTCGGTTATTAAAACCGCCGCTGTCTCGCACTAGGTGCTCAACACGCGTAGTCATAACGCGATCTAAAACTTTCCCCAGCACCGGTAGCAAGCTAATTGGGCGATAGCTGCCCGGATCTGACGTATCCGTCTTTTTAGGTTTGGGTATAAATTTCACATTCTGGATTTTCCAGCAACGCGGGAAAACGCCCCTTTCTAAACAAAGATTAAACAACCCAACAAAGATACACGGGGCTAACAGGCACGCCTGCAGAGCTGCGTCTGAGGTGATTCCATCATGCCCCGGTGCCTTCTTAGGATTCATCCTCCTAAGAGCCCTGACGACATCGTGAACTAGGATTGCCTTATCGGCACCTGTTCCTTGGGCCTCTGCAGCTTCCCGACGTACTAAATCGTGCGACCATTCATCCCCCTCGGGATTATCCGATGGGAAAAATTTCTCTAGTAAATATTCCGCTGTGGTTTTAAAACCTTCCGTGTATTCGCCATTTGTTTTCTTTATATTACTGAGCGCGATTTTTTGTTGTTTTCCTCTAATTACGCGGTATGCGGTTCCCCAGGGTTCTTTCTGTGAGTTTTACGTGCAGAATTCTTTAAATTTATTCGTTCGCGTTTCTTCTATTAATATTTTATATTCGCGGTAACTTTGATTATATTCTATTCTCCGTTGTTCTCTTATTTCTCCCGAGGCGCGTTGATAGCGGCGCCTTAGGTTACGGGTTTCTGCCCGCTTGGTGGTTAGTTCCCGGGTCCACCAGGGTACGCTGTCTTTAAATGTTTTCTTTTGCGGCATAGAATACGACGACGCGTCTACCACCGCGTCGTTTAATTTTTTCGCGAGTGTTTCTACTTCGTCTGCCTCTCGACAGTTAAATAGCCCATTTTCGAGCGCAGGGATACTTTCGCCAAATTTTTCTTTAAAACGCTCCCAATTTGTTTTTTTATTACAGAACCGCGGAAATATAGTTAGCTGCTCGTTTGCGCTTGTTTTGGTTTCAACGTCCCATGTTATTAATTTATGATCAGAGAGCGTTTCCTCGTCCGACCTTAGTTTCCAATTACAAATCGTTTCTAACATTTCGTGCGAGACTGCAGTAATATCTATAAAACTGCTGCCTATATGCGTCTCAAACGTAGGTGAATCATTAGTGTTTATCACACTAAGGTCCCATCCCGTAAAAAGATCAGCAACCTGCGAGCCTCTATCGTCTTCGATAGGGCTGCCCCATAATGGCGACTTAGCATTAATGTCTCTCGCGATAATTAAATTTCTATTTCTACCGATTTTACGAAGGATTCCTTCAATTTGATTTATTAAATCCTCTGTTTGAGGATTCTCCCGCCGGGAATCGATCGGCGGAAGGTAAGTGCTTATCACGTAAAACGTATGCAATCCCGTTTTTATTTCTGCGGTGGTTATGAACTCATTCGACAGATTGTTTAGGATTATTCCGGCGCACGTCCCGTTATTTATTATTATCCCGCTACGCGGTCTTTCGCTGTTTGCGTTTAAAACGGTAACCCCCTTCCCAAAACCAGTTATTTTGTGGCTATACAGGTGCGGTTCCTGTATAAGCCCGATGCCGATATTATTTTCGCTGAATAACTTTACGAAGTTATTTGTAGCCCCTTTTCCTTTCCCGAGATTTAATTGCGCGAATTTTATCTTCTTGCTTCTTTCAAATCTTTCTTTTTCTTCACGGTCCATAATCGATGTTCCGTGTGATTGCGTTCTTCAATCTCAGCATCGTGGGGCATCTACTCGACTTGGCGTCGTGGCGCGTATCGACCTTCGCACCACCGCCAGTTCTGTCGTTTGCCCTAGCGCAAACCACACAGCAGGGGATTGCCCTCCGGCAATTCTTGAACTCGTGTCCGACTTCGGCACAGTTACCGCACCACTGTACCTTCTCCCTGCACTCCATCGATCTATGGCCGTACTCGTAGCACCTGTAGCACTGGGTCATCGAGAAGTGGTCCCGGGCCCAGACTCTTCGCCACCTGAGGTTTATAGCGTCAGCTAATATGCGTCTCCGAAGTGCGGGGGTCACTTCGAAGACTACGTTGACGAAGGGATCTCTAGGGCCCTTTCCGCCAAACCTAAATTTCTCCCTCAGGTGGTCTTCGATCTTCAAATCGCCGAAGCGGGGATTCTGGCTCGCGATCAACCGCACCAGTTCTTCCGCCTTCATCCCCGCTTCGACCCCCGGAAGAACGCTTCTTCTCGATGGTCTTCGCCACGAGCTCTTTGCAGTGACCGACAACCTTCGACTGCAATTTCTTCGCATCTTCTCGTCCCGCACATTCTACTACTACACCGCCCCTGCGAGTCCTACGAGCTCCGACCACGACAAACCCATCAAGAGCGGGATCGACCTTTTTCTTCAGGGTCGACATGACGTCCTCTTTCTCCCCTGGCCTGGCGTCGACCCTAACTGCAAAAGTGGGTGTCGCACCTGCAGCAGCTGCAGCATACGACGCCTTCCGCGGCATCGGCACCTCCTGGCTCCTGGAACACTGCTGCCCTAAAACAGAAGTAACCACCGCTGGACTTCCCCCGACAACATCAGCTCTCCCAGAATCACTAGCCACAAGCCGCAGCGCCCTAACCATACCTATAAGTTGATTCGCCGCGTCGAGGAAATCATCCACGGCGTAGCGAATCCTCTTTCTGTCTTCCACGACGATAGTGGCGGAGGTCGTCGGCACCCTCCCGGAGATGACCGAGTGCGCCTTCCTCACCCTCAATCTCAGGAGGTCCAGCTCATCGAGGTCGCTAGCAGCAACGCTAACATCGCTGCTAGTCGACATCTTTCGCCGGGCTCCCGAAGTTGAAAGCGATTCAGGCACCGCAGCCACCCCAGGGGGCCCCGACTCCCCCGACACAACCGCCGCAGACACAGGCTCCTCTACCTCCTCCTGAATCCCTAACATTACATCCTTTAACACTACCTTCAGCTGTTTCCCCCCAACAGCGCCCTCAGCCTCCGACCTATCAGACTCCGACCGATCTCTCTTCTTCTTCCTGGGCAACGGCTCCTCGTCGCGGTGGACCACCATGCTGACAAAACAAACGACAAAAAATGACACCTAAAACGCAGCTCAAAAACCACTTGACCGTTACGACGCTAGAAGAACGCAAAACGTTGGTTCAATAAAAATGTTTTGTTTAAAGGTGAACCGTAAGCAACCTTGTATTTATTTAAACTTCGAACCGCCCAATTAAATATTAAATTTTTAACAAAAATACAACAAGCACTAAGCGTCAAAATAACAACTAGAATCAAATAAATTCCCTAACGCAATTCGATTCAAAATGTACCGCGAAGAACACTATTTATTTATTTTAAATTTTTTAAAACCGCCAAATCAAATTTAAATAAACTAATTACTTCAAAATATTAAAATATCTAATTTATAAACAACAACACTTTATTTTTAGTCCACCTGAGATGAGTCGATAAGTTTTGACAGCGACGTTACTGGTCATTCTTGGCTACAACGCACTAACCAAACTGTCAAAACTTATCGACTCATCTCAGGTGGACGTCGAACATCGTACTCAGTCGTTATGCCTCAGAATTTCTTAGATTTGATATTGGATAAATTTTCAAAGCTGCAGAAAATTTGTAGGATTATTAGATGTATTCGTCATTTCATTCGTAATGTTCAATGTCCGGTGGATTTGCGTTCAAAATATTCTGACGGTTTGTCCTAGCTTAGCAAAAAGAGGCTAATACATTTATTGATTAAAAGAGTTCAAATAAATGTTTTTGCCCAAGACATTGCAAATATTAAAACTGGAGAACTTGTTAGTAAACAACTACGTAGCCTTAGTCCGTTTTAAGATTGTCGTGATTTGTTGAGGGTGGGCGGTCGTCTGCGTAATTCAGAGTTATCGCATGATGCAAAATTTCCAATTTTACTTCCTCGGTCGCATCGGTTGACTGAAATTATTATATTAGATTGTCCTGGAAATTGAACAACTCTATTTTTATTAACTCAAAATTATTGGATCTTGTCCGCAAAGAGGACTATTCGACAATGTTTGAAATCCTGCATTCGTTGTTTTCGTGTAAACCCTGTAGGGGATTTTCCAGGTTCTAGGTTAACTCCAGGTAAGGCATTTTTACATACGGGAGTCGACTTTGGTGGACCTTTCTCTGGCTCGATGAATCGGTGTCGTGATGCAAAATCATCGAAAGCTTACATTTGCTTATTATTTATTTGTTCAGCACTAAAGCTATCCATTTTGAATTACTGTCTAACTTGTCGACAGACGCTTTCTTGGGTGCTTTATGTCGATTTATTGCTCGAAGGGGCAAATGAATTTAAATCCATTGTGCAAATAGCACTAATTACGTTGGGGCCTCTCGTGAAATTTCTCAATTGATGCACCATTCGGCAGGCGTTGAGGGAATTAAATTAGTGTTTAACCCTTCTGCTGCTCCTCATTTTGGTAAGTTGTGGGAGGCCGGGATTAAATCGGTAAAATCCCATTTGAAAAGAATTATCGGTGAACAAATTTTGTCGTTTGAACAATTCTCGACGGTATTGATTCAAGTCGAAGCGATTCTCAACTCACGTCCACTATGCGCACTGAGTTGCGAACCGCAGTGCTTTTTCGTATTTGACCCCGGGTCATTTTCTTAATGCTGAACCAGTCTCGGTGTTACCAGATCAGGATTTGTTGTCCATATACCCCTCTCGTTTAAATCGCTGGCAACTGTTGCAGCAAACGCAACAAAGGTTTTGGAAAAATGGAGTGCTGAATACCTGCACATGGTGCAACAGAAAGGTAAGTGGTTGAGGAATTCCGCTATCCTGGCTATTGATTGGCCTGTCCTCTTAAAAGAAGAAAATAACCCCCCTCCACATTATTCATCAAATTGTTCATATTACATAATTGTTTGTTTTGAAATAGTAATGCTTAATTTATTGCTTTTGCTTGTTTGTACAGGATCCTTTTATTTATTTTTATTTGTTAATATATAATCGTGGGCGACGTGCTTTTTTTTGTTTTCTTGGTATGTAGGTGAATCCCCCCCACTCTCCGCGTTTGATAGTTAGCCTGGTATTTACTTTTCTTCAGGCTACGTCTCGGTACGTAGCACGGTTTAAATTTTAAGTCGTTATTTTTAAGAACATAATTTTTAATCTGGGTGAATATCACTCTACATCCTTTTCTTAAGCATGAATTGAAATATTTCTATGAAGTTGTAATCACCCTGTATATAGGAAGCTTTAAAACATTATATTAGGAAATCTTAGGTCATACATCTAAACGATTACCTAACGTTTCACTATCAATAGTAGGGATCGTAAAAAGTTCTTTTATTGAAGAACAAAATATTACGATGGATCTAAGACTATAATATTCATGCATATTTAATATATGACTATCTAGTTAACTTTATGGTTTTGTCTTTGTTGCATATAAGCAGTTTGGATAATTGTATCCTTGTTTATAATAAAATTAATTTTATAAAAACATTTCTTTATTATGATTAATTGAACGTTCTTTGTACTATACACTAATGACATTGTACGTCTAACCTAAAAAAGTTGATCTTGTAATAGCTTCAGGTTAAAAATTATCAGGTATTCAAATAATTTAATTAACTCCTATTAATTTTAAGTATCCATATCTGAGTATCCGCATGTCAAAACTAGCCAGCAGGGAAGTGGTTTCGAAGTAGTTAATTATTTAGCTTTTAGAAAGCGAAACGAATTGAAGGGTACCATTATCGAGAGTTACGCAATGAAGTTTGTCTTGAACAATTTTGAATTTTGTTAAGCTGTTTTATATTTACGAAAAGGGGGATATTGTAAGGTGGGAGATCTAGAATGGAAACGACTCGGGAAGGATACAGCGTAGCCGCAAAGGCACGAACAGGTGTGGTTCAAAGAATACAAATAAGCGCGAAAGGGGTTGAGCGCCACTTCACCTTGAGGAGGAAGAATAAAACCTGGAAGACGAAGGCTCCAGAAAGAAGGAGCATGGAGGAAATTTGCTTCCTCTTTGGTAATTTAAATATCTCTTTACGACCAATAATTTACAAAGAGCATTGAGTAAAAGTATATAGTAACTAGGTATATTCTTAGAAATTCCACAGTTTTTCCTGGATTGGGAAAAGTATAATGCCTAACCCACCAGCTAACTGCATGAGCATTAATTACCAGAAAAATATGGGACTACTCTGAACTGGGTGTTATACCACAGTACCAAACTAAACTTTTTCTCCCATCCCTCTCATAACAAAGACTCGCTCAATGTCTCCAAGTAGAGACATCTACATCGAAAGAGCTCGGGGGGGGGGCATGTTTTTCCATAGTGGATTAGGTTGTATTGATAACAAAAAATTATTCCTTCGTGAATATCAGATAGCAAATTGGACCACCATATATCATAAACCCTTACCTGATATCACAAGGTCGAGAATTTCTTATTAACAATGGAAGCCCAAGGTAAAGTTGGATGGAAAACGGCTTGAGGAAAAGAAAAACTTTTTAGAGATAAACGGCTAGTTGAGTGTTAGCTCTGGGTAGATCATGAGCTTGGGTCATGGGATGTCTGTTGACCAAAAATGTAGATAATGAGCGCCACCGTATTTTTCAATACAACAACATACAAAAAAAATACCTGTACTTGTATTAGGGGAATGCGGAAACCTTAAATCTACACCGCTTATATAGCTACAAAACCTGAATTTCACCTTTGTAAAGCACACCAAAATATCAATTACCAGATGTCTGACAGATGTCTCGGCTTAACCTGTGAACAAATAAATGTACAACTTGGACACCGTTTGTGTCCTTAAAAAAATATTCACCAAAAATAATATAATAGAATTTAAGTTCCAAAAGTATACACCCAGGGTATTTGTTATCATTAGACACAATGTTTGCTCATGAATGACCTATAGATTTTACTTGAATTTTTAATAATAAAAGAGTTATGCAAAAATGGATTCTATTCAATTAAATTCGCTTGATTAGTTTTATCATAATCTTTTCAACTAAAATGTTTATGTTCAAAAAACATAAAGATCTCTAAATTGAATATTTCTGAATAAATTTACTATAAAGTATGAGCTCTTTTAATAATTCATATTACATATTTTAATCTTTAGCCATCTGTAGTACTACGTCGACTTCACAATTAAATTTAATTATTTAACGTCTTATAAAATTGCATTTTTCTACATAGAGTTAGTTTTACTTAATATGTATAAAAAAATTCATTACGTTGTTTATGAATCAAATTACATGACCTCAAAATTACTAAAGATATTTTTAAAATAGCGTAAAAAAACATGTGATATTTAAATTGGATAGCTAGATATTTTTGACATCATATGTCAATAACAACTTTTTCAGTGTAGTCAACGCTATCTGTTTGTGAAATAATAACGATAAGCAAACTGCATAGCCATCTTTAAAATTTTGCAAGATTACAAGTTTATTAAGGAATCATTCTTTTTGTGAATAATTTTTAAGTTAACTAAATCAAGGTAAAACTACAACCTTCTATCTTCGTAAAACATTTAAATAATTATAATTGGGATTAAAGACTAAATATCACTCACGTGTGGAAGTACAGTACGACCAAAAGAAATTGAACTTATGACATAAGATGTGGAATATTCCATAAACATCTGCGATGCACAAACAGGAAACACATCATTACGAATGAATATAACGCTGAAACTATAAAAGATCTTCTGAACAAAACATTATTTAACCAAACCAATTCTTCATTAAGTACGTCCTATACTTTTCTTGTATTTCAAATCTCAAACTAAATTTTAATTTCAGCACCATATACGATATTTACGATATTGACGATATTGCACTATGGGGAAAACATTAATAAAATTTATTCAATTAATTATACCAACTGTTTTAATGATGGGGGGACCTCTATTTCTTCGGCCAGCAGGAATCTATTGAGCTGCTACAGGTGGAACACAAAATGAAATCTGCACGCTACAGCTGCCAAGAACCACATTCCGAAACGAAGGTTAAATCAATTATATCTTTTTGCGGACCGTATTACAGGCCATCTGCCTGTCTAACATCTTGACTTTTCCACGCCGCTGATAGCAGCTTACCTGTTTAGACGCTGATAGAAAAGTGACCCGAAATGACAACTTGACGATTCTTATTATAGGACTTAGACCTATAAAGCGAAGGAGCGCATATGCTATTGTAAATTTTATGAATTATTTTTAGTGATCAGGAGTTTATAAATTATATTTTTATTTTATTGAGATATTATTTTAGATTAATAAGCAAAGAGTAACTGAATAAAAAAAATACGTTACAGTATATATCAAGTTTTTTGTTTTATGTCGTGTCTGCTATCCGTGACATCTATTCAGTGTCTGCATTTATTTGTTTCTCGACCTATCATCTGTTTCTCCTTCTTTGAGAAATGTTACGTGTGAAATTGACGCTAATGACCTTCTAAAATTTACTTTACCACGGAGGCAGAAAACAAACTGCATCAGCTAGCTTACAGTGGTGAGGGGTGCGTTCTATGAAAATAATTGGAAAACTTTTAGGGGTATACAAACTTTAACACTTTCACCTACCTTGAAGGATTTTGTGCCAGGTGGTTTTAGTACACCCCATGATTTTTCTAAAAAAAATTGAAAAATTTAATGGAAGAGGCAGGCGTTGCGGAGCGTAATAAGGTAGGGTTAGCGTTAAATTGTTTGAAGGGATCGACTCATAGTTGGGGTACCGCGAAGGATGATAGTTATAAGAGTTTCGCAAATTTCTGCGAGTGTTTTAAGAATCGGTATTGGGGAATAGACAAACAAAATAGAGGAAGAGCAGTTAGTACATTCGATAATTAGACATTTTCCGCAAGAGTTGCAGAGAGGAATTTTTATATCAGGTTTGAAGGGCGTAGAAGAGGTCGAAACTTATTTACGCAATTTAGATTCCACTTTTACGGGGGAGCCGAACGTTATGAGTTATAATACGAACATAAATCCAGAGACGGGGGAGAATAATTATAGGGGTGAAAATAGTAGAACGGACCGGAATAGAAATCGAAATGAGTATTATAGGGATCCGGCAGAAAGAACGAGGTTCAGCGAAACAGGAACAATAGTAATGACAATAATTCGGTTTAACACTAGAGAGGAGGATAGAGAGAGACGTGAAGAATGGAGGGGCGGTTGAAATGATAACCAGGGAGAAAATGACAGGACAGTTATTAAAGTTAATATTTTTGGTACAGAGATTGAAATTTTGATTGATTCCGGGTCGCAATGTAGCGCGATTTCCGAGAAGTTTCTTAATGATATTGTGAAAGAGCCGGTGAAACCCTGTTTGTAAATAGTATGTGGATTTTGGTCGCAGTGGGGACCAAGAAGCATAATGTACGTAGTCAAGTTTTGCTGCCATTGGCAATAAATAAAATATTGTTTCATATACCTTGCGTGGTAGTCCCAAAATGAACGAAAGTATGGTTTTAGGTTGCGATTGGTTCGCAGCGGAAAAAGCTCAAGTAGATTTTGACAACGGATTTTTAAAAATATCTTCAAGGGAATTAATAATTAAAATGTTGTGTGGGGAAAAAAAGGAAAAACAACTGCTGATAAATTTAGTGCGCGATGATGAATCGGCTGCGGTAACATGAGGCGACTCCGTGGAGTAGTTGGTATGCATGTGACTACTATGTCTAAGGTCCCGGGTTCAAATCCCGACACGGTCCGCTTGAAAAATGTTAGGCGAGCATTTTTCACAAAAATATGCCCTCGTTTGGATGAGAGGTAAAATGGAAGTCTCGTGTGTGAGTGTTGTCACGCACGTTAAAAATCCCTACCTTGATGGAAGAGCAAGGGTTCGGCAAAATTCAAAATTTCCATTTAAAGAAAACTCGCTTCCTGGCCAATGTAGTACTTTCGGGTAGAGCATTGGAAAAACAATTGTAAGGCGGTAAGACATGGTTATTCGGAGTTGTAATTACAGGAGGCTTCTAAGAGAGCGGAATATTTTGACGAAGGGGGCAGATCAGGTGTATCTAGATTATTACAGAAGTATGTTAGTGTTTTCTCAGGAACACCCGGAAAGATACAGGGTTATGAGCACGAGATTCGACTGCGGGACAACACCGTTTTTCAAAGCAACGTATCCAATTGTTATAGCGTACCGCGAAGAAGCGTAGCGTCAAATCGACGAATTAATTAAATCTAATGTTATTTCGTCTGCACGGACAGAGTACGTTTTAGCACTAGCGGCGGTTATAAAAAAGGATAAGAGCGTACGTGTGTGTTTAGACCCACGATTTCTCAATCCACTGATGGAAAATGGCCACGTTATTCCGCCGCGGCCAGATGAATTATTGGTGAAATTTCGTGAGGGGCAGTATTTATCAACGTTAGATATGACGTCATCTTATTATCAGATACCGATTAGAAAGCAGGATCGGAAGTATGTTGGATTCCTCTTTAACGGAACCACTTATATTTTAAATGTTTTGTCATTTGCTCTGTGGACAACAGTATCTAGTATTAATAAGGCTGGGTCTGGTTGTGGGAACGACCGTAAATGAAGTCGCTTTATTGTACGTGGACGTCTATTTTAGGACGACACGAGACCATATTGAGCATCTAGAGATTATTTTTTCAAAGTTTCTGGAGGCAAATTTAACGATGAAATTAAGAAAATTTGTTTTTACGAGAAGTAGTGTTTCATTTCTGAAACATATTATTACGCCGGAAACTATTTTTATAGCTCCCTCCCGATTAAGGTTATTCAGGATTTTCTAGGCCACGGAATGTGCGCTAGCTTCGAGCTACTTTTACGGGGGAGCCGAATGTTGTGAGTTATAATACGAACATAAATCCAGAGACGGAGGAGAATAATTATAGGGAATTATAGGGAATAGGAATCCAAATGAGAATTATAGGGACCCGGCACAAAGAAGGAGGTTCAGCGAAAGCAGGAACAATAGTAATGACAATAATTCTAAATAGGTTTAACAATAGGGAGGAGGATAGAGAGAGACCCAAAGAATGAAGAGGCGGTTGAAATGATAACCGGGGAGTAAATGACTGGACAGTTATTAAAGCTAATATTTTTGGTACAGAGATTGAAAATTTTGATTGATTCCGGGTCGCAATGTAGCGCGATTTCCGAGACGTTTCTTAATGATATTGTGAAAGAGCCGGTGAGGTTGGAAACCCTGTACGTAGTCAAGTTTTGCTGCTATTGGCAATAAATAAAATATTGTTTCATATACCTTGCGTGGTAGTCCCAAAAATGAACGAAAGTATGGTTTTAGGTTGCGATTTTTTTCGCAGCAGAAAAAGCTCAACTAGATTTTGACAACGGATTTTTAAAAATATCTTCAAGGAAATTAATAGTTAAAATATTGTGTGGGGAGAAAAAGGAAAAACAACTGCCGATAAATTTAGTGCGCGAAGATGAATCAGCGGTGGTAAGACATGAGGCGGCTTCGTGGTGTACTTGGTATGCAAATTACTACTATGCCCAAGGTCCCGGTTTCAAATCCCGACACGGTCTGCTTGAAAAATATTAGGCGAGCATTTTTCACAAAAATATGCCCACGTTTGGATGAGAGGTAAAATGGAGGTCTCGTGTGTGAGTGTTGTCACGCACGTTAAAGATCCCTACCTTGATGGAAGAGCAAGGGTTGGGCAAAATTCAAAATTTCCATTTAAAGAAAACTCGCTTCCTGGCCAATGTAGTACCTTCGGGTGGAGCATTGGAAAATCAATTGTAGGGCGGTAAGACATAGCCATTCGGAGTTGGAATTACGGGAGGCTTCTAAGAGAGCGAAATATTTTGACGAAGGGGGCAGATCAGGTCTATTTAGATTATTACAGAAGTATGTTAGTGTTTTCTCAGGAACACTCGGAAAGATACAGGGTTATGAGCACGAGATTCGACTGCGGGACAACTCACCGTTTTTCAAAGCAACGTATCCAATTGTTATAGCGTACCACGAAGAAACGCAGCGTCAAATCGACGAATTAATTAAATCTAATGTTACTTCGTCTGCACGGACAGAGTACGTTTTAGCACTAGCGGCGGTTATAAAAAAAAATAAGAGCGTATGTGTGTATTTAGACACACGATTTCTCAATCCACGGATGGAAAATGGCCACGTTATTCCGCCGCGGCCAGATGAATTATTGGTGAAATTTCGTGAGGGGCAGTATTTATCAACGTTAGATATGACGTCATCTTATTACCAGATACCGATTAGAAAGCAGGATCGGAAGTATGTTGGATTCCTCTTTAACGGAACCACTTATATTTTTAATGTTTTGTCATTTGCTCTGTGGACAACAGTAGCTAGTTTTAATAGGGCTGGGTCTGGTTCTGGGAACGAGCGTGGATGAAGTTACTTTATTGTACGTGGACCTCTATTTTAGGACGACACGAAACCATATTGAGGAGCATCTAGAGATTATTTTTTCAAAGTTTCTGGAGGCAAATTTAACGATGAAATTAAGAAAATTTGTTTTTGCGAGAAGTAGTGTTTTATTTCTGAAACATATTATTACGCCGGAAACTATTTTTATAGATCCCTCCCGATTAAGGTTATTCAGGATTTTCCTAGGCCACGGAATGTGCGCTAGCTTCGGGCTACTAAAAAGATACAAAATGGGAATGGGAACAATTTGGAGAAGATGTATTTATTGCGATAAAAAATGCTTACCTTGAAGTGACAACGGTAAACCTTCCGAATTTAACCGAAACGATGTACACCTGAACGGATAGTTCTGCTGTTGGATTAGGATGTTATCTTTATCAAATAGATCAAAGAACAGGTGATGAAAGGGTTTTGGCTTACGGGAGTAGTACGCTGCGTGGAACCGAACTACGGTATACAACAAACGAGAAGGAGGCTTTAGCGATTGTTGTGCGTTAAAATAATGGCGGGTGTTAGTACTAGGACGGTTGCTGGTAGTTGTCAGACCATAAGGCGCTGTCGTTTATTATGATTTCTTCGTTGAAAACACCCAGATTAACTCGATGGGTTTTATTTATGCAAGAATATTATTTTAGCGTTCAATATTGTAAGGGTAGCGAAAACATAGTGGTGGACGGACTGTCTCGCCGACCTGTGGCGAAAAGGGTCCCTCGTGTGCCAGATAATAGCAGTTCTATCGAAATGTTTATGTTGAAGTTGACGGAGCATTTCGTGAATGTTAAAAATAATTTGAAAGCAATTAGGGAAAATCAAGTTGATGATCCGTGGATTGGAGAAAAGTTATTGCAAGTTAAAGGTGGCAATGATGGGGTGGTCAAGTGGTATAAAATTTATGAGGGCATATTATTTAAAAGAGGTGATAAGGAAAATGGCAGTTTTGCGTTTTGCGTTCCGTTACAGAAACATTATAACATTGGCCATTTTGGTTATAAAAAACTCTCGCTCACATACGCAAAACATTTTATTGGCCTAAAATGTTAAGGCACATATGATAGATTGTAGTATCCTGCGAACTTTGTCAAAAATGCAAGGTGTCTAGAATCGAGAGAGGTCCTTTTAATTCAATAACTTCTAGGAAACCAGGGAACTGGTCTGTTTAGATGGCCCGTTGCCTATGTCTAGGGGGAGTTGTACGCAGTTGTTGGTAGTGGTGGAATCTTTCACGCGTTATACTAAGTTGTATCCGCTGAAACACGCTACGAGCAAAAGTATAGTCAATAAACTTGTGAATAGTTATTTTAACGTGGTTTTAGTTCCGGAAGCTATCCTATCGGATAACGGTACGCAATTTCATGCCAAAATCTGGATGGATGCGTGGGCGAAGAAAGACATAAAGAGGTTGTGTGCATCCGTCTACTTCTCTCAAGGAAATCCCACGGAACGGGTTAACAGAGAAGTAGGTAGGTTGATTAGAATGTACTGTTCTGCAAAGCATACAAAATGGGGGTATGAAATATCCAAGGTCGAGTCATGTTTAAATTCGGTAGCACATGATTTTACGGGCTATAGTCCCTCGTTTTTGATGTTTGGAGTGGAAGTGGCGAATAATGTTTGTGAGGTGATTGATTTTTCTAAGATAAAAAATATCGCTAAACGCAGTTTAGAATATTTCTAGAAATTGTCATACGAACGGACTTGTTCGAAATATGCGAGGAAACGCGAGAAATATAATATTAGGGGTAGGCGTGACCGAATTGAAATAAGGAGATAGGGTTTTGTTGAAAACTCATTCCATGTCTTCCACAGAGAGATCGGAAATTCGCACGTTTTCTTCCTGTATATAGGCCCGTATGATGTCGTAAAACAAGTAAACGGTAATGCCTATTTGTTGCAGGACTCAGGTGGTGAAGTTTTGGGACCTCACAACATCATAAATTTAAAAAGGTTCTGTACAAAGCCTGACGCTGTTTAATCAACTGAAAATTGTGTTTATTTTATAAATAACGTCATCTTTTTTGTTTTGCGGTATTACCAATATTTGTTGGATATTAAATTTATTTTTTAATTCCTCAATACCTCTACACGCCCGAGTGGAAGAGGAATATTTCATGTTTACAATAATTAATAAAGCTATAAATTTTACGTATTCTTTTGTTCACTCCCCGACTGGCTAGACCGAGGCAATTTTTATCATCGAAGGGTATGTGCCAAAGTTCGTAAGAGTAAAGACGTTTCACAGTTTAATTATTCCATCAATTTAACTGGTATATGTAAATGTTTAGAATACCACGGTGATGCTTATTTCTAGTACATTACGCTTTTCCTATGTGTGCACCAACGTGCATACTAATAAATACTAATAAATTATGTTTAAATGATTAAACATACGTCAACAGAATATGAAGCAAGTAGAAAGTTAAAATTGTATCACTTCCAGTTTTGGCTCGACGCATGGGTGTAAGTTATCCGTAATGCAACTTCTGTTGTTGAAAAGTATTCACTACAGAAAACATTCGCACTCTAACAGCACTTGAATCCGCAAGTCTTTTCGCGTTTGCGGCTTGTTTCTACAAACTTACCTTCAATTTACCATTACTCGAATTACTGATGAACCGATTCATCCGTTTGACGATCGTGCCTGTTACTCGACTGAAGCTAAACGCTTGTTGCTCCGTTTATATTGTAAATAATTTAAAGCTAAATTTATTTTCCTTTGAGTTTCTTGATTATTTACGCCCGCTTTGGTATATTTAAATTTGTTAGTGTAAGATTTCCATGTTTTACTTCAAGCACGTGCCTATAAGTGCCGCGAGTGATAAACTTTGTTATCCGCATGTGCAAGAACAGTGTATTAACTGGAAAACACACGAAACAAGATGAGTATCGATCTGTTGTTCTTGAAGACCGTATCACTGATTACATGTTCTACATAGAAACCTTTTAATTAGAAGAACCGCTTTCCTTCAAAACAACCGCTATCGACATAAATGTGCTGGTTAAAATCTTTAATTATATGTTGTCTGTTAATTATTACTTATTTTTGTATACATGTCCACTCCTCTCTACCACAGAGCTATTCAAAATCATCGCAAATTTTACACTTGTCTTCAAAGACCAAATGAATTAATGCCCTTTCATTATGTGATGGAGGTATTTACAAGCTATTTTATTAGAGGGGATTTTCAAATTTCTTCCACTCATCCGGTATATACGATTTGAACTGAACTTGCGGTTGATGTCAAGGGTTTTTCGGTACATGGGAATTTTATGTACTCTCACAGTTTTCGTTTAATATTGGCATCTGCCTCATTGGTTGGGTGCTAACGTATTAAATTTTATATTATTTTATGGGTTTCTGTCGGGTTGAATAAGTTACAACGATTTTGGTCCTTTTCGATGTGTGAGAGTGTTTTCAAATGATTAGTCACGGAAAAACGCGTTGGTGTTTTTCCAGTTTAATATTCAACATGTGAAGTCCCTTTTATTTCAGGTTGTAAAAGAATGTACTGAGTACGTTTCTTATTTATTTCGGTATTTTAGTTTAATAATATAATTGAATAGTCCCTTTATAAACTTCCATAAAATTTTAAGAGTGTTTTGCGCTAAAAGCTGCTTTCACTACCTTAAATTAACAAATGCTTTCCTATATACAAATGTATTCTTAATTAACGCATTAGCGTTACAGAACCTCCACAATAAAAGCAGCAACGTATTGCCAACGTTCTCAGGTTTCTATCGTCGTGGGTACCATGTTTTCTGTCGTGACTCTTTTACCTCAAGGGTTTTTCTCTTTTAATCCTACTTTTCACATGTGAAAACAGTGTCTTGCGGCATCTTCCTGTTCACTGCAATATTTGCATGTAGGAGTTGCGACACTTTTAAACTGATAGAGATAGCTAGTACACATGCCGTGTTCAGTTAGAATTTGGATAAGGTAAAAGTTTGTTGACCCGTGTTTACTCTCGGTCCGCTTTTTTATAATAGGCATTAGTGTATAGGCCAACCTACCCTTAGATTACTGTGCCCATCTTTCTTGCCATTTCTGGCCCTTTGAATAATTTTGCACATGTCAGTCTCAGAGTGCAATTTAGATTTTTGTACAGTCCTGGTTTTTCTTATATCAGGAAGTATAATGGAATTGTATTTGTCACCACTAACATGGTGTCAGTCGAGACTGTTCTATAGGCGGAGCATATTCTCACTGCCATAATTCGTTGGCAGCGGCTTACTGCAATGGCGTTTGTTTTAGTTTTCATTGCTTCTGCCCAGACTGGTTCTGCATATAGTATAATTGCATTAATTACATTCGGTAAGGTAATTGTTTTATGCGGGGAAGGGTCTCTTATGTTTGACAGAATCGAGCACAGTGCCCTCATCGTTTTTCAAGCTTTATTGAAGACTTTTCCCGAATGACGTATAAACGATGATTTATAATCTACCGTTGTACCTACCTTGTTTACCTTGGATATAGGCATGATGTTATGGTCATCCACACTGAACGCTGTTTTCTTATTTTTTCACTACCTCTAAAAGTAAGGGTTGTAGTTTTGACCGGGTCGACTTGAAATTCATGTTTTGTCATCTATTTTATAATCGTTCATAATTTTCCACCGTGTTATAGTGATATATCTGTCTACGCATATACTACTAGCACCAGATCCTCGGCGTACCATATCATCGATACCCCTTCGTACTTTTTGATCTTCAGCACGTCATCGTATAGGATGTTCCACGGAGTCGGTCAAACGACTGAATTCTGTGGAAGTCCTCTACCAATCAGTCTGCAAAAAATCTCTCGCAATTTGAAAGTTTCTATTGCTTGAGTATAATTTTGGGATATTTAAGAGACAACATGGGGTGTTGCGATTCAAGCGTCGCCGTGGATCAATGTAGTAAGCGTAAGACTACGGATTCCAAGGTCCTGGGTTCAAATCCCGACACGGCCGACTGCTTGAAAAATGACAGGTAAGCATTTTTCACAAAAATTACGCCCTCGTTCGGATGAGAGGTTAAATGGAGGTCCCGTGTGTGAGTGTTGTCACGCACGTTAAAGATCCCTACCTTGTCTGGAACGCCAAGGATTCGGCAAAATTCTAAATTTCCAGGCAACAAAAAACTCGCCTCCTGGCCAATGTAGTACCTTCTGGTGGAGCATTGGAAATATAAATGCACGGTGTTGCGATTCTGGCGGCTCTGTGGCGTAGTGGTATGTATGTGACTACTACGCCCAAGGTCCCGAGTTCGAATCCCGACACGGTCCGCTTGTAAAATGTTAGGCGAACATTTTTTACAAACATACGTCCTCGTTCGGATGAGAGGTAAAATGGAAGTCCCGTGTGTGAGTGTTGTCACGCACGTTAAAAATCCCTACCTTGCTTGGAACAGCAAGGGGTTCGGCAAAATTACAAATTTTCCAGGTAAAAAAACTCGCTTCCTGGCCAATGTAGTACCTTCGGGTGGAGCATTTGAAAATCACATGTAAGGTGTTACGATTCCGGCGGCTCCGTGGCGTAGGGGTATGTGTGTGACTACTACGCCCAAGATCTCGGGTTCGAATCCCGACACGGTCCGCTTGAAAAATGTTGGGCGAGCATTTTTCACAAAAATACGTCTTCATTCGGATGAGAAGTGAATTGGAGGTCCCGTATCTGAGTGTTGTCACGCACGTTAAAGATCCTTACCTCGTTTGCAACAGCAAGGGTTCGGCAAAATTCAAAATTTCCAGGTTAACAAAAACTTGCTTTTTGGGCAGTGTAGTACCTTCAGGTGGAGCATTTGAAAAAAATCAACTGTAGGGGTGTTACGGTTCCAGCGGCTACGTGACTTAGTTGGTTTGAGTGCGACTACTAAACTCTCCCGGGATCAATTCCCAACACGATTCGTGTTAAAGATGTTGAGCAAGCATTTTTCTCTAAAATATTCTCTTTCGCATAAGAGGTAAAATGTAGGTCCCGTGTGTGAGTGTTGTCACGTACGTGAAAGATCGCTACCTTGCTTGTAACAAATGGCTTGGCAAAATTCAAAATTTCCAGGTAAAAAAAGCTCGTTTCCTTGCAATGTAGCACCTTCGCGTGGAGTGTTGAAAATCAAATGTAGTGTGTTACGATTTCGGAGTTGCTCCTCTATAAAATTCTCCATGAGTCAGATTTAAATACGCTGCGGACATCGATCAACACCAGTGCGACACATGTGTGACCAGATTTCAACTCTATATGGTACTTTGTCTATGACCAGAATAACCTCAATATGATCTTGTACCTTTTTGTGTAGAAGGTTCTCGTAGACCGTTGCTAAGATGTCTAGCAGATATATTGGACGATGCTTGAGGTTGGTGTCCTCGTCCGTTTTTCTGAGATTTTGCTATCCTCCATTCCTCGGAAAAAATATTCTCTTCATGTTAGTGATTGAAGATACCTAGGAAGTAATCCTTCTCAGCCATTATTAGGGTTGTGATTACTTCCTATCTTATCCTATCAGATCCCGCGGCATTGCCTACTTTAATCTTCTTGGTAGTCTGGACAAGCTCGGCCAAGGTAAAAAGGTATTCAACTTTCTCGGTCGTATCTACCTTATTTCTGGCGTCTGGTTTTGCGATGGGCAGTTTCTCAAAGATTTCTCTTTTTGCCCCCGACTTATATACAGTGGTATTAATTTTAGTTAGGATCGTGGGACTTGTAGACGTCCTCAAACATGTTCACCTCTATATTGTAACACAGCTCTTCCTATTTATGTGACTTTTCTTTTCTAATAACGAATGTAGTTTTTTTTTAAGGACATACATTCCCCTTTTCTTCTAATGTAAGGGACGTATCGACTTGTGCCGTTTGTTATTTATGAGTTGCACTATGTTTGAACTGTCATACTTTCATCCAATCCTAGTTGTTCGGCCAATATATAGTGATAATCGCTAAAGGTCTGTTACATTTTCCCGCGTACGTATTCAGCGCCACTCTTACGATTGGCAACACTGATACGGTCCACGTTTCACAATATTGCGCAATAGTTTATATTATGACCTAATTACGTGGCAAATTGTATCAAATACCAAACACGTTTACAATGATACAATTTTTATTTGAAAATGTAAATAAAGCAAAGTACTCACTTAAAACGCGCCTTGCGGTTAATCTCAGGGCATCTCCTTGTTTCCGGGTAGGTTACGTCACGCCATTGTTGAATCCAAATTTATTCGTCTTCTTCTTTCGTCGTTCGTAGCGGTACGATAGAAGCAACCAGGTAAGGAACGATAAGGCAAGATAAGGAGGAACCTATATGCTAAAAAAGAGAAAAGACAACAAAACACGACACAGGTAAACATTACCGTTCGACTTTTCGCGGCTATTAATGTCGTGTCACACCGCGCACTTGTCCACTCACTCCGCGCCTGCGTATTTTTTTGCGCCGACGCAACTGTCCGGGATGGCGGAAATTTAACAAGTTTATTTGAAATAATGGCGGGAATTTACTCACAAATTTAAAAGTGTACATTTCCAAATTTGGAATGTAACAGGACTCGTTAATTAATACTTGTCATTTTGGATTCAATTTCACTAAGTCTTTGGAAATCATGGTAAGATCTATGAAGGAGAGCCCGAGGACCCTGTGAATCTCATTAATGGTAGATTAACCCCGTGTCTTCAGTAAGTTTAGCTTCAATAACATAATCCACTTCAACAAGCGTCTGCATCTCATTCCACACGCATTACTTCCCAATATAGTATGTATGCTTCGCTTTGAAGTCTCCAGTCGCCAAGACTTCAGAAGATTCAACATTGGCTTCCTATACGACCTGGTAATTTCGTCTAAGGATTCAATATTATTTATTAGTTTTGCTATGTTTGAACTTCTATACGTCCGTTCGTGCCTAATCGTTCAACCAATATATAGTGACGATCACTAAAAGTCTCGTCACTTAATACCGATCATTTTGGGTTCAATCTCGCCAAACTCTTGATATTTGTGCCTAATTGTTCGACCAATATATAGTGACGATCACTAAAAATCTCGTCACTTAATATGGATCATTTTGGGTTCAATCTCGCCAAACTCTTGATATCATAATAAGATCTATGAAGAAAGGTTCGAGAAAACTGTAGATCTTACCAAAGTTGGATTATCGCTGTTTTCAGTAGATTTAACTTCAATAACATTAGCCACTCCAGCGAAAGTCTGCATCTTTTGTCACAAGCATTACGTACCCATACGGTACGTTTCGCTTTGAAGTCTTCAGCCTTGAACACTTCAAGCGATTCAATATTCGTTTCCAAAACTACGTATCTGGAAATTTCGTCGAAGGTTTCAATATATTTATCAATACCGCAGTTTGGAGAAATAAAACCAGTCTGAGCGTGCTTGTGTCTAGAGAGACAAAATATGGTCCGTTTGGTTCATTATCTGATGCTTACCTGTCGTGTAATTAAGTATTGTCGTAATTTCTTGCGAATTACTATATTCGTTATGTCTTACATTTTGGCTAGGCTCCTTGATGAGTACATAATTGCTTTGCATATACGCTGCTACCAGCAGGACTAGGTCGTACACAGTATGACTGCGTTTAGATTTATTCATGGAAATGATTCTCTATTAGATGATTTTACGCAGTCCGGGTCTTTTGAGTTGCGTCTTGAGTTTGTAGGGCGCTTCTAAACGCTTCGCGAACTCTATTATCTGAGCAGTGTCCAGTTATTTACACAGCGGACAGTATTCTCAACCTTGAAAGTTTTTGCGGATATGGCTCTCTACTCCACATTTTCTGTATAATGTAATTCTGTTGTTCCTATTACATGCTGCAGCAGAATGCCCGTATACCCAGCAACTGTATAATCGCCTTAGGTATACACGGATTCCCATGCGACAGGGGACTAATCCAATACCGGGTTCTCCTTCGACTAGCTTTAACGCAGCTGCCTAGTTAATCGTTACGGACGTTGCTAAAATGTTGCCGGAATTAGGTCGCAAGTTGAATAGCCTGTAATTTTTGCCCTCCAGATTTTTTAGGGTTTTTTTTTGGTATTGTTATAGTCTATGGTATAACCGTTATAGTCCCGCGCGCGTGTTTGGAGTCACTACGATAGTTAGCAATACATACTAAAACGTACATAATATTGCACAATAAAGCTATTACGTCTTAATTGCGTCTCAAATTGTATCACATACCAAAAATGTTTATTGTGATACAAGAGGCGCCTTAAAGGAAAAGATAAAATGAACTCACTTAAAATGTGGAACTCTCCGCGATTTTGCGATTATCCTTGCGCAGGGACCATGCTCATCTTCGTGGATCTCGGCGTTGTTGGGTGTGGGTGTCATTAGGCCATCATTGAAACCAGATTTGTTTTGTCCTCCCTCTTCTCGTCTGTAGCAGTACGGTAAGGAACAACCAGGTAAGGAACGATATCGGGTAGAGATAAAGGGAAACCTACAATATCTGAAAGAGAAAAGACAAAGGCACGACACAGGTAACGTCACTGTTCGACGTCTCGTTGGCTAATCCTCGTCGTGTCGGAAACCGCGCACTTACTTTCTCACTCCACGTCTGCGCATTCCCTTGCGCCAACGCAACTGTCCGAAGTAACGGAAATTTAACAACTCCAATTTTAAAATATTGGCGCGAATTCAGTCACAAATTTAAAACTTATACCACAAATGATACATAGCCGATTTTCGGCATGTAACAATCGCGACAAAGCCATAAAACAAAAAAATCTTAAAAAAAAAATGACTGTTAGCACGGTAAAAGCTTAAAATCTAAATCCTAACTAACCTACATATACCCTAACTTAAATTCTAGAAAATGTTTATTTTAGGCGCTACCTAGTTTTTTCAACCGATAATACGTCTTACGATTTACCAAGAAACGGTATGTGTAGCCCCATTGTTTATAAACTACATTTATAAATGCACACACGAGTCTTTAGTGTGGCGCAGTTATAATCGACAGCACAAATTTGTCGGAGAGCACGAAACACTACTAAAACTAGAACACATGCTACAAGTCGCCTAACATATATACTATAACTAAAGCTAACATTACAGCTTTCTAAGTGCATACGCACATAAGCATTGCATATAAACTGTTTTTTCTTTGGCAAGAAATGCCCAAATTTCAAAATTTCCAAAAGAGCAACTTACTTTGCACTTTAGCAAATTTTTATGTACTGGTACTCTGGCTTAATAAACAATACACATCAAAACTTGTTCATGACATGGTTGTGAATTAACAAATTTACCAACAGTACTATCTTACTAATTTCTTATACTACTAACCTAACAAATTTCGTTCCTATCATCAGGTTAGCTTCATCACTCAATATTCAAAAAATAATTCCCACGTCTGATAGTAAATACCAAATGTTAGGAAGATAAAAAAAGAGAAGACAAATTCTCAAGTTATTTTCAAAGATAATAGGTAAGATAACGATACTAAGCTTAAGTTATTATTAAAGATAATAGGTGAGATAAAGATATTAAACTCAAGTTATTATCAAAGATAATAGGTAAGATAAAGATATTAAGATAAAACTAGATAACAATAGATGGATCCGAAACGTCCCAGCACACTAAGGCACGCTACGACTACATACATTAAAGATACAGCGTCGAATTCCCCAGTTCACCAAGCCGTTTCGTCATGCATCCCAAAGATACAAGATAGAGTGGCTCCTTGAAGCTGTTATATAGGTAAGATAAGACATACAAGTTAAAAAAAATTCTAGGCTCTAACGAGTGCATTCACTACGATAAGAAAATCAGACAAAAGTTGAAACAACAACTTAAAAGTATCACTACAGATACCTTCACACAAAAAACCAACTGTTTAAAGGTAATTTTTAAAAACGGTAACGCCATAAACACACAAGAATGTCTAACTATAAGCAGTTAAATACTAACACACTGTCCCAATATGCTAAAACAACTGATAATTCGATAAGATATCAATAAAAAGCGATAGCACCTCATCACGAAGTTCAATAAAAAACAACAAAAAAAAGTTTATATGTTCTGGTGACTTAATAGAAGGAGAAACAAGTAATGATATAGGATAAAGTGGGCGACTGTAATAATTCAGAAGAAAAACGCATGGAATAGAAACTCCTAGTTTTTTGCAACTGCGAATATGGGACTATTTCTTACAATGACATAGGCCGCGTCTCCTATGTGAGCCCAAAGAAAAAAGCATCCACTCAAAACATCAGCTAAAACCAATCCTAAAAATTTAATGAGTTATTGCGACCAAGTTACGACAATCACCACAAAATTAAACGATGTAAGATAAATGCTGAAAACAAAATAATCTGTTGTAGAAAAGGTGCAAGGATTAATTAAATGAAGCAACAGAGTTATACTGGGGGACCTAGATAATAAACAGATATGTGCCTAATGATAAGTTCAAGGGAAAGTCAACAAGTAGCAAAAAGATAGCTAGTTTAAGGTAAATACGCCAAACGTGTAGAAGGTAGGTGCTGTATAAGAAATGAAACGAATAGATAAAGTTAACAAATTTATAACGGGGACAAAAACATTAGGTAAACCGTTAAAGAAATTAATCGTAAAAAATTTTGGATGTACGCAAAGCTTAAGCGATTTTAAAGATAATTCCATGCCACATAGTGTGGTTTGAATCAATATATGAAGAGATAGCAGTAGTTGAAACTCGATTTACTGATAAAATTATTGAAGAACAAAAAGATATATCTTACAACGCATATAATTACTAGGGTGACGAGCCCTCCTTTGAGCTTCACCTAGACTAATAAAGAAAAACTTCAACGTCATTCTTAAAAAAATTATTCAAAAATTGCTAGAACGACAAACTTACTCCGAGTCTCGTCTAGACTTATGTAATGCTGAGCGACCAACCCTTCATGAGTCTCGTCTAGACTAACATACTGCCGAGCGACCAACTTCGACGACAAATCTCGCCTAGACCAAATAGATCTTAAAATGCTGCGTTGCAATATCGATATATCTAAAAAATATGCTATCAAAACAAAATCATACTCGCTACACAAAAGCAATATTCTACGATACATGTATAGAAAAAAACAGTATTCCTAATTATTAAAATATTCCTTTTATATCGAGTGATTTATCAACAAACATCGTAGGGAAAGCGGATAGTAAATGAAGTTAAATGCAAAACATTATCATCAAGCTCATTATTGTAAAGTTTAAGGAAGCAGATATAACGAAATCAAGTTTACTATAGCGTTTTAGAAGGTAAAAGGTAAAAATTCAGTTAATTGCGTAAGCTATATATAGGGACATAACTTTAGTGTTTTTTTAAGGAGATTTTTTAATCATAATGAATAGTAAATAGAAGCTCTTTATCTATAACTAAAATACTTACATAAAGAATTATTTACTCCAAACACATGTTAAAGTTAGGTTAAGGTAATTTGCTGGACACATTTGAAAGGTATACACTTTAGTTTCATTCTATATTAGATGAAATAATTATTTAAGAGAATTTAGAATACAAATACACTTTTTTATAAAAGAAAAATGCCAATTAATTAAATTTTAAAATAACATATATGAAGTAAACAATCACTGTTTCAAACATGGCTGACTAAATGCTCAGATTGACACATCAGCTGCATTCAGTGTCATTTCAGCATGAAATAGATATTGCCAGATTGCAATGTTGCCAGATTATATTTTTCTATTTAAAAGCCACTAAAAATTTTAAAAAATTATTATTTATTATTATTTGAGTGAACAAGACCCAATTACTATAAATATATTCAAAACTAACACCTTATAAGATACACAAGAGGAGAAGACAAATTTCAACACAACGTTAGGCGTCACTGTTATAATCTAAGGTATAACCGTATAACCCCGCGCGCGCGTGTTCGGAGCCACTACGATAGTTGGCAATACATACTAAAACGTACATAATATTGCACAATAAAGCTATTACGTCATAATTGCGTCTCAAATTGTATCACATACCAAAAATGTTTATTGTGATACAAGAGGCGCCTTAAAGGAAAAGATAAAATGAACTCACTTAAAATGTGGAACTCTCCGCGATTTTGCAATTATCCTTGCGCAGAGGCCATGCTGATCTTCGTGGATCTCGGCGTTGTTGGGCGTGGGTGTCATTAGGCCATCATTGAAACCAGATTTGTTTTGTCTTCCTTCTTCTCGTCTGTAGCAGCACGTGTAACACTTCACCCTCCTTCCTGACCTATCTAGCAGTCAAAGAAACAAGGACCGAGTTGTCTAATACATATATAATCGAATGCAAACTCTATATCACTTTTTATGGTTCAAAATTGCAATATACGGGTCCACTTACCTATTTCAATAGTCTTTACTCTACTTTCTTTAAACGCCTCGGCTACTCTACAGCGGAGAGTACATGGACATGTCCCAGGATGGATAGGCTTAGAATTCTGAAACCGATACTGGTGAGTTAACTTACCCAAAAGTTTACAAAGTATCTGTTACTAAATGTATTTCAACAAACCCCTTTTACTACTAATACATAGATATATATCTCAACATTATCAAGTAATGAATTTAATACCCTTTAATGTGGTGATAGAACTATATACATTATTTATCTCGACATTCTTAAATGAAATAAAATTAATATCTCTTACTTAACTAAAGTTCCCTTAACCTGGGTTGTTAAATATTGTACTAAGCATTGCAAATTCTACAGTTAAAACAAATTGGCTTCCAACTGAAACATAGCCAATAACGCTTGATATTCTATACAAAATTCATAATAATAAGCGGTAACGTTAATAAAGCCCAAGAATTCCAATCTTAATCTAGCAACTTAACATATTCATGTAAAAGCATATGTTTTATTATATAAAAGTTCATACTTACATCACCACGTGTATGCATGCATATACACGTCCGTTCTCTCGAACCATGTATGCAAAGATTCATTCAATACCTGTGGCGGGTATGCAATAACCACTGTTGCTCCACTCTCTCCGATACCTCTGAGGTAATTTATTCTCACCAGGGTTGGAAATGTTTAACACGGTTGTTGATAACTGTTGTGCTCGAAACTCTTGATATCACGCTACTTCTATAACAATTGGGTTTGGAGTCGAACTTCCAAAATCCAAACTTTGACAATCAATCAAAACTGAACCGTATAAGTGTGGTTAGTTATAATCTTCTCTGCCGTTAATAAGCCGGCGCCTCCAACCATTAACCGCCCTACAACTGAAACATTGCGTCTTCTGATTACACTTAACTTTATTATTATTTAATTCTCCTTTAATAGCGAAACCTATCGGTGCTCTTTATCCACTATTTAAAGTCACTATTTTGCCCGTACTAAACATACGAATTTATTAGTTCTGTTCACTAACCATTGCCTTAATTTACGCGGTCAAATACCCACTATAGCTACGCGCCATTGCAGCCTAACTCGCCCTAGTTACGGGTTAGTTACTTTATTATTTCGTGCCTTCTTTCATATCTTTTGTCTTTGTGTATCGTCTTTGTGTGACGTGTGTATTAATTTCTTCACTTCCCTATTTGTATACCTTTGATCACGTGATTGTTCTCGCCAATCAAAAACATTACATATTTCACAATTGTGTATCATCCCTACATGTGCTTTTAGGTTAATGGTTTAAATCCATTTTTATTATTGCCATTGCCATCGCTATAATTAAATTTAAGTTATTCTGCAATATTCTAAACTATTTCCTGTTAATATTTTTATAGATATCACAAAAAATTGCATTTAATTACGTACTTCCGGTTTTGACTTTTCTAGAACAAATTAGCATTTCCTTTGGCGCCTAAATTAAAAATCTTCTACATTTCACCGGATGTTAGATCTCAGTTGATAGGTTATGTTAATTTAAAGTGTCAATTGTCACCCCAAAATCAAACTAGGATTGGATAACTATCTTAATTCTGGTCAGTGATAGGATACATTTTATCTAGAATTATTTGTGATTGGCCGAAAATATTATTTGAAAATTAAATTAATTTAAAATGTTCTTGGGTGTTACATACGGTAAGGAACGACCAGGTAAGGAACGATATCAGGTAGAGATAAAGGGAAACCTACATTATCTGAAAGAGAGAAGACAAAGGCACGACACAGGTAACGTCACTGTTCGACGTCTCGTTGGCTAATCCTCGTCGTGTCGGAAACCGCGCACTTACTTCCTCACTCCACGTCTGCGCATTCCCTTGCGCCGACGCAACTGTCCAAAGTGACGAAAATTTAACAAGTCTATTTTTAAAATATTGGCGCGAATTCAGTCACAAATTTAAAACGTTAACCACAAATGATACATAGCCGATTTTCGGCGTGTAACAGTATGACGCCGTTACTTTATCTTTACTTGTGACTTCATTCACATTCCTAATGTAAATGGTTTAGTATTTTACCTAACACTCATTTATTTAACCTTGGCTTCATTATTACCAATTATAATGGTTTCAACATCATCATTAGGTCTTCAGTCCTGGAACTGGTTAGACGCGTACCATCATTGTTTCCTATTCTGAACTAACCTACACATTTCCCTGAAATTTGCACTGATGTAGGTCTACATCTACCTTTTTTTTCCTATCTCTGCTTGTAATATGTCCCATACTATTCCCCAAAAATGCGTTAGAATGTATTCTGCCCTTCTATTTCTCCTATTTTTTCCACAGATATTCTTGTCCCCCTACTATTTCTATAACCTATTTGATATTAACTTTGTCTGTGTATGCTATCATCCTCATACATCTGAAGCACAGCATTCCAAAAGGCTGCTACCGTTTTTCCGTCTGCTTTTCCTACTGCCCCTATTTCATAGGCATACTGTGCTGTGCTCCACACATTTGATTTCAACAATTTTCTTTTTGTTTCTATGTTTGTTGTCTTTCATTATAGGCGCTGTTCTTTCTTGTTACATGCAGTTCGGTCCCCTTCTATTGTTTTATAATTATATACCATATTTCCCCGACACTTAGTGGTGGTGAGAGGGGGGGGGGCTTCGTGGCGTATTGGTATGTGTGCGACTACTACACCCAAGATGCCGGGTTCGAATCCCGACACGGTCCGCTTGAAACATGTTAGGCAAGCATTTTTCACAAAAAAACACCCTCGTTCGGATGAGAGGTAAAATGGAGGCCCCGCGTGTGAGACTTGTTCCTCCAAATTTTCCAGGTAAAAAAACTCGCTTCCTGACCAATGTAGTACCTTCGGGTGGAGCATTGGAAAATCATTGTAAAGGGGGGTAAGCAGCTTGTGGCTGCCAAGTTCCCCAGCACTTGAACATTTACCGATTTAATATTTTTTCCAATATATCTTTTCGCACAGTCAACATTAGTTGCAGATATTTTACAACCATCCCCTGTAGTTCTTTATATTAATCATCAGATTTATTTGCGCTATTTTTTCGTCATTAGGTTTTCCGCCTTAAAACTGGTTGGACACGTACCTGCACTCATTTATATTCAGAGTTAGCCTACACAGTTCCCTGAAATCTCACAGAGCCTGTATACAGCTCGGTTCCCCTTCTATTGTTTTCTAATTTTATGCCCTATTTTACTGAGATTCAGTGAAAGGGGCTAAGCAGCCTGTGGCTGCCAAGATACCCCAACACTAGACATTTGCCGAATTAATAATTTTACAGTAAATCCTTTTACAGAATTAACATTATTCGAGAATATTGCCCAACCAATACTTGTAGTTCCCTATAATAGTCATCGTATTTAAGTACAGATAGTATTCTCGTCATTAATTTATCCTTCTTGGGACTGGTTGGATGCGTACCTTTATTGATTTCTATTCTGAGCTAGTCTAGACATTTCCCTGAAATTCCTACAGCTTACATCTTTCACTATCTGTGTGCAGTAAGTAGTCTAACCTAGGTCTACCTCTATTTCTCTTTTTTCCTATCTATGCTTCTGATATATTCCGCACTATTTTCTCATGCCTTAGTACGTGGCCTATCATCCTGTCTCTCTAACGGTTTTTCACATATTTCTTTCCTCCCTACCATTTTTAGTACCTCTTCGTTCTTAACTTTGTCTATCCATGATATCTTCATCATACGTCTGTAACACCACATTTCAAAGGCTTCTACCTTTTTCTTGTCCGTTTCTCCTACTGTCCAGGCTTCATAGCTGTACAGTGCTGTGCTCCACACACATGTTTTAAGCAATCTTTTCCTTGTTTCTATGTTTGTTGTCTTTGAACACAGTAGTTGCTTTTTATTGTTAAATGTAGCACGACCTTGTGCTAATCTTTGTTTTATATCTTTGTGCTTTTCCCATCTTGCGTTATTTGGCTTCCTAAGGTAGTAGAAATCCTAAGCCTCTTGTAAGTTCGTGTTACATATTTGTATTCTTGTTTTTGATTTATTTTCCCTTCCTTTGCATACTTTAGTTTTAGTTTTGTTTATTTTCATACCGTATCTCTCTGTTAGAACCGTTTCCATTTTCTAAGAGCAGCTTCTAACTCTTCCTTGCTAGATGCTAATACCGCTATATCATCTGCAAATCTAAGCATATAAATTTTTTGTCTCTACATTGTAATTCCAAATGTCTTCCTGCGTTTGACAGTGTTCATTGTCTCTTCAATGTACAAGTTAAAAATTAATGGGGTTAAGGCACATCCCTGTCTCACCCCTTTCCTAATGTTTACATTTTTATGTTCCTGCTCTAATTCTATTACTGCTGTTTGCTCTTTGTATAAGCTATGCATTATTCGTCTATCCCTATAACTCATTCCAATTTTTTTGAGTATTTTTTTCCATTTTACATTGTCGAATGCTTTTTCCGAGATCTACAAACCCTATATATATATATATATATATATATATATATATATATACGCTTTCCCCTTTTTCTATTGTTTTCTCCATTATCACTCTCAGAGCTAAAATAGCCTCCCGTGTTCCCCTGTTTCGCCTAAACCCAAATTGGTCTTTCCCTGGTTTTTTAATGATTTCTGTGTGTGGGGATAATCAGCTAGTGCTTTTTATAATCTTTATAGTGTTGGTGACCTGGTTCTTTAGAGTAACTCCATTCCATAGCAACGAATTCCTCGTCCTGAGTCAGATGTCAATTGGTCTGCAGCACTATACAGTTCTTTGGTTGCCTTTCCTTTCAGGTACCGTTAATAAAAAAATTTCTAATTTTTAGGAACCCCTGGAGCTCGTTTCAAAGTCGTGTTCCACTACTCCAATAGCGTCTGTTTTTCACCTAATTCGGGATACTTTTCTATAAATTGTGTCTGTCTGCTTCTCGACCAATACGACCTTAGTGACGCTATCTTTCGTTTTTAGGAGATTTCCCTCTTTCACTTCTGTGTTCTTATATAGGTTATCACGCCATTTTTGTCATTAATTTTATCAAAAGCACCACGTGTTTTCACTGAATTTATAGATGGTTGTTCAGTGCTTGCTATATTACTAAACGGATAATCCATTTGCGTGGCCCCATCTTTCCTAATTTGTTTCTAGGGTATAGTTTTTGGATCTGTTCACGCAGACTGTCTCTTTCATTTCGTAACCCTAGTTTATTTTTTAGTTTCTTCACTGATGCTTTCGTGTTTGTCACGCCGGCGAATGCCACCACCAATTGTCACAGCGTTTTTGATTGCCCCGTGCACGTTTCAGTTGACTATCTCAAACTCGTGTGCTTCATGCAAAAATTTTGCATGATTTCTCATTGCATACTTCGTTGGTGTTCGTGTTCCTTTATTTTCGCAATCTTATACCTAATTGGACTCATTTGCTTTCTTTTTTCTGCCTCGATTCCAGTTTATGTTGTTGAAAGAGTTTTGTTCTTTCTAGTGCCACGAACGGTTCTGCCATAGCTTCTCTAGAGTGGATTTCCCCCAGACAGCTTAGAGGCATTTTTGTTTTGTGTTTTTTGAAAGCCTTCTTTATTTGATGACTATTCGTCGTGCCTTTTCTGCTTCTCCGTTCGTGCCCGTCTTTTTTTCAAAATTGCTTTAGGACTATAGTCCTGGGGGCGTATTCTTCTTTCTCTTTGTTGTGTTCTGGATCTTTTGTAGCTACTCCTCTGGTCTCTTGCTCTTTTTGGCCATCAAATACAGAATTTCATTGCAAAATCGTAAATAAGATATTTGAAATAGAAACTGGTGGGATTTATTCTGTTTGTTGTTACGAAAAAGGCTACAGAGCCTATTTCGTAATTCTATAATACTTGACATTTATAAGCACTTTCGCCACTTCAATGCTCATACTTTTATTTGGTTACACACGCATACATTATAACCTCTTCATCTACCATAATGACATCCCAACAGAAGAATGCTCTCAACCATAAATTTTAAATGGAATTTTAAATTATAATCACTATAAGCACTTTATTTCAAATCCCATCCTTAAACACAGATTATAACGTCAAAATGTCATGTTACATGTAGATTAGTTAATGCAACACAATTTATAATCATTCCAGAGATGTGTGCATAATTAACTCTTTTCTTTTGTTCCAGCAAAGTTATTTAATGCGGTTCGGTTATCTAAGTGAATCTTCAAAAGGTACGGGTGCTGCTGCACTTCGGACTGAAGAGTCGATTAGGCAAGCACTACGTGAATTGCAAGAGTTTAGTGGACTACCTATTACCGGAAAATTGGACGAACGAACACGAGAGCTTCTTAAGAGGCCGCGTTGTGGGCTCAAAGATTTTGAAAGTTATAATATGCGAAGGAGGAAACGTTTTATGATACAAGGACAACGGTGGCCTTACACAAATTTGACTTGGAGGTAAGTCAGAATTACTTTAAATTTTTTTCTTAGAAAAATTGTAACCTGTTTATTCTAGAGGATTGTTACTCGAGTATAAATTTAAGCAGGCATTAAATATTAAGTAGAATTGTTACTTTCAGGATACTTCTGTCAGTAGGTGTTTTTTCTTCTTTATGTGTAATTTTTCTTCCTATTAAAAGTCATTATTAAGAAACGAGAAATCCCTTTTAAAGGGGAGAAAATGAGTTTGAAAGCAATATGCATGTTTCCGAAAACAGGCTATTATTGTATTCAAAGATTACCTACTTTCCCATAGAAAGATGTTTCTGTGACTACCTCTTATTCTAACTGTTGTTCAATTGAATAAATGCGTCTGGAACATGGCTCTACCATTTTAAATGTGTAGGGGTGCCGAAGAGTAACATCAACTAATTACGTACACAAAAGTTTATTTAGAATTAATATTAGAGATGACCATTGACATAACACAACGAATCAATGAAAAATTAAACTCAACACTTTGTAATTTATAATGCGTACACTTCGTATTGCAATGTACTTGATAATTAGCTGGCGTCTAGGTTCATTGGAGAATACAAGAGTATAAAAGTTTTTTCTGCGGTTGGGAGAAGCCTCCACGCCTAAGCACCAGCCGGGTGCAATTAGTATCATTACATACACTACTGCAACATATAAATTAATATATACAAGCACAAAAAGAAATATATTTACAACACTGACTTCATAGCTAATATATATATATATATATATATATATATATATATATATATATGTTGTGGATTTAGAGGGTAAATAGGTGTAGACAATGAAATTTTAGCAACCGTGTATATAGAAATTTTGAACATTCCAATTTAAATATAGAAAAATACCTTAATACTCGTCCGCTTTCACTATATGAATTAATTAATTTGGTGCGTAAATAATTTGCTCCTATTTCTATATACACGGTTGCTAAAATTTCATTGCCTACACCTATTTACTCTCTAAATCCACAACATAATCCCCCTATTTCAATTCAAAGAAAACTCACCTACGTTTTCTTGAATTTAAATACGAACTAATTCCTACTACCTAATCTTACATGATATTTCTAAACACCTATCTACTCACCTAACTCTACCTATACCTATTTATCCAACCTATCACTCCTTATCTACCTATTTGTACCTACTTCTATCTATCTCTAATTATTTCTATCTATCTACACCTATCTTTATTTCTAACTAACTATTCACACCTATCACTACTCGTTAACTAACTATCTCTATCTATCTCTAACTTTTCACCCTCTATTTTTATTTATTTCTTTTTACCTTTTTGTCGACTATTGACTCTTTAAGTACCTCACTTCTTTTCTTTTCACTTCACTTCACTTTTATGTAAGTTCCTTCTACTTATGTCCCACCTGTTTTATATTTAACATTACCTATTACTATCACTATCTATTTATTATACTAACTATACACCTATCTCTACATTTACCTCTAACTATCTTCCCTTATTTATCCTATTCATAATTCTACTTTTCTATATACACCTATCTCTATTTCTATCTATTTAAATCCAAATCTATTCACCTATTATTATATTTTCATCTATTACGTCATCTCTTTATTTAAATCTGAATCTTTTCTTGATCCTCCATGTCTTTCTTCTAACAATCTTAATAAACTTCGTCCCTATCTTTCCTCCTTCTATTTCTATACTTATCATCCCTTCTTCTTCACATAAAATAAAACTATCCTTATTATTTTGACTCTTAAATATTTCTTCCTTTGTCTCAATACTTGTCTGTTTCTCACTCACTATTATTCCTTTTGATGCGGACAAACCAAACGATATTACCTTAACATTTTCATCTTTTCCCTCTATAGAAAACTCTTCATCTCTTCTAGACTCTTTATGTATAGTCATCCCATAAAAATCTCCTAAATCCAACTTATCAAAATTATGTGTGTAACATAATGTTGCCTTCGCCTCTACTCCTATTAATTCAGACTTTTTATTCACTAACAATGCTGCGCTTGACTCTACCTCTACTAGTTCAGACTCTTCGTTTACTACCAATTGTACCTCTTCTAACTTTTCCTCAGTATATTCACCTGTGTCAATCTCTTTCACCTCTTCCTCATCTACCTCCATAACATTAATACATAACCCCATGTCATCCTCTGTGACCTCATAACTTGCCTTCCAGGGCAATATCCTATCCCCAATCCTAACTACTTTCCTCTCCATATCTATTACTACTCCTAACTTCACCATACAGTCGATCCCTAATATCCCTTTAAACTTTAACCCAGGTACAATTATAAATTCCTGCTCACAGCTTACTGAACCTAACTCTACTTTTAAAATAACTACACTATTTACAACAGCAAATCTCTTTTTATTCGGCGCTACCAGGTGACTTCTTTTTATTGGCATAATTCTGTCACACACTTTTTCTCTAATTTTGTTGACGAATTCCTCCGATACTAAACCCGCTTCAGCTCCTGAATCCAATAACGCTCCTAAATTTTTTTCAAAAATTTTAACATCAATTATAGGCAAACAAAAATTTTCTCTTATTTCTGGCTCAACTTCTTCCTCAATTTTTAGAAATTCCTTTGGATGTTTGTATTTGTACACAGTGATGTCTAGTGATTTGTCCTCGTCTAAAAATTCTGTCCAGGTCCGGTCTCCCTACTCGGTCCTGGTCTCGCTACCACTTCAGCATATGTCCGCGGCATCTCTGCTCTGTTCGTGTTGTCACTTTCCCTATTGTTGGTCGTCTGTGTCCCTCTTATGTCTGGCAAACTGTTCTGTCTGGTTACCCCCGGTCTTGGTGCAGGTCCCATACCTACACTGTTACTCCTAAAAAATGTCTGTCTAGGTCCCCAGTTCTGTCTGTTGTATTGAAAATTAGTTCCCCGTCTTGGGTAACTGTCCCGTCTGTTGTCAAACCTAACCCTGTTTACCTGTCTTTCTCTTGTCTCACGAGATCGTCCTCTGCTTACGTCGTCATGCCTCTACAGGTACTCCAAATTCATTTCCTTATCGACGATATTTTGCAACGCCACATGTTGCCAAACCTCAACCTCAAAATGTCGTGAAAGGTATTTTATAATCAGTCAATGGAGGATTCAATTGCTTAGTTATGCTATACTTTCGTATAGCATATTGCTCTACTTCCTGCAAATTCCCTTTTTAATTTGCCTGTTATCAATTCGTCACGTACTTGGTCCTGTCTGTGGTCGCTCCAGTAGTGTTTTAAAAATCTGTCCTCGAAGTCACTGTAGGTCTCTATTTCTTGTCCTATTAGATTATACCAGGCTTCAGCATGGTCTTTCAGTAACGCTTTTACAGTATTGAGCTTTGCTTGTTCATCAAACAAATTACATACCAACCCTCTAATATTATTAATAAAAATTTGAGGATTCACTCTACTATCCCCATAAAATTTCATCTGTTGGTCCAATGACATATTTTCTGTTACAAATCTGGGACCATCCCCCATCAAAGTTGATACATTCTGTTTAATTCCACTTACTTCTTTCTTAACCCTACCTAACTGATTCCTACATGAGTCTGTCACCTCAGTCATCTTAACATTAATTTCATCTTCACAGAAGATCCCCACCTCCGTCCGTAATTGTCCCATTTCCTGACTTAAACCTCTTATATCATGCTCATTTTTATCAACCCTATTTTCTACTTCCCCCATTTTTACCGTTAAGCTACTTTTAAAATCCGAAAATTCTCTCGTCGATTTGTCAATTTTCTCGCTAACTTGCTCAAACTTCCTGTTCGATTCATCTCTAACCCCACTTAATGTTTCATTCATCTGCTCAAATTTTCTATTTGAGTTCTCTCTAACCCCGCTTGCTGTCTCACTCATCCTTTCAAGCATCCTCATTATCATCTCATTTCCTTGGTCCCCTGATTCTGTCCTCGACTGATCCCTACTACCTCCAGCTTTCTCCATTTTTCTTGATTTATCAAATAACGCACTATCGTCACTTTCCAATTTCAACTCCTTGGCTTCTTAACCACTCCTTTCTTTGCATACGTTTTAATCACTTCCTTACACACTCAAAAATATTAACAAATTTATACTGCACACACACTCTCTCTCTCAGCTCGCCCTTTTTTTTAATAATCAAAATTAATTGTTTTGCACATGTACCTTTTCAAACAAGTTTTGAAGGTAATAAATACGCCACCAATAAGTCAAACACACTAACACGAAAATATCAACACAATTGTTTATACAAATCAGAAATTTAAAGTTCGTTATCTGGAGTCACCTTCTTTTCTCGTCACCGCTGCAGATGGTTACCAGAAACCCTCGTCGTTGTGTCCATCTACTACGCTGATGCCTGGATTCGCAGATCCCCATCATGCAAACTCCACTACCACGACTGTTCCTCTCCCCAGATTTTAGCTTCGTCTCAAAAATAACATTCCATACCAAATATAGCTTGCATACAAATTACGTTCTCAGCTTCGCTTACCCCAAATATCATCCCATTAATTATTAGCCTTGTTGTAGTAGCGGCACCTTTTATCTAACAAGCACCAACTCGTGCAATATCACTTTTATAACAAGCGGTACGCTACTACAGCTTTCATCATTGTTCAACAGGATGTTAATGCAACTTTACTGAACACACAATAATTGACAACGGTAATAGCATTCTTGTAGGTCTGAACCCGTATTAAGATCTAAGTCGAAAGAAAAAGCGCTTTAATATCCTCGTTTGTTTATTTATATTATTCCAAACCCTCCCCAGTGGAACTTGTTTCGCTTGAAAAGCTTGTTTTCGAAGCCGCTTCCTAAAATTTTTAATGTAACGAACACTGACTTCTCCAAAATTCCCACTTTCGTCGTGTTGTTATATAGAATTTAGTTTGCCACCCTCACGAACGCACACTTCTTGAAAACTGTTCGCCATCGACCAATGATAGAATTTTTCCCCGTTCAGAGGCGCCACCTCTCAGCTATCTATTTTTGTTCTACGCATATCTGTTGTCTCCTTCAGAACCCCTCTTAAGTTACAGAAAATCGATATCGTAGTCGTCCTTCACAATTACCCATGTATATCTTACGTGACTTCTACCCCAACGCTTTATTTATACATTTCTCTGTCTGTTTTATATTCTCGATCGTTCATTCCACTCACTCCTCAAAGCATTTGATATTTACCAGTTTATACAAATCGACCGTTGCCAACAATTTCTATGGAATTTTGTCTTAACGTTTATTTTAGTTCCCTGAATGTGACATTTAACAACAGGTGTTTCTTGAAACAACCCACCGTTTATAAAATAACAATTCTCGGTTTCTTCGCTTCGTAGTATTTGTATAACGAACGTTGGCTTTTAAAATTGAATATATTTGCGTTTGAAATTATTGATTTTCTAATGCATGCACGCTCCTTCTTTGCTTCCATGCGTTTGATGAAATTATTATAATTTTTTATGCGTATCCTTGAGCTTTTATGTACTCTAAAAACTTTCTTCTCTTATGCAATTTTAACATTCCAATTTAAATATAGAAAAATATCCTAATACCCGTCCGTTTTCACGTTGGCTTTTAAAATTGAATATATTTGCGTTTGAAATTATTGATTTTCTAATGCATGCACGCTCCTTCTTTGCTTCCATGCGTTTGATGAAATTATTATAATTTTTTATGCGTATCCTTGAGCTTTTATGTACTCTAAAAACTTTCTTCTCTTATGCAATTTTAACATTCCAATTTAAATATAGAAAAATATCCTAATACCCGTCCGTTTTCACTATATGAATTAATTAGTTTGGTGCGTAAATAATTTGCTCCTATTTCTATATACACGGTTGCTAAAATTTCATTGTCTACACCTATTTACCCTCTAAATCCATAACAATATATATATAATATATATATATATATATATATATATATATATTGCTGTAGTTTGTTATAGAATCGCGCCCCACTGTTGGGCTGTCATAAAATTGCAGTGTCACCTTGGGAATCGGCTCGCTCCTTCGTGTCTCTCACTTTGGAAGTGCTCCTCTTATGGATTTCTACTTACCCTAGCTGAACTCAAAACCAAACTCCTCCAATCCTTACCTAAATAAAATAATTTATGCTTCCCCAAGCTAATCTTCCACGGCTACTTATCCTCTCAACACCTTTATAAAAATAAATAAATAATTCAAAAATAAAATCTTTCGACAAAACATACACCCTTTTATTCACATGACATAAATTATGTTTCACACAAACACAATATTTACAAATTATTTACAATAAAATATTTCACACTTCAGTTCAATCTAAAATCTCGTGAATTTTATGTTCCTCTATACTTCAACATTTCATTTAAAAGTAGATGGGCCTATCCTGAAACCTTAAATTTACTTTTCCCAGGTCTATGATGAGCTCAGTATAAACCCCTTTTATTCTGTATGCATAAATTATTGCATTATCAAATTACACTAGAGACCCGTTTACTCCTTGCATCAAATAAAATTTTTATTCATGTATTTACACGCTCAGAGATAAAATAGAAAAGTGTCTTTCCATATGTTAATCAAATTAATTTTTAGTTCATAAATTTTTTACCAAATAACTTAAATCACTCATAGTTTTTATAAGTCAATACCAGCACAACAGTTCAATAGAAAAAAATCGTTACCTGGAGTGTTCTCCGGAATCACCACTTTAGTAGATGACGTCCACCAAGCTCACGTTCCTGGACTACACCCAACGTCTGCTTCTTAACTAGGCCAACCATTCCATCTCGACTTGTTCATCCAATTCCCTCAACGATTCGTGGATGCCTTCCACACAGATCCCCATCCAGAGTCCAAACTCCACTTAACGTCCAACCAGCACTCTCGTTTAAGATGTAATTCAATCGCTTACCTCAGTAACATCCAGCATTACTCGTCATAATTATTTATACATATATTTGGCGGACTGCACTATCACCCGGTTTTTAAGTTAGGATGTCTTCTTAACGGTACTCAATATAAGCGAAACAAATCAGAAAATAAGCAAAAAATAAGAGAGCCTTGTCAATTCTGACTATGCTTATATAAGCTTAAAACCCCTCTTTTGTCACGTATTTTCACACTGCTTTCCTCGAACTCTAGCAACTGCCACACAATTCCACAAAATTCTCCCGTACAAACAACCTAACGAACTTTTAAAACTCAGAATTTCACCACCCCAACGACACTTTACTCTGAAAAACTAATTAAACTAGCCAAGCGTCCGTATTTTCCACTAATTACAAAACTCAAAATATGGTATGTTTTTAAAGTCCTTGATTTTTCTAATTATTTTCAACAAAATCAATGAGATATGAGTAGATGGGCCCCCACATATTACCCTAAATTGACTGTACACTGGAGTATGGTGAGCTCATAATAACCCAGTTTATTGTGTATATGCCTTTTATCTTGCATAAATTAAACAAAATTTATAGACCCGTTTACCCTTTACAATCCAATTTATATCCAGAATAAAATTTTATACGTTTTAAATACACCTTTTTTCAATATTTAACCTTAATAAATTGTTCATTACATGTATCTTTTCCAATAAGTTTATACAATCATAAATAAACCCCAAAATCAATCACACAGCACCAAAATTTCACAAATGTTTATCAAACAACAGAAATTTCAAATAGATTACCTGGAGAATTCTTCAGGCTTCCATTCCTTCGAAGACGATCACTAGAACACCTCGGCTTCGTTACCATTCGCTGTGATACTCAGCGGATACACCGACGATAACCATTTGCGAGCCAAGCGCTTCGTTTCATAGTACCATTCCATATAACAGCATACAATCTTCTTTATTTGTGATGCTTACCCCACAAATATCATGCTTCCATTTATTGATTTTCGTGCTTTGTATTGTAGTAGCCGGACCTCTATTAATTTTATATACACTACACGTACTTCGCGTTAATAAATAGATGCCCGCTACTAATAAGTTACACGTGCTAGCACTATATTTACTGTATTATCAACACATACAATACTCACAAAAAAGCTGTACTATTATCTTGGTCAGCATTTAGTACTTTATCGAAGTTAGTAATATGGAAGCGAAGAGAAGACAAGAGAACGTTAATAATTTAGCGTGAGTATTTATATCGTTTCAAAATCCTACCCCCGGACACACTTCACGTGAGAAGCTTATTTTCAAATCTAAATTCTACAAATTTTGAATACAACCTTCTTGAAAATTCCTGAAATTTACTCAGTCCTACGTGCCATACATTCGAAAGGGCACCCAACCTTCGCGTGTGTCTACGTTTGGAAAACTGTCTGCTTTTAACCAATGATAAAATTCTCTGTCATCACAAACCCCGCCTATACTATTTTCATCTCTGTCTTATGCATGTCTGCTGTCGCGTTTAAAACCCCACTTGAGTTATAGAGAATCGATATTGCTGACAGCTTATCTTTACTCCACGTGTATATGGTACGTGCGTTTTCAACATCAATGCTCATATATATCTCTATCTGTAGTATATAACCAATCGTGCATTTCCCATCTTTTTTTAAGAGTTTTGTTAGCATTGTGGTTTAAACCAAACTGACGGTTGAAAATATAACTTTGAAGTCCTATCTTAATACAAGCTCGAGTTTTTTGAATGTAACCTATTAAAACGCAGGTGTTTGTTAATTATCGACCGTTTAGCACAACAATTCTTAGACTTTATATTTCTTTGTATTTGTATAAAACGAACTATATTTACCTTGGAATTATTGATTTTGTTACGCAAGCACGTTGTCTTATGCTTATACGTGTTGGATTAGAATAAATTAAAATTAATTATGAATTTCTATTTGCTGTAAAACTGTTTTTCTTTATGTAATTTTTAACATACCATTATTAATTTTTAAAATACGTCAATACATGTCCGTTTTCCCTAAATGACTCAAATTAATTTTGCGCGTAAATAATTCGGTCTTTTCTATATACAAGGTGGTTGAAATTTTATTGTTTACCACTAATTTAACCCTTTGAATCCACAACAATATATACATATATATATATATATATATATATATATATATATACATACAGGGTGTTCCAAAAACCATGGTCCAAACGGAGCGTAATAGGGGAGATCATTTCCTATCACTATAACCATATATGTTGTTATCCAATTGTTGATGGTTTTAAAGTTACAACAATTTTTGTTTTTTTTTTTTGGAAAAATCATGCAGATCCGCCTACTTTTGATTGGTAAAAGAAAAATTATAAATGCATCTTTATAATCTTTTTTTGTGTTTGGGAGAGGAACGTCTCACATTTATTAGATGATAGGTTTCGCAAACAACTGCAAAATTAGTCAAAAGAAACAGAAAGTGTTTGGTAGTATTTCATTTTCTTTAAAAAAATTACAGTTGTTTAACTCAGAAATACTCAAATTAACTATTACTATCAAAAAGTGCATACCTATTCAAGTACCCATAAATCATAATTCTTAATTGCCATACAGGTTGTTACGTTAACTTTCTGAAACAACGATTTCTGCATTAATTTTCAACTACCGTATATATTAGTAAACGCCTCTTAGAATGTATAGAGGACTGCACGCTTTTTATGTCATTTCAAATTATATAAAGTCATATAATAAATTCGTTTACCTTCCAATTAAAATAAATACGTATTAAAATTTCCTTCAGTGCTCATTCTATAGTCTGCTGCTTTGCAAATGTTAATAGAACGCGTTCTAATTCCCTGAAATATTTGCTTATCGTTAAGCAACTTTTATATAAATTTATGTAAATAAGCCAGCAGCGGCTCATCTTTTCCAATAGTTTATTCTTCGAAACACGTTCGAACCAACTGCATAATACAAATAGAAAATTTTTTGATAGTTTGTACTGAGAAATTTTATTTCGTTAATGTGCACACGTTGAGCTCGCTCAATTTTATGGGCAATAATCGTTTCCTAATTAATTCATTTCCCGTATCGTAGATCGATAAAATACAAATCGCTATGACTTTTTACTACCTTTAGTTAACTTGCTATACATTTCGTTTCATTTGGCTGCATGCAAGGTTGCATAGGTACCAGATTCTTTAAAATATAGGTTGATTTTCTATGTGACAATGCATAATTCAATGGAAATCGTTATAGTATGTTTATTTGCGTTAATTGGCTGTTCTTAGAGAAATAATTTGTAGTTGTTGTCTGGAATATATTTTTACTTGCGTTTGCAGAATATTTCACACAATATCGGTGGGAATGGTTTTTCGTTATTTCCTTCGTCGTCTCAATCTATATAAATACAAGCTCTCTTCTCTATTCGATTCTAATTCCATACAACGTCCTTTGAGCGCAAAGAAACGTAAGTCGCGATTTTAAAATGCGTTGTTGTACGTAGTTTTCTAATTTAGTTAAATTGGCTCATTCAGCATTCAGTCTATCGTCAAAGGTTGGCCACATTTCCTAATCCTAAGATGGTAGCAGAGTGGTATGCAGTTTGGCTTAAGGTACGTTTTTCTGTTTTTCTTTACTATTACTGCTGTTTTGGAAGATAGGCACTTTTTTGGTTGATTGTGTGATTTAGTACTCATGATTATCCAATAAATTGCAGAATACCCATTACCAAATTTACGTTCACAATGTACGAACGATTATGTAATTATTCTCAAAGTCATAGCTAGCTAAACTAAAGCTTGCGTTAAAGCACTATTTACTGTTTTCTTTTCTTTGTATATTAATGTTAACGTCAACAACTTGCTTATCAAATTAGTTAATACTTAGTTCATTAAAGTTAGGATTACGTTATTTAGGTCTAATGTAAACGTTCATATTTTCCGAAGTGTACTTCACATGCAGGTACCAATGACTATATATATATATATATATATATATATATATATATATATATATATATATATATATGCTATAATAAGGAGGTGGTTTAAGGGTATATTAACTCATAGTGGTCGTAGGATAAATGTAATATATATATATATATATATATATATATATATATATATAATATATTTAAGGTTGGAAAGATTATTTAAGTATGTGTATGTTATTTAGATTCTAAGATTGTATAATCGATATTTGCTTACATGCACATGTTTATATTATGTTATATGCAAATTGACTCATTGTTTACATCACGTTATAACAGGAAGATTACGTAAATATGCGTTTTTAACTTTTGTAAATATTCTTTATAGAAATGTATGTTTACCTTACGGTTTGTACTATAACTATTTATTGGGGTTTCCAATTTTTCTTTCAGTATGACTCACCCAGCTCTACGACGTTTTTGAGCTAGCTTGAAATCTAGTTCTTTTGGATTTCCATTCTATCCTTTTCCTGTTTTGTTACGGTATTCGTTGTAGGCGATTTTCTATACTTACTTACTGCTTTCTTTCTTATCTGCACGGAATACCGTAACAAGGTGTTCCAAAAATGTTTGTAAGTTCAACAACTTTACTGCTGAATTTATAAGAAACCGCCGTCGTTCCTGACCCTGCCATACATTTAAGACGCAACAACCGGTTTACAAGAGGCAAATGACGTTGAGACTATCTTAAACTACCTCTATAATTAAAGATAAACCGTTTTTTATGTAATTAAATAATTTCTTTCATTATTGAAATTTGTTAAGATTACGCCATCTGTACAACTACGCACTAAACTTAAGTACGTGTATCAAAATTTGTTGACGGTTATAAGATATGTACAAGGTACTGAACGAGTTAGGAGAGTCCTCAAGCCAACCTTAAGTCATTAAAAGCGCGCGAGAGACATGTAATGTTATCGCGTTATTTTAAGTACAAATAAGGGTTAGCATGTAATTATTAAATATAGAGTTGATAGTTTAAATACACTCTGTTTAAATCTTGTGAAGCAAAAGCTTTTAGAATAATTAATTATTTGATTACGCTCAATTCTTTTGTTAACATAACGATGCTCGTACAAAATTTCATAGTATTTAGAGAAATCTTCATATACGTTCCATTAGGGAGGATTAATTTTTAAATTATATTGAAACAAACAATGTAGTTATTGTTTAAATTGCAACCGGACGGGATAAAATTAATTTTGGTATGAAGTATTTTAACGAGTCTAAACGTCAGGTACATGTCTACAGTGACAATGTTAATATTGATTTGTAATAGCAATTAGAACAAGTAGTAAGAGGATTTTATTTTGTATTTCAAATACAGGTGAAATTGTTTTGGTTGTCAAAGGAGCTCTCGCCAGGAGGCCAAATTAACCGAGGTATCCACTAGGAACACTCCAACCGATCACAACCTAGGCGACAAGACGAATTGGCGCCCACCAACAACTTTTGTATAAAATTAACTAACCTTTATTACGCCTTTCAGGGAGATGAAGCCCGTAGGCGGGTAATTGTTTAAGTAGCTTTATAAGTAAATTGAAATTATTTAATTTGTTTAATAAATCTGTAAGCGAAAGAACAAATCAATATTTTTGCACACACACACACGCTTAATTTATACCTAGGTTAGAATTGTATAAAAAATCCATCATTCCATTTAGAAATCCAAAGTTCCTCCTCCCTCCACCCCTCAAAATAGGATAGGGAGAGAAATGTCAAAAAATACATTTAAATATGTCACACCAGTCTCCCAATTACTTCGCGGAAATCTCACAAAAAAATTGTATACCGTTTTACGATATCCCTTGTAACATTTTAGGAAACGCAACCCGAATTAAGATTTAAAATAAAAATCGACAGTCCGGCATTTTTCTAAAACCTTTTTTCAAACATTTTAAAAAATGTATCTATTACTTTCGAGAAATACTTTATAATAATATACGGCAAATATTTCACATTGAAGGTTTCTTAATCTTCCAATCGAATCAATACTATACACACTAATACAAATTTTATAATTAAGTTACTTTGAAAAGCTAGAACACATGTTTTCATATCATTAACACAAAGAACAATATTGTGAAATTATTTTTTTTAACAATATGCATTTTATTTAGGTTACTCACGGGTTAAATTTATTAATTCCCAGTGTATTTATTTCACTTCCGTATCTTACAACAGAAATAGCATTTTGTAGTTATTTGTAAATGTTGCCATCTACGAGTCGGGAGCTAAATTACATCAAATCGAATATCCTACTTTCCCAACAAAGCTGATTCGTGCACTTGTAGGTTTCTGTAAGTTGAGAATCAACAACTACAACCTTCACTACTAGATGTCAGAACGTTATATAAATGTATTCAAAATTGCATTTATAATTTTTTGTTGAATAAAAGAACGCTGTTTAACATCTATGCATCAATTTAAAATTATTTAACAATTACCACTATTGCTGTAACCTTTACTACAACGTAGTATACAGCTACGTATTGAAAATTGCCTAAATTAAGGCGCGTTATTAACTTGTATTATAATAATGTTTGAAAAATCAGTTTAATATTATTAAATGCAGTCGAAGATTTCTTGAGCATCTAGCTTTTTCGATATCTGTAAAACTTTTAGGAGCTATTTATTGGGATTGAATCAAAATCATGATTACTTATTTACAACAGAGACGCGTTCACGAACAACAAGTGTCGAACGGACAGGTCTATATAGCTCGTTTATTGTTCTTTATACAAAGCTAACAATATGGGAGTACTATTTATTTATTTTTTTTTAATAAACTTTATTTTATTAGTCGGTTACCTAAAAAATTAAAGCAGACCTGACCCGTTCCCTGACTAACCCGTTGGTGAAAGTTAGAATGAAAATTTATTAAGATTAATATTTATTTTCCGACTTACATCATTTCCATTTTGCGAGAATGCATTCGCTTACTGTAGGTGGAAATATTCATATTAACTTCTTACCTTAGCTTGCTGTTCTCTGAAGTTACTGGAAGAATAAAATTAACAACGCTGTTCCCAAAAATTTATAAAACAACTTTTAAATCAAAAAGAAGATAAAGGTATGAAGCGCAGGTGACAGAATTATATGAAAAAAGACAGAAAATTTTACCGAGGGATTAGAACGAATAAAAACGAATCCAGAAAAAACGAGGAGAGCAAAAAGAAAAGATACACGAAGCCGAGCACCTTATGAAAGGTGGGGAAACTATACAGATATATATATATATATATATATATATATATATATATATATATATATAAATGACAAGAACCGCGTTGCGCTGCTAAAAGAGTGATATGAAAAAGGCCACACGTTGAGGTGCCACTAAAAGAGTGCTGTGATAAGGCCGCACTGAGTGGAGCCACTAAAAGAGTGCTGTGATACAGATACAGCAATTTGTAAAACTTGAAATTGTTCACTTACCTTCCTTTTTAACTTTGCCTGGCCAGCTCAACGGAATTGACGGAGTTTTCAAAATGAAATAAAACACAGCAATATCACAAAGCATTTATGCAGTATGAAATATTTTCTCTCTTACAAAAGCATAACATCATTTTTTTTTAAACATAAAATGATTTCTAAGACGTACTTGTTATAATTAAAAATTGTTCCTTACCTTATTTTAAATTTACAGAACTAAATTTTTTTTTCTTATGGATGATTTACCTAGTTTTATTTATTGCCACTCTTGTAAGGTTTGTTTGGCCAAAAAATCCTTGACAGATAATCTATTCAGAGGTCAGAGTATTTCGAACCCTGATCACAAATTTTCCTGGTAAAAATCCTTTAGAAAAATATTATATGATTAACACTTATTATTCTACCTTAAATTAGATTCCAATATCCGCTAAAATTAAATTTAAAAGTAATACTTGCAGAATCCACTAAAACGCTCCTTGTAATAAAATACCTTCTTATTTTAATTTGATGTCAAATCAGCTTACAAGATTTTCCATATTTAAAATCCCCACTTTAAACAGCAGTTACTAAAGTTTATTTTTGCTTAAATCTTCCTTTCGATTATTTAATGAAATTTTTAAAATAGCGTTATCTTGAAGAATTTTTCCTCTTCATTGTAATTAATAATTCCATCTTTTATGTAATTTGCATTTAAAAACATCGCTTTTATATACATTGTAACATAATAATTATTAAATTAAGGTATGCTTACTGCATACTTCAAATATCTTCGCAAAGCAACAGCTCGGGAATTAAAACAACATTTCGCCATCGAATTTAAGGATCGACTGCATCTAATGAATGAATGAATCGAATGAATCTTGTTTTTAATAAACACTTTCTTATATACAAATTATCTATTTTCTAGAATGTTACTAAAATAGTATGGAACATTATGATGTAAGGTTTCTTAGAAAAATTCATTAGCGTCTAAAATCGCGACGTAATTACCTTGTTATCTGGTTCCAGTTATTTGTAACGCGCGTTGTTTGTTCTTGTTTCACATATATAATAAATAAATTTTTATCGGATATTTCTTGAATTTTATGAGGTTTTCAATGATCGGGTCGCCTCTTGAAATACAATGTTTCACTTAATAATTAGATATTTACGTAGTTCTAAATACCAATAACCCATCTCTTCATATTTCTAGTATATTAGAAAATTCTTTATTTAAAATAAATTTCTGTATCCACGGGGTAATTAATTTAAATTTTAATTACTTTTTAATGCAAAAAAGGGTATTTTATAGAAAGTATTTGCATTCGTGTTTCAGTACACAAAATTAAGACTAGAATTGGTTTTCTAAATACACGGAAGTATTTATTTTTATGCTAAATGTGTAAAGCTAGTACTATTCTACGCTATTTATAATAAATCAAAAAGCATTTTTATCAAAAATGTATTGATAATTAGTAAGTGAAAATAATGGCTTTATATTGATCTTAAAACGATAGATTTGCGTTCGCAGTGAATGCGTTTTACGGAATCTTACAATAAATTATTTTTACATATAGAACTTACGTTATTTGCTATTTATTTACAATACCCTTATTTCATATAGGGTGATTATTTATACAGGGGCAATTACATTTTTGCATGGTATTTTAATGAATAAAAGTACGTTTGTATTTTACAGGGTGTAATCATGAATTTACAGAAATTTATATATATATATATATATATATATATATATATATAGTGAATAAGATGAAATAATAACTTAGACTTTTTTATGCAAAGCCCAAATGATCATTTCAAATCGAGCTAGTAATTGAAAGATGGAAAATATAAAGTTTTGGACAGGACTTAATGTCTTAATTTTCATTTATAAATAACTTCTTAATTAAATCTTATTCTGTACAAAATTGATCAAGAAAAGTCGGATAATTTAATATCCCCCCTTTAAAATCGGATTTAAACATTTTGTATCAGTTAGGTTTAATTATCCTTTATATATACAGGCAGAACCTGCATCGAAGGGCTGCCACTCTTTAAATCAAATTATCGACTTGTACATACCACGCTCGCACAAAAAACTTGCACACACAACAAAACATATTATATAACTTAATTAATCAATAGATATGTCCTTTTTAAAATATTAAACAATAAAATGCTTTTTGTTACCGTGAAAATCTGCTTGTTGTTGCGTTTTTCCAGACCATAATTATCAATCACAGCTCTAAAATCACTCACATTGTTTTACAAAGTACGCTTTTCCATGCAAAGTGCTTCATATAGCGTGTAACAAATCATTTCTATTACATGCTTAATCTCAATTAATTTTTAATTCTTTATTTTCATTTTAAAATCAGTGTAATAATCTACTTCCTTCTGGGTTACAATGAACATATAACGTCGTCAATTAGACTCGTATGTTTACTATAATAACTTTCACTGTCAAATGCTACGTATTGTCAGATTAGCATGGTGACGTTTAAATAGCAACTCTAGAACTCGATATTCATTGGCGTATATAACAGCGATTCCCCCTGATGTTAGCGTCTAGAAAAATCTCGTTAAGTTTAGTTGTTGCTTCCATGTTTGGACTGGTCCTAAAATGGGTTTGTCTTTTTACGAAAGCATCTAGAATTCTTATGGACAATCTGAACCTTTTAATTGGCTTGCTTTTGGAGGAGTGATGCAACATTCAACTACATTAATTAGTTGATTTCTTTCCCTTATCTTATCAATGCTCATGATTTTTATTGCTTCAGTTAATCGTTTTTACGAATACATTCATAGATTTATAGTTGCCTCCAGCTATTTCATCTTTCACTCCATGTTCCATTTTAGTACTCAATTATTTCAGAGTACGGTCTTTTCAATTAAAACACACTCGTAACTTTTTCTTAGAATAACGGCTGATATTTTAAATGTATACACTATCATCTAAATATCAACGTATGTTTGAAAGCGAAAAATGAAACTAAATATTATACACAATTGAGTACTTTGATTACAACATGTGGATGAAAAATCTATTGGCTACTCAATTAAATTTCTTTTCATGCACTTGTTTACGCATTTGATTACCGTTGAATGTAAACACGTTAACAAATTATCTAATTAAGGATGAAACTTTTTGAAAAACGCTCTCCTATGCACAGAATATAGTGAAACGCCATTATTTTTATCTTAGAACATTATTTCTTCGTCATTAAGTTTATGTAATGAGAATGAAAACCCTTTTAATCGCGGTGTCAATGTATTTATACTCCATACATCGAGTGTTTTTACAAAACGTTATTCTCTATACAAATTAATATTTACATAATTAAGTTTTTTCATGAATTTGCTCGAGTATATGGCATTGGATATTTAAAAGATTATGTGATATGACCTCCCGGTTACCTCTAATGTGAAGAAATCGAAGAACTATAAAAATAAGCTAACTAAGCTTTGACGTATAAAGAAAAAAATTGATACAGACACACAAAGATATGTGAGAATAAATATCGAAGTTGAAAACAGTATTTAAACAAAATAAATATAGAAGAAAAAGCAGCATATTGTAGAAGTTGAAGTTATGTAATATTGAAAAAAAATAATCTAAGAACTGTATATGAAATGCAAAGTGATGAATTATAAATAGAATAGAATAGTTCGATAGAAAATTGAAAATGTACAGTCTGGAATCTTCACAGCGAGATATATGAACAGGACGATGAACTAACACCTGTTTCAAAACAATTATGAACTTCTAGAAAACCAAAAACGCAGTACCAGTTATTGGGATTAACTTTACTCTCAGCATGTACGATAACGGCCTTCTTTTCAACTGTTCTTTAATGGTCGAATTTAATCCTGTTTACTGGCAAATCTTTAACCACTTATGAATATTATTACAATGTGTACTAACACTAAATTCTTCTTAACGCAACAGTTGGCTACTTTATTACTATGTTCAACTACACTAACACTTAATTTATGTTCACATCAAACGTATTTATTTTGACAATCTATGCTCTAATTCGTATAATAATCCCAACGTCACACTTCGATTGAAACTGATTACTCTGCCGGCCTGTGCGGTTTTATATTTTTATTTCCTTTTAATATTTTATTTAAATTCCTTTTTTATTATTCTATAAGTGAACCCTTGAAACTGTCAATCTATTGTGGTTTAATGGCTTTTCCCTTTCGATTCTAGACACTCTGCGCCTTTAATATTCAAATATTTAAAAGATTTCTCTTAAATGGATTCTGGCATGAATTTAATAATTGATTTCTCAATTTTGTTTAGCCACGCGATTGTTAATCGTTTGGCTAAATCGATGCTTCTTTATCTGCTCAGCATGAGTTTTCCTATTATTTGTTATTTTTCAATATCTATTTTTATTTTGGACCTTTTTTTCCATTTTCTATTTATTCGCTGTTTTTGCGATTCTAACAGGTCTTTTTCAATTAGTTCACGTTCCTGAAGATAACTTCTGGTTCACCGCAAGATCTTGGGAGTTGCCCATTCGTATGCCTTACATTTGATTTTCCAATGCTCCGCCCAAAAGTTCTACATTGGCCAGGAAGGAAGTTTTTTTATTTGGAAATTTTGAATTTTGCCGAACCCTTGCTGTTCCAAGCAAGATAGGGATCTTGAACGTGCGTGACAATATTCACACATAGGGCCTACATTTTACCTCTCGTCCGAAAGAGGGCGAATTTTTATGAAAAATGCTGGCCTAACATTTTTCAAGCGGTCCGTGTTGGGAATCGAACCCAGGACCTTGCGATCAGCAGTCATACGCTATCCTGTCTGATCCACGAAGCCGCCTACACTCGTCTACCGTAAGACAATGATCATCTTTTTCTTGTAGGTTTGGAACTATTTAAGGGTTTTTTTTATTGAATTGAGTTTTACAAGTAGCTAGCACAAGAAAAGACTCATCAACAAATCTAACAACGACAGCAGTGAAACTGTACAGCTTGTCGAATAAAATAGGCTTGCTGAAGATATGTGTGTTCGTAAGAGGTCTGTAACGCGACCGTTGTGACTTGTGTGCTTATGACCAGCGATACTTCTACGAACGCTAATAATACAATAAAATACATCAATTAGTCACTACAATGCTATCGATTGCAACGTTCAAACTGTTGACGTATTCCACAACGTTTTCTCGAATATTTTCTTTGAAATTTACAAAAACATCATCTAGCTAGTTCAATTACTATTTTACCGATTAGTTGGAGCGGAATTTGTTAGTTAAACATAACCCGCGAACGTTTTATAACCGCAGTATATTGTGCTAGCAAGCAAAACGGATGAAATAAATGAGTAAAAAGGTGTTTAAATAAGTCCCTAGTTTGTTACATGGCAAAATTGGCAATGTAGCATTTTTAGATTTAGGTATAATTTATAAGTTAATTCCCGCGTATTATTTAAAATAATAACATTAACTTCAGTCGTCGCTGGCAGTCGCGTCTGCGCAGAGTGAATGCGGGGATGCGCGAATGTCAAAAGCAGGACTAGGCCACGAGACGTTAACCAAGCAACATCTATCTGGGATGTGTGGGTCTTCCCTTTTAGGTACAGATATAGATTCTCTGTATCTTATCTTTTGTTGTACCTGGTACCTTAATTCCTTTCATTCCCTTACGAGTGCAGTAGAAGGAAGGACGGATGGAAATTTGAATTCAACATGGCGTTACTCAACCTACAAATCACCGTTGGACCCTGAGATTAAGTTCCGAGATGCCACCACGTGAGTAATTTGATTTTATTTAAATTGTGCCTGCAAATTTGACTTAAAAAGCGGTTGCATCACTCTTAAAGCGTGGTCGGTATATGTTAACAAAATCGCGGGTGAAATACGCGCGGTAACTATAAGAAGTTAAAGTATTTTTAATTTAAGAACTGTAATCTGGTTTGCACTAGTGCTGGTATAGTCCATTAGCTTTAACTTTAGGATGACGTCACAACCGAATAAAATGCTGCATTGCCAATGTTAGTTTAAATTATAATATATTTAATGAAAGATATAGGATTATCATCATGGGCAAGAAGAACAGGTGGCAACACCGTGCAATACTGCCAACCGTTATTGTGTCAAATGACAGTTTCCTTTAAACGCAATTCTAGATATTCATTTGCATGCGGTTGCCTACACTTCATTACTACATTTGACGTCATCCTAAAGTTAAATCGAATGAACTATAGTAGCAATCTACGTGTATTTAACGTACACATGAACGAAGTTTATACCTGCGTAAACGTTTGTATGTGAATTTTAAGATTGAAGTAGTTAGACTAAGTGTGAATTTTTTAGCTCTTTAATAAAAAGTGCATACATGTTGTATGTAAACGTTTCTGCAGCTGTTACACCACTCCACTTCGTTACAGAATATATAATAGAGGATTGTGCATCTCGAGAAGCAATATAGTTTTATATCCCTGTTGGCGTGAGATTGAGACAAGCTTCAGCTATATAAATCACTAGCTACTTTAATCTTCCACTTTTCTGGAGAGAAATCGTTCTACATGACGACCCCTTTTGCTCCTTTTTCCTTACTTGGTTGCTTTATATTGAAAATTAGATTGACAGAGGCATCTAGTAAGTAAAACCTATAACAGGATCCCTACCACGAGCACTTAGAGCAAACCGCAGTCTACTTTGATACACCACACATTATAGTCACACCTCTTTGTATTCCTTATTAAATTTGTAGAGAGTAAGTAGACGGTCGTAAGTTTCTTATGATGTTGTTCTTCTTGCTGTTTAATAGCATTTCTGTTACAAATTGTACAATATGTAGTTTGATTGAGCTTGAAGTGAAAAGCTGCTTCTAGTAGCTAGGACAATAGTGAAGAATTGTGTTAGGAGATTGTTTTCAAGACTTATTTTAAACTTCAATTAGTTCTCTGTAGGGTACAGACCCACTCTTTTCATGGAGTCGCGACAGATTTAAATTTAGGGGTCCCGTGCATGTGCTGAATTTTTACAAATGCCCCATGTATACTCTCTTTACCCATGCCTAAATCTAAATAATTATAATTCTAGATATGATTCATTTAAACAAAAAATATACATATATTTATATTGCAGAGAAAGAGCGCCATCTTATTCTATAAGGGCTAAACCCCAACTGACAGTAATCAATTATGAAGGAGCAGAAGAACGTTTGGTATTTGAAAATGCGCTTTATATTAGTGAAATTGATGAACATTTTATGCATATTATTCATTCATTTAGCATCGAAAGCTATTAATGGGATAGATAGACGCGTTTATCACAGCTGCAAATTGTGTTAATGTAGAAAAAGTCAGACAAATGTTTAGTTTGCGTGGAGGCTCAAATGATTATTATAAATGTACACGCGAGCTAGTTAATTTCGTCATGTAAAACCAACACTTACTATGATAAAGGCGATATCAAAACAAATTTGCTATTTACACTGGGTGTGAAAATTACAATTAATAGAAAATTAAAATTACTGGAATTTATATATGAGAATGATGTCGAACTAGATATACTCGAGGTGTTCAACGAATAGAATCTTATGTTTTGAAAAAAACGGTCACTCATTGGTCAAAAGCGTATGAGCGTTTTATCAAGTTTAGTACAAGGCGTGGAATGAAAATTTGCTGGAATTAATGGCTTTGTAACTAAATTAAACATTATAAATAAGAGTAGATTGACGTTGAATCGATAATTGTTGCATTTTTAGTAAATCAGCGAATAAAATTTTTTTATTTGAAAAGTGTAATTTAAGTGAACCAGATTTTATCGATTAAAAATCGTAAGTATGATCTGCATATTTGAATTATTTTAATAGTGGGTTTCTGAGTGCCTGCTGGGTACCTTTCTAAACACCACTTTAAGTATCATTTTGAGTGCGACATTAAGTAATGTCTTAAATATGATTTGGAGTATCATTAAGTTTCGATTGAACGTTCTAAATGTTAACGCAAATATTTCTTCGATTATTAATGTTTTAATAGCTTTACTGGATCGTTTCTAACTTTGCTGCGTATTAGTTCTAACTTATCCGGTTATGTCTCACTAAAATAGCTGTGGTGGTGGTTTTTTTTTATTTAGATAAAAGGCAGAAAGAAAGGAAAGTTGCACACAACGTACGGTATCATCATCATCGGACATCCAATGTCACAGCAAAACATCTGCACCCAAATCGTGGGGCTTATTCAATAGGTCAATATTACGTATTTGTGTTTATACAGGATGTTTCAGAATAAAGTACCGTAAATTGGGGAATATATAGATCTTGACGAGTTATCAAGAAAAGTGAGATAACAGTTTCCTGTAAATCCACCCGTTTCCATTATACAGGATGTTGAAGTGATATTAAAAATATGTTTTTTTGAATATTTTTATTTAGGGTAGAGACTCTAACTTGAAAATAGGTACACGTTAGTTGTTTACTAATACGAAGTATTGCATTTTATTTCGACAAAATAGGATAATCCATTGGCGTAGAGTAAGGGGGGTTACCAAACAAATTTGACCTATACTTTTTGCACACCTTGTATTTCATAAAAATTAAGACTCATAATTATTCCTCATACATTTGCCACAAAAAAGGTACTTATGATTAGTCTCTGTAGAGATATTTTAAATTAAATCACACTCAACTCATGCATAAAAACAACATATTATTAATTCTTTCAAAAATGCAAAGGTTTATTTTATGAGTTTGAAACTGGTATCTGATTTAAATCAAATACATTTAGTAAAAAAAACGCATTTAATAAACTTGTCAGTGTTTACAAACAAGTGGAAACGGGTGGGTTTACAGGAAACTGTTATTCAACTTTTCTTGATAACTCGTCAAGATCTATATATTCCCCAATTTACGCTACTTTATTCTGAAACACCCTGTATATATATATAAACATATTTATATATACAGTGTGCACAAGATAAGGATGAACAGCATGAGGACCTTGGAAACCGTAAAAGTTACAAAGACGGTTAAATTACAAAAAAAGTTGTGCAATTTCGAGTTCAATATTATGCTGTTTAGAAAATCACAAAATTCAACTTACTTCCGGAGATATTCGAAAATATCCGACATATTGCAATTTTGTTTAAGTTTTTAAGTTATTTGAAAAGGTATAAAAAACAAAGAGCACTTTGTCATTGCCACTATTTTAGATATACAAGACAGCGTTTACAGATTTTCTATTGTTCTTTACCTAAATTCCCAAAAGCAAGTCGTTCTTGTATGGCCATCTATGAAACTACGATTTAATTTCGAATTAACTTTTGTACATTCATTGGTCAGGTGTTGATGGTTATTAGCTGATAACGGTTTTATTTTACTTTTGCAATTATAGAAAATTTCCTTCGAGCTTATTATTGACAATTGCTTTGGTTATTTCATAAGGCTCATAAACTACTACATTCAGCTAGGACTAAAAGGACAAAATTAGTAAAATAATGTTTTTTCCTTTATGAAACAATCCAATTATTGTTTGCTAATGGTTTTGCAAGTTTTAGTTTAACTTGTATAGGTAAATTCATTTCATAGGAAGGTTTTTACAGATACATCTTATTTTATTTTGTTATATACAAATAATAACTTTCGGATTGCAAATAAATTCATTTTCAATTATATACATATACAATTATATACATATATATATAAATATTGATAAGAGACATAAGCGCCATTTTGGTCAATTACGGCATAATTCTAAATCATAATAATTCATAATAAAAGCTTGAACTTTTATTGAAAACATTCGGTATATAAAACTACATTTTCTATGATTTAAATGAATGGATAATTTATTGGTGTTATTCATTTTGTTTATTTCACTGAAAATTGCATTCAATTTTACTCTAAATTGCTTCATGTAAGAAACCACGTAATTGTTTCATTCAATAATAATTAGTATTAGTAGGGATAATCCGAAATATCAAAACAACGAAATAAATTTTCTGTTTAAGAAGTAACATTTGCACAAAATAGGAATTAAAATGGTGTGATTTTATGTTTAGTAAATCCAAATGTAAAATCTCATTATTGAAAGTAAATGAATTAAAATAATAACAATATAAACCGCGAAATCAATCCCAATTTTTACAAAAATTTAAAATTAGTCGAGATCAAAGGAAACTATTAATTATTAGAACAACCCCCAACCATAATGAGTTCAGATATGAAGATTTACATGGAAATAATTCTAGTGTATAATGGAGACCAATGTCTTCTTGGTAATTTTATCACCGCGTGTGAAATATTTTTGAAAACTTTCTACAAACCCGGAAACAACGAAGAAACGTATTACTTCTACGCCTGATTATTAGCAAACTAACCGGACGGGCACTAACACTACTAGCCAGCCGGGATGATTTAGAACAATGGGAAGATTTCAAACAAATATTGATTGTATATTTTGGTGATCAACGTAACCTAAAATGCCTAGTACGTGACTTAATAAACCTTAGGATGGAGAATAACCAATCCCCGTACCAATTTGGAATGAAATGCCAAGATGTAAGAAGTTCAATCTTGACGAAACTAAAAATTGAAGAACCCGACTAAAATACCAGACTTAAAAAACAAGGATGTATTACGAAATGGCACTAGACATATCTAAATGTACTTCCAGAACGACTATCAGACAAAATCAGATTCCAACGTCCCCAAAACTTAGAGGAAGCCATGAACATGTTAATAGAAGAAGAAAACGTAATGTATAGAAACAGATTATACAACCCTAACGCGAATAAAAGTTATTCGCCAATAAAAACTACACAAGCCGCGAGACAAACAATTCCCTAACAAAAATTCACACCATTCAATGCACAAACAGACCAACGCGATTTATCATAATCAATGTAGTCTTTCAATTAGACCATTTGATGCAGACTGGTTTTCAGTTATAAAATGAATTCTTATTTTGTGGAGTTCTAAAGTGTTTTGTATCGTTTCATTTTTAAATTCGCTGCCGTTATCTAACACTATTGTTTCGGGCGTTCCATAAAATGTAAAATACTGTAAAAGTCCTTGGCTTACGTCAATACTATTTTTGGAGGTGATTGGTATTGCTTGGCCTATTTTTGTGAATGCGTCTACAATTGTCAAATACCTTTGCGCTTTTACTACTAGAGTATCGGCATGTAATTTTTGAAAAGGTTTGTCAGGTGTTTTAGTTAACATTAAGGGTATTTTTGGGGTCTCTTGTCGTATTTTGCTTTGTGGCATAGTTTACATTGGTTAATAAAGTCTGTAGTTAATTCTTTCATGTACTTGAAATAATATTTTCTTATGAGTTGCTTTATTGTTTCATTAATTTCACGATGGTTGCTTTTTCCTTCGTGTTGGTTTCGGATTACAACATTTATTTCGTCACGGTCGTCTAAGGTTATTAATTTTCTTCTGCAACTTATAAGTTCAGGGCCAGAGTTATTAAATAATTTAACAATAATTTTGAAAATCGTTTATACAAGTTTTCCGTGTTAAAGTAAAAGTAAAATCGTTTTTTCTCGGGGGTGTATTCTTTTATAATTTCAATTATTTGTTCTTCATTGTCGTCTTTGGTTATCTGAATTTGGTATATCTTCTTGTTATCTACTTTTGTATATTTTACAGGGTTGGGGTTGGTTAAAGCTTCGGTAATTATAAATTGATTGGGTTTCATATCGATAGCTTCGTTTAAAATTTTAATCGCGGTTTTTGGTTCTTCATTTTGTGTTGAATGTATGGTGTCCATCTCGTCTGGATCTTCTCTTATTTCCGTTTCGTCTACGTTTCCTATAATTGATTCCGATTCCAGTGTGTTCAGCTGTATTTTCTACTTAAGGCGTCTGCGTTATTATTAAAAATTCCTTTTTTGTATATGATCTCGTGGTCCTATTCTTCTAGTCTGATTCTCCATCGCTGTAATTTTAAATTAGGCTCTATAAGTTTGCATAGACATACTAATGGTCTATGATCGGTGTATATGTAAAACTTGCCAACTATTTTCACTGCATCATCTCCTTCAGCAGCAGCTACAGCATTCTTATATCTATTGCTCGCGTGTACATACCTCGTCACCTCCGCATCGCACACATTACACCGAATACTAATGCGTTGTCGTTTGGGTAAGTGCTTCTAATTGATGGCAGAGATGGACGTTTAAGTTCGGTTACCGATGTTGTTGCGCCATGCTGTTTTACCTGGTGCCGCGTGAGGGCACAATAAGACTTTGATGAAGCTTGCAAGAGAACTATATCATGGAGTTTATTCTCGTGTGGCTGCTTAATATACACTATAGAAGCACCCGAACGTTGTTGAAGAGACCCCAACTATGTTGAGAATGCCATACCGATCCTTATGGTCTCTACCACTCTAAGTACCGAAAGAGCTGCTGCCTTCTTTTGGGGACCAGTCTTAGTCTGGTCCTCACTAAAGACTTATTAATTTGATTAAACCTATAGTTCGGCTCTTTAGCTAACTGAAACACGCAAGCCATTCTACCCGTTACAGTTTTCTAGAACTTCTTTATGGTACAGGTCCATTTAGAACGGTCCAAAGTTTCAAACAAGAAATATTCTTTAACAAACAATTTTCCAAATAACAATTATTACATCCACATCAGCTTTTTTCTAAGAAACAATATCATACATTTGGGAAACTTTAAGGATAGATTTCAAAACCACCTATTTTTAATACATTATTTATAGTGTGATTTATATAAGAAAGGTCTGGGAGAGGTTTCCATTTTAATGTATAGTAATTATGAAATATTTGTTTTTGACTTAAGATACACATTAATCGTTTTAATGCTTGTGTGTAATAATTTTGGATAATTTTGTTGAACAAAGATGTTTGTGAATATAACGCCTGTTATAATTTGAACGATCGTTTACCAATATTTTGTCATTAGAATTTTATGTTGAAATTTCGTTGTTTCATTATATCTGAACTAGCAAAGCAAGTACGAGCATCCTCAGGTAAGAATCTACATCACTTTATTTACGTTACAGTCATAGTATTGCTATGATACGCCTCGCGTTGGGCGTGGCTTAATTTGCTGTGTTACTCTCTCTTTGGCATAGGCGTTAAAAGAGTGCTGTGACTCGGTGCAGCAAATTGGAAATTTATAATTACTGACTTACCTTCCTTTCTAACTTCTTTTAACTGGCTAGCTCAACGGAAGTAATGGAATTTTCAAAATGGAACCAAACACGGCAATCTTAAAAAGCATCCATACAGTCAAAAACAATTTTATTTTATACAAAAGAATACAGAGTAATTTACAACAATTTTCATAACAAAAAATTATTCCTAACAAATACATATTTACTTAATTATTAAAATATTCTTTACCTAATCTTTCTTAAAATTTACGGAACTCAAATTTCTTCTCTTGTGGATAATTTACCTGTCCTTTACTCCCACGCTTGTAAGGGTGTTTGGCCAAAAACCCTTGACAGATTATCTATTTAACGGTCAAATGTTTCGAACTCTGACCTCAAAACTTTCTGGTAAATATCTTTACACAAAACGAAATTAAAATGAGAACTTATTCTATTTTAAATTCAAATATCAGTTACATAGAAAGGAATCTAAAATTAATACTTGCGAAATCCAATAGCGCTTATCCAATTCTCGTAATTAACGGTAGTAGATACTATCTGCTTTCATTTTTAAATTGACGGTAAAAGCTCAGCTTACAAGATCGCCCATATTATTTAAAAGTGCATCTTTTTTATCTTTAATTAATTAACTTTAGAGTAGCTTTTTGTATTTAAGGTTCTTCTATCTTTATAAAACAAATGATACTTCAAACTTTCATGCTTGAAACTATTTAACCATAAGCTTCATGCAACTCTGCCTGTTATTTTGGTTCTATAATCAATTTTACCTATTGCTTGGTTACAGGTCGCGAATTTATGAATGAATAGGCTTGAATAAGGTGTCCACTTATATATTACAATTATCTCCATTCTAGATTTTCTGTTCCGTTTGGAACATAATACACCGTAATCATGTAATTTTTCCGAGAATGACGCGCTTTATTACCGAATTAGTGCCCAACAGTGTGATTTATATTCATAGTGAAGCGTGCTGTTTATCCTTGTCCAACACAGCGAGTTGATCGCATATATCTCATCCTGGAAGTTATAAAATCAATTCTTATCGATTTTACATATTTTAATGTTTGCACGATTTCCTCGTGTAAACGTTTGTTTATTTAATTAATTTATAGGACATTTCCTAATAAGGTGACGCATTTGTCTTTATTAATTCCGAAAATTCTAGATTATGGTTTTATTTAAAATGGAAGTCAATTTAGCTAATTAATTAAAGCTGCAATGACTTTATTTATCCGTTATAAACGCAAAAAGATTGGCATTTTAATAATTATAGAAAAAGATGTGAAAAATTGTAAAAAATATGAGATACAGGATGATAAGCAACATACTAAGACATGAGGGAATAGTGCGGAATATATTAGAAGCAGATATAGGAAAAGAGAGGTAGAGGTAGATCTGCTGTGTGGAGCACAGCACTGTACGGCTGTAAAGCTTGGACATTAGGAAAAGCGGACAAGAAAAAGATAGAAGCCTTTGATGCGGTGCTACAGATGTATGATGAAGATATCATGGACAGACAAGGTTAAGAACAAAGAGGTACTAGAAATGGTAGGGGAAGAAAGAAGTATATGGAAAACAGTAAAAGATAGAAGAGATAGGATGATAGGTCACATACTAAGACATGAGGGAATAGTGCAGAATATATTAGAAGCAGAGATAGGAAAAAAAAAGAAGAAGAGGTACACCTAGGTTAGACTATTACACACAGATAGTGAAAGATGTAAGATGTGGGAGTTTCGGGAAAATGTATAGGCTAGCTCGGAATAGGAATCACTGGAGGTACGCATCCAACTAGTTCCAAGATGAAAAACCTAATAACGAAAAAAATAACTGTACTTAAACCTGATGACTATTATACGCAACTACAGGTATTGCTTTTGCAATATTCTTAACTAAAATTAATTGTGCGAAAGGATATAATGGAAAGCTATTAATTCGGCAAATGTCTAAGTGTTGTGAGATCTTGGTAGCCATATGCTGCTTAGCCACTCTTCATATTATAATTGCGAAACAACAGAATGAGAACCGAGCTGTATCTAGACTGTGAGTATTTCAGGGAACTGTGTAGGCTAGCTCAGAATAGAAATAAGTGGAGATACGCGTCCAACCAGTTTCAAGACAGAAAACCTAATGACGAAAAAAATAATTGCAATTAAATCTGATGATAATTATAAACAACTACAGGTGTTGGTTTTGAAATCTTTTTAACTAACGTTGATTGTGCGAAAGGATATATTGGAAAACTATTAATTCGGCAAAATGTTCAAGTGCTAGGGGGATCTTGGTAACCGCAGGCTGCTTAACCCACTTGACATACCCCTGAATATTGAGGAAGTAGGGTATATATTTGTAAAACAATAGTAGGGGAACCGAACTGCATCTAACAAGAAAAAGCAGCGGCAATGGTCGAAGACAACAAACGGAAACAAGAAGAAAATTGTTGAAAGCATATGTGAGGAGCACAGCATAGTACGTTTCTGAAATAGGGGCAGTAGCAGTAGGGAGAAGCAGACAGAAAAATGGTAAAAGCCATTTGAAATGCTGTGCTTCATATTTATAAGGATAATAACATGGACAGACAAAGTTAATATCAAAGAGGTTATAGAAACAGTAGTGTAATAAAGATATCTGTAGAAAACCAGAAAATGGGAGAAATAGAAGGGCAGGATACGTTCCAAGGCATTTTTGGGGGAATATTGCGGGATATATTACAAGCTGGGATAGGAAAGAAGAGGTAGAGGTAGATCTAGATTAGTCTATTGCGCGCAGATAGTGAAAGATGCAGACTGTAAGTTTCAGGGAACGTGTAGTTTAGTTCAGAATAGAAAACAATGAGGATACGCGTTTAACCAGTTCCAGGACTGAAGGCCTAATGATGATGAAATAAAGATTGGTTTTTACGGCAGATAAAGTAAATATTTTATGCACGGGAGGTGTATTTTTATAATAAATAAAATGAACTGGTTTATATATTAAGGATTGAAACTCGTTTTCACACGGATGTATTAACATTAACTGACTTTTTATTTACACACACGAAATAACATGTTTCATACACGGAAAAATATGCTTTTTATTAAAGTGAAATGAAATTAATAGCTTGTGCATGCAATACGCTTATTTTATACACGGTGGAACAATGAATATTCGGAAATTTCAATACAAGGGTGTTCCGATAAGTACTTAGCCTACAAAAGAAAAACGAAAATGTTGGAAAAGTGGCGATTTATTTCTCAACATAGTGTCCTTTTATGTCTTGATACACTTGCCCAGCGATGCTCCAACTTATTTAACCCGTCTGAAAAATACGTTTTCTCGAGGTCTGCAAAGTAGGCGATGACCTCCTCATTCGACTCAAATTTCTGCCCGGCGAGTGATTTTTTCAAGTTTGGAAACAAAAAGTCGCACGGGGTCAAATCTGAAGAATACGGTGGATGGGGCAGCAATTCGTAGCCCAATTTAACCAATTTGGCCGTTGCGCTTGTTCTTCGGAGTGAGCAAACGCGGCACCGATCGCGCTGACAGCTTTCTCATGTCCAAAATTTTATGTAGGATATGACCCACGCAGTCTTTTAAGATGCCTACTGTCTCAGCTATCTCGCGTAGCTTCAATCGGCCGTCTGCCAATACGAGATCTTGGAATTTTGGCATGTTATCCTCCGTGGTAGCCGTTTTCGGGGCACCCGAGCTTATTAAAAAGCAACGTGCGACCACATTGAAACTCGTTAAATCAATTTTAGATGGCCGCCATCGAAGGAAAAGAGTCACCGTACACAGCATCCAAGCGCTCTTTGATTTCGCTGAGCGATTTCCCTTCCAAATACAAGAATCCAATCACCGACCGATATTGCTCTTTTTCCAGAAAAAATTGATAGGTTAGGTCGGCGCCGCGGCGCCGACCTAACCTATCAACTAACCTAACCTAACCTAACACCAGACAACACCAGCTAACCTAACTCCTGACAAGTCCAACTACCCTAACCTAAGTTCAGACAACACCGACTAATCTAACTCCAAACAACGTAAACTAGCCTAAACCCTCCACCCTACTGTGTCCTTCTCCCTCCTTTCGCATCCGTACGACATACATCCAAACTATGTCCAACATACACTTGAGATATGTCCATTTTGAATATTTTGGGACTTGACAAAATTTTAGTTGTTCGGACTTAGAAGAATTTTAACATAAAATTGTAAATTTTATACTAAGGCCTCTAACTCGAAAACTGATATATACACCAAAATTTACAAAGACAGTTATTACGACTACTCTGCAGTTGGACAGGCCCAACCCCACCTGCTGGGAGTCGGAGCTACACAAATTCGCATCGATTCATCAACTTAATTGCACTGTTTCTCGGTTCAACCAGCTATGGTACCACTGTAATGATAAAACTTAGTCATAACATCCATTTTAAGTTTCAAAGACAATTTATTTAAAATTGGTTGTTGCATATAACTTTTGTGATATTGCAATAATATTAAACTATTTCTTTATTTGCATAATCGGATCTAGGTCTGGTTGTGGGGTGCATTAATGGCAAAGTTCCTTGAATTTATCTCCATCAGAATAGGGTGAAATTGCCCCATAGGGTTAAATTGCCCCATAGGGTGAAATTGCCCCATAGGGTGAAATTGCCCCATAGGGTGAAATTGCCCCATAGGGTGAAATTGCCCCATAAGGTGAAAGTGTCTCCGACATAAGATCATTGATTCCTTTTACTTATGTCAAACTTATGCTAGGACCTTAAAACATAGACTCTGAGATGAGGCCAATGTAATCGCATTATGGAAACAGGGTCACGCAAACTTTCGTCATATCTTTCTTGATCATATAAGTGGTGACATGTCATATCCAAAATTTAAACAAATGTGCTTGAAGTGTTGGGGTGGGGTGACTCGAAACGAACGTTAAAGATTTTATTGTAAATAAACGTAAGCTTCATTTTACGCAGGATTCCGTACGAAAGAAGTTTGCGGGATACAATAAAGGAGACACTACATCTCTGCAAAAATTCAAAGAGGTGCACAAACAATTGATCGATCCCTTGCAAATCACCGATTCCTAGTCACAAGGAATAGCGGAAAGCATGTCGAAAGCTATAAAGGAGATTAAAGTTGAAAACAGAGGCGAGATTTTTAGAAAAAAGATTAAGTTACCAGTTGACGATGAGCCTGTACATCTTTATTATACGGGTAATTGATTAATTCATAGAATACATTCCCTACCTGTTGCTTCGTGCGTGTACACAAATCGGGTACAATCGGTACATATCCGAATAGGAGTAGCTTATATATAAAAGGACTGTTCGCGTAGAAGTTATTATTTGTTAATTGTACAGTTTAAAGAGACGATATAACAAATATGTATAAAGACTTTGGGTGAGGTTATTCGAAGATTTCGCTATGCTCTACGAGTAAAAAAAGCAGAATGTGGGCAACGCTTTTCGATAGAAGGAGAAAAATGTCTTATGTGCCAGTCATACGAGGAAGCAATACAGCACTGTACTGCAGTGTTATCAATGCGCGAGGATCTGGATGATTTTATGGAAATAGTCGAGGAGATGGGGTTTATAAAACTGTTGGCAGATATTCTAATGGAATATATACTAAATTGTAAGTTTTAAAGTAAAAAATTTAACCACCTGAACTGTTATCATAAGAAATGAATGATGTGAATTTAGAAATTATTTTTGTATATATTAGCTTGTTTATGTTATAAAATATAAAGTATACATTGGTATTGTTTAATTTTTCAAACGCCCCCGCAACTGAAATGGGTATCTAAGTTCTTATGAAAACAATTATAACAAAGAGCGCTACATTTAATTTTAATACAAATGAGTACAACTGTGTGTTTGAAACATACCTTTTAGTTTAAAAATTTTTTTGTTCAACTTTGATGATATTACATAAACCAAGATTCCGCTACTGCTTCCGAGTAACGAAAGTATTGTATTTTTATTCCTTCCTAGCAATACGATTATATATAAATAAAACCAAAACGTTTGAAACCATATTTATATTTCAATTCAAATACTTAACAAGTACACTACACATAGAAATATATTTTTATTCATTAAAACTAATACACACACACACACACACACACAAAAGTCACTTTTTCCTCCTTTTAATTGGCAAATGTGTAGTATACATATCCAAATTTTGTACACGATTTTCGTTTGACCTGAGTTTCGTATAGAGTGTAGCTTTTGGAACATTGTAGATTTCGAATGCTTCTGAACCAGTAATCCATCCTTTGTTTATTTCGTCAAGGGCTTTATTTAAATCCGCTTTAGTATACGATTTAAGTTGTTTCTTTCTTTTTCTGTCAGAAACGTCTGACTTGAAGTCTATGTTCTGATCTTTCACATCAACATTATCATGTGCAGGTTTATCTTGCACTATTTTAGTATTTGCCAGAGATTCATTAGACATACCATTAAAATGTTTGCTAGTTGAATTGTTTGATAAACTTTTTTTCATCTCCTCGACAACTTGTTCTAAAATTTTCATAGCCTCTAAAGATATAATTCTTTTTCCGGTCATTTTTATTACGATGTTTACTTATCAAAATGCAGATGCAGACTATTCCAATTTTACAATTCGGAAAAATATGTATAAATATTTACCCCCATCTAACTTTGTTGTCGTCTATTCTATAATTCCTTTTTGTCGAAGTTTAGATATTATAGAGATAATTTCATTTAGGTTATGCATATCTTGATGGTTGTGATAATCAACAGTAACTAGCAACTGCAGTCTTTCAATCAACCCATGTACATTAAAGTGAATATATGCATCATCTGAACTGTGCTCAGTACGATGTGTATTTTAAATACAACACCCCTTTTTATATACATCGGTATTTTCGTACCCCGACTACTGCTTTCCTGTGTTGAATCCTCATCTTCAGAATTTGGGGTGTAATCCATGGATCTTGATTCATTTTATTATTTGCTCTGATGGTTTATGACGAGCATTTCCATTATTTTTTGCAGAGTTCATTTCCTCAATATTAAACTTTTGTTTTTGCATCTTAAAACTTCTTTTCCAAACTTCTTTATCATCTTTACCATCTGAGTAGGTAGGTGTTGCTTTACATCTTAGAGTACTTCCTATGCACATTTCCGCAGTTTCGTAAATTAGTTGTTTGTATATCAGAGATGTAACTGTCTACACTTTTATCTCTTTTAATCTGCGATCGTATGAGATGGTCGCGCAATGTCGACTTTGGAATCTTAAACTTCTTACTTGCAGAGTACATTGTTGCAACACCTCGTTTAACCTCATTAAGAGCTTCTTGCAAACATTCCTTGGTATACGTTTTTCTAGAAATCATTTTCAAGTTACATTGCTTTACGGTTTAATATCCGAGATAAACTAAAGTAATAATATTGTAGCCAGTGAATATAAAACCGATCGAGTTTAACATAATTCTATCTATATCTGTAGTTGAAGTACAACAATTTAGAAACGTATAAGAGAATAAGCTGTAATATGCAGGATTATAGTGACAGAAATTTCTTTAAAATCTATGGTTTAAAATTTAAACATAGCCCCGGAATTCGACAGACATCTATTATTTGATTATTGCCCAATTTGTATTGAATTTCCTCAAACAGAAAATATGGTGCATTTCTAGTAAACTAATTACTTGGCTCAAGATCGCATTTAATTACGCGCGTCACTTACATTCTTGAAATTCCATGTTGGTGAAACGTATGGCGTAGAATATTTTTTATTTAAAGTAAATGCGGGCCCCTCTCAAATTAAATGGACTCGTCCGCGCAGACGGGTGCATAGAAATAGTAATAACTATAAATATTGTATAAATATTTTTTTTAAAATTGCTGTATTATCGAGTTAAATCTAAATAAAAATGTAGAGATGTTTTGCTGTTAGGTTTTTGAATATTCAAACACTATGCGGGTCCTTGTTGGAGCTAATTTTAAAAGACGTGATAATTAATTTTGATTTTCCAGGAAAATTCTATACTAATTTGATAGGTTACACGACGTAGTTATATTAAAAATACTGCTAAGAGTAATTTTGTATAATAATTCTAAAAATGGTGTTGGTGGTTAAATACATACAGGTAAAACCCACTATAAAACAATTATACGCGTCACTTTTCCAGTCAATACTTGCATATAACGCCAATTAACATAATAAGGAGCTGCGCACGCTCGACCATCGGCATAAAAGGCGATGGAGGCATGTTCCAGAGCATTAGTGTCAAAGTATCGTCGAGTTTGATTAAAATTATAAGTTAAAGATGGATTTTCTTGTGTTAACGTTACAAGTGATGTGCGAGTACCACAATTAAATATAAACCAACTAGTTGGTAAGACAACCTATAGGTTAGGCGAATTTCTTCCAAATTCTCACTACCATATAATAGAAGTTGGTTTTGATTTATATGGTGGTCTTCAACCTGTCATCCAAGTTATTTGCTGTAGTGGTATGTGTGCAGATTCTACGATAACATTCTTATACTTCGATTGGAAGAAATTGTGTACTTTTCAAGTGGAATTTCAAATTCACCAATTTGCTCAAGACGCAAAACAAGTCAGATTAAATGGTTTGACTACTGGAAACGACGTTGTTGACTTACAATTGGATCAAGATTTTAAATTGCAGCTGAGCACAGCTTTTAATAGAAGTATATGGCTGTTGAACAATTTTGAAAAAGAGAATTTATATAATATGGAGATTACAAAAGATCGGAATGTTATTGTGCACCCTGCGTACAAGTGCATCAAGCTATTAAATTTGCAACAATTAATCTGTTTTAAAATGGCTGAGTTAAAGTGTAGAAACTTTCCAGAATTTTACGAAAAATTTGTAGGTGATATAAAAAAAAAGTGGAAATACGACGGAGGAAGAAAGGGTTCAAACGTTATTAAAGGGAGAGAGTCGTGACAGTATTTCTCTGTCTAATGATTGCAGCAATTTAAATTACTTGACAGTGTTGGAACTTATTATATGTTACTCCATCCAGTACTTAAAAGATGCAACTGCAAGGCAATCGCTTGCGCAAATGTTTAGAGATTTGGCTATCCCAGATTCGCCAGACTCTGGTTACCACAGCGGTTTATAGATGTTATCAATACATGTATGTATTTTATTAAAAACATATTTTTTGATAAAGTTTGTTTTTACATATTTGTATCGCCAACATTAGCAAAAATTATTAATACACGTATTAAACTATCTTGTTTTTATTTTTAGGTTTAAAGTGATGAACCCCGCAAATAATAAATACAATACACCGCATGTAAACAAAAAAAAGTTGTAAGGAAATTCAAAGACAACTTTAATGTGGGTCTAGTATTAAAATTTGTTGGTAGTAAGGTTAAGTCCTACTGTATTGTAAGCGAGAAAGACACGATTAAAAAGATTAAAGAGGTCTCACAAAGTGTAGTTAAGAATATTAATGTAGATAGTTTTAAGGACATTGTACATTGCGGGAGATTTGGTTCTAGGAAATGAGCAACCTACGAAAGTACGGAATATTTGGTATTAATGCTAATTGGTTTAGTGACCGCGTTTGTGCACTCTTCGAGTGTCTTCGGCAATCTTCGATTGTTTCCAAAGAAAATATTCAAGCTTACCATTTCCGAAAATATGACATAGAAATTATTTAAAATTAAATTGCTTTATTAGTAAGTATCCTGTAGACAACAAGTTGGTATTCCCTTAGTAAAGGTTTAAAGTGTTTATTTAAAATTTGTATTTCCCTAAATACGTACTCGATGCTGGTTACTAGAAAGTACTTTGTGTGAATCCCCAGCAATTATTCATCAATTTCTAATGCACTGTATTCAAACATAATTAATTAATAGAAAGTCCAAGAAAGGAAATTATATACAGCTTTCATATGTAATTTAGGTAGTCCATACTCGTTAAGAAATTAATTCGGAACGACTTGTATTTTCCAAGCATTGACTATATAATTATGACGTGCATAGTTATTAAAAATGTTAAAGATGTAATTTAGGTAGCTAATAATCGTTAAGGAATTAATTCCTTAACGACTTGTATTTTCCAAGCATTTGAGCATATAATTATGATGTGCATAGTTATTAAAAAATGTTAAACCAGACCTTGATAACTGTTTAAAATTAAAAAATTTATGATTTTGAATATTCTAATAAAAAAAGGGCATCACCGTTTGAAAAATGGTTTTGAATATTAAACACTTATAGGCAATAAAGGATTCATTTCTAAAATCCCCACGTTTTTTTATTTTTGGAAATGTTTGGTTAAAGCATATGTCATAAATGAACAAAAATTTTAAAGAAATTTGGGAGCTTTAAAGTGTAACTTTGCAGAGCGTGGTCCGATTTTAAATCTGTTTGCAGATTCGAATTCTGCGTAAAATTCTAGGTTAATTTGATGTATTGCATGACTAAAAAATTTATAAGAACGCTCAGAAATCGCAACAGGTAAGAAATCTTCAAATGAGGGTAGCTCCCTTGGGGATGATGCTATCTGAAAAGTTCCTAGAGATTCGGGTAGCTGAGAAAATTTTATTGTTAATTGTTACCAAACAAGATATATTTATCTCGCGGGTGGAAATGACGAGTCGAAGAAAACTGAAATTCATCTCCACATTTCCTCCTAAGAGATTCTTCTCCACATTTCCTCCTTATGAGAATTTACATCTCCACATTTCCTCCTAGGTGATTCATCTCCACATTTCCTCCTTATGGGAATTTACATGTACTGGTCCAGATGTGTGAGGAAATGTGGATGCTGGAGGAAATGTGGCGGCAGTATTCCCAGTTTCCTACTGCTTGTACTACACGATAGTAAATTTTTCTTGCTACTTAAGTTACATAATTCTTGGTCTGTTCAGTAGCGTAGTTAATTATGACACCTTTCCTTTTGAGTTAATTATTTTAGTGACGTGAATTTCAAATCTTAACAGCTACCTTAGGATTTCTTAACTAAATTATTAATGAAATCGCTTGAAGTTTCATTACCCGGGATAAATGATGGCGTATAAATTAATATAGGATTGCTTTTGATCTATCTGTCTGTTCTGTAGTGTACTAATTAAACAGAGATGTGATGTAATTGAAACTAAGTGCTTTTAAATTTAATATGGATCATCAATATCTATAATACGAAATTTTAGATGCTCCAAAATGGGGGCGTATAAATGATTTCTCTTAAAAAAGTATTAGTAATATAGGGGCGTTGAATATTAAATTACGCATGTGCTGCCATTATACTTTTTTATTTTGTACACTGTTTGTCAAACGGTATAACGGATGTATTTAAATATAAATTGTTAACAAGATACACTTGACAAAAATCGTGAAAAGTTCTTACAAAAATAATTGCAGAATTTTATGAATTTTGACAATGGAAGCTAGCAATAGCGTTATTTCAGCATAGAATCTAGAAGCAGGGCATTGACTATTACAGATACAGTCCAAGGTAGCGCCATGCATTAATGCTTTGTTTGTGTGATTTTATTGCCAAAATAACACCCTGCTAATTCCTACTACTTGTTTTACTAATCTAAAACACGATTTGTAACGTGCTAACTTCTATTCTACTCATTTTTGTTTCACAGCCTTGCTTTTTAACACTTTTATGCATCAAGAGCGTTGTAGTTTTATTTTCAAACCTGCTTAAAATTACAATCTAGTCCTCGGTCTTAATATTTACCCCAATACCTTGTAACTCAAGTGCGTTACTTTAAGCAAACATTACGTATTAGAGATGAGTTTATTAAATTTAATTGCTTAAATGAGCTTTTAGCCCGAAAGTAACCTGTAAAATTTAGAAGCTTTGGTACTGTACATTAATAAAACGGCTATTTCAATATAATATTAAATTTGGATCCAGAAATAAACAGAAAAAACATAATGCATTAAATACAAACGTTTGTAACGATCGTGACTATACCCTTCGTATTCAAGGTAAAAAAGTACAGATACATTTCGGCGAATCAGCGGGCATAGGAAAGTTTATTACAGGGCATGTCCGAGAGGGGTATGTCCCGTAGGATTGTCCTGTCCATTCCTAGGTCCTGTTGCAGTTTGGTGCAGTGGAACACTAGATGTTCCGGTGTCCCTACCTCACCACATGTGCAGTTGTTGTTGTCTTGGAAGCCGAAGCGGTACCTGTAGGTTGGATAAGGACCATGCCCCGTGAGAAAATGAATGAGCCTTTGTGAGGGGACCAAGTGGTGACAGTTTAGCCTGTCTCGGATGTTTGGGACTAGTGCGTATACCCTCCTCCCATTTGTGCTCTGGTTCCATCTATCTTGCCACTCGGTTAGTATTGTGTCTTGAATTTGCTTCTTTATCCGAATTTCTTATGTTACTTTTAGGATTTCCCGGACTACTTCTGGTTCGTTGTTTTTTAACCAGTATGTTGCCGCTCTCTTCCTGATATACAGATCAAGAGGGAGGACTCCTAATATCACATAGAGGGCGTCGTGTGATACGGTCCGGTATGCTCCAGTAAGTCTTATTAGTGCCTCCCTTTGGGCACTGTTGACTTTTTGTTTGGGTTTTACTAGATGTAATCTGGTTCCTCAGGTGCTCGCTACATGGCTTATTATTGCTGCAAGTAAGCTGAATAAGTATAATCTTACACAGTTTAGGGGGATATTGTACGTACGTTGTGCAAGAGTTGCTATGCATTGCATAGCTTTACTAGCACCTGCAGTCACTGTGGCAATGTGTTTTTCGTAGTTCAGTTTTCATCAAGGGTTAGCCCTAGGTATTTGGCCTCCCGTGTTCTTCGTATTCTGCCTCTGTTCAGTTTAATGATAGGGGCTCTTTCTAGAGAACCTTTAACTATCATATAAGTTGTTTTGTCATGTGCTATCGCCATCTTATTTGCGTTGCCCCATTCTAGGGCTTTGTTCAATGCGGTGTTTGCAATGTGCTGTAGTTCATTTCTGGAACCTCCTTCCACCACCAACAAGATGTCGTCCGCATAAAGTACTACGGATCTCACCTCATTTGCGGTTTCCAGCTGCTCCAAAAGCTCCTCAGTCGCAAAGTCCCAAACCATGGGACCGCAGACTGACCCTTGTGGGCATCCTTTGGTGATTGATTTTGTGATGTTTTTAGTACCAGACAGTGGTACAAATCTATCTTGGCAATAGCTTCTGAAGGTATGATGTAGTTGGCCACCATAAGTTGTTGAAGCTCCTTCTATGTCTATCATGATTAGGGCCACGTATTTTTTATCTGAAGTGGTTGCAGAGTTTATGGCGTTGTTTACGGCGTCTTCGGTTGATCGTCCTTGTTTAAATCCGTACTGTGCCGGGTGCATGCCTTTCTTCTTCCGATGTTCTTGCATTCTCGTACACGGATTTTTCGGGTCTTTTTCTCGGTTTTTAGAGAGTATGATTACGTCTGCTTGCTTCCAGCAGTTTGGAAACTTTGTTTGTCTTAGACATTCGCTGTACAGTTTAGTAAGTTTCGGTGTGAGTTTGGTGTCTAGTGCCTTTGTGATTTCTGCCTGAATCCCGTCTGGCTCAAGAGCTTTTTTTGTTTTTACTTGATCAAATAGCGTGTCTAATCTCGTCCTCAGTGAAAGGTGATACGTCGTCCAGATTCTATTCCATGGTGTATTCCCATTCGCGTTTCGTTCGGTGACTCTTTGTCGTTTGCGTATTTGTTCTTGTGTGTACTCTTCCCATTTGTCATCAGGGAGGAGCGTATGTAGTAGTAATGTCGCGGCTTAAATCCAGTCCTTGGTTTCTGTTCCGTCGGGTTTGGTTAAAGTCGAGAATGTTGTCGGTGGTCCAATTTTTCCTGTTACTATCTTGTACGGTACCCCCAACCATCCGTCTGGAAATGTCTTTCGACGAAAGTGTCCCAGGATTTTCGTTTCATGTTATATAGTTCCTGTTCGTATGTCGCTTTGCGTTGTCTGTAGTTGGTCAGCTGGAAGGCCCTTTCTGTCGGTGTTAGGGCGGCCTGATAGCGTCTCCTTGCCTTGCGAGCTTTGCTTTTCAGTATCTGGACCTCTGTGGTTCATTTTAGCGGTTTTTGTGGCGCAGTTTGTCTTATTGTTTTTAATGTTTGTTTCATAGTGTCTTTAATTGTTCTTGTTATGGCTTGGGCGTAAGCGTGTACGCTGTCGTTGCTTTGGATATCAGGGGGCGGATTGAAGTTGTCCAATAGTCTTTGCCAGTTGGCATTTTGTATATTGTATTTTAGTTTTTTTTGCCCGTTTCCGCATGTAATGGTATGTTATCCTTGTTTATGTCAAAAGTTATGAGGTTTTGATCGCTTATTGTTAAATCTATTGTGACGTCAATGTTACTCTCTGCTCCTGCCCGATGGTTTCTGTGGGTGGGTGGATTGAAGAGACAGTTCATCACTTCAAGTTGTAGCTCGTTGATCATGTCCTCTACCCTCTCCGCACGCGCATCAGTGTTACTACAGTGCTACATTGGGGATTTTCCGTTTACATCTGCCATAAAAAGTGCGGGCTGGTTTGAGTATGTACGTGCAATGTTTTTAATGTTGGTGATGTATGGATCGGGGTCCAACCGAAATTGGAAGTGTGTGTTGGTCAGTATCCAGTTGTGTATGTTTTGTCCGGATATATCTAGACAGACGTTGTGTTCGTTCGTGTATCTTTGTATTGTGGTTGCTTGTATGTTAGGGTTGAATATTATAGTGGCTGTCACTGGTCTGTCTCCCTTACATATCTGTCTGGCTGTCGTTGGCATTCCCGATAATTTTCTGTTTTTGCAGTAGGGTTCTTGTATGCAGATTATATCTAGTCGTTGTGTTTCGGCCAGGTGTCTTATTTCCTGTGTTACGGTGGCGCTACACATGGCGTTTAGCTGTCTAATTTTAATTGTGGTTTCCCAATGCGTCTCAGTTTTTGTTGTTCCGTTTCTCGTGTTTGCGGTCGGTACTGTTGTTTGGGATTGAGCGTCGATCCCAGCTGTCCGTGTTTCCAGTAGTTATGTCTTAGTTTGAATTCCTCGATAATTGTTGGTTGTGTGTGTGTTATTGTCCATAATCGGTTTTGTGTATAAGTCTGTCTAGTAGCATTTTATACGTCGGACAGTCCTTTGAGTTATCGGTACATTTTCGGTGTCTTTTTGACATGGAATGCAAGCTGGTTTCATTTTCCTTTTTGGACAGTTTAGCTTTTTGTGTTTGGCATATTGTTCCCCACAGTGGCTACAGGTGTCCGTCACAGTTATACAGTAAAATCTTAACCAAATATAAAAGTCCCGTATGAGTTAAATCTAAACAGATCTTGCTGTTTTTCAACAACAACGCCAAATCTCGCCTTAGCGGAACCACCATATGCCGCCATGAAGCTCTCAAAATCTACATTTGGTTCACGTTTAATAATTCTTCGAACACCATTTTATTACTCGAGTTTTCCTGGTTTTTGCCAGCATAAGATGTTAAACGGCCAATGTGTACCACTCTCGGTTTACCACGGGAATATTTTCTGATCCGGTATACTACATCATTAATTCTTTTTATCACGTTCGTACGGGCCTTCCCATTGTCTTTGTAATTTTGACGACAATACACGCTTTCTTTGTAGATCGTACTACCACACTAAATCTCCAGGTTGATAACCACCTTCTGTGCTCTCGTGTCATATTGTGATTTCATTCGATCGCTTTCCGCCTGGTTATTCTTTCGGACGTTTTCATGAATACTATCTTATCTTTTGCGAAGCTTGCTAACATAATCTTCACCTGCGACTTCTTCTCCAGATTTAAATCCAAACTGAAGATCACATGGTAGCCGCAATTCACGTACTAACATCACACAAGCGGGAGAGTATCATGTGCTGTCATATACCGAAGATCGGTACGCCAGTAGGAACAAATATAAATACTGGTCCCAGTCTTGATGGTGTTTCAGACAACTTTGGCTAGGTACTTTCCTAACGTCATGTTCATTCTTTCAACCACACCATCCGATTGAGGATGAAGTGGCGTGGTTCTAGTCTTCCTGATTCCAAGATGTTTACAGACGTTTTGAAACAACGCAGATTCGAAGTTTCGACCTTGATCAGATCTCCAAAGCGACAAAACAACTCCCTCACTAGTTCATTTGCAACGGTCTCGGCTTCTTGGTTAGGTATAGCATACGCCTCCGTACACATTCACAGGAGTTAAAAAACAAACCATTAAATCTGTTACGTGCCAAATTGGCACTAAACATTTTTTAGTTTAGTCTTGATATGCTGGAATTTCGCGCCACAAATTCAAAAGACTTGGCGTGTATTTCCGTCACGTCAGAGTGCGTTTGCGCCAGATCGCGCGACGCGAGTGCCAGAACAAGAATGGGGGAGGTTTTTCCGGGAGACGCTGTAACGTGGCTGTTTTGCCTGGGACTTCAAGAAGTGTGGTCGTGTCAGGTATCGTATCGTGCCTTTATCTCTAGTATGTTAATTTCTCTTTTGTTTATCTTTATTTGTCTTTACCTGATAAACCTGCTCCTGTCGTTCTCTACATATTAGGTAGATGATAAATTTGTAAGCCGCCTAGGGCGAACCGTGATCCACGCCGGAGCACCATCTTTAAACACTCCGGAAGGGAGCCCTGAGATCTGGTCCAGCCATCTTGAAGGACGCTTGGCGTACTTCGTGGGAGTCTGGACCTGTTTATGTGAGTACCTTATTGTCATAATTGTTTGCGAATTTAACATATATTTTCCGTCAATTGCGCATTTAATTTGTATATTGGTGACGTCATTGACAAATGGGCGCGCCAAAATCTGTATAAAGATTAGCGCTACCAACTGCCGTGGTGTCTAATATACCGCGCTTGCGGTTTGGTAATTATGAACTTTTAAATGTAAGAAATCATGAAATTGGACCGACACATCCTACAACTGCAATAGCAATAAAACCAACTCTAAAAATTAATACGTTTCATGTAAACCATGGAAGAAACTAAGAGCTCACACGAATTCAAAGAAATTGCCACCATGGTACATTACTACCAATATTTATATAGTCATAAAATTTACAGTCATAGAAAATGTTGTAAATATAAACAAGTTTCGTTGCTTTCAAAGGTGTGGGAACAAATGACCGGTAACACGAAGAGAATAACTTTGACCTCTACTTTAAGACGTACTATCCCGTGAGAACGAAAAATAGCGTGCAACGACCCTAGGACGTTGTAACTTATAAAACCCCCGGACATTAGAAAGAAAGGATTGGTCCGGGTCATTAGACACCAGCAAAAACCTTTCAAACTCGATCGCGATACAAGACGGTGTTTGAAAGATAGGTACGATAAGTGACGGGATGGTAGTCATAAATCAAGACTATTTTGGATTAGACAGGCCCTTGGACACGACTAAACGCGTACACTACATGTCGGTTTCGTGACAAAGTGGATAGTATTTTGGGCGTTTTTGATCGACCATAACAGGTTGGAGTTTTACTTGCAAGGAATCCTGCCCATTGATGTGATGAAGCGTCGAAGGAATGCAACGAAACAAAAACCTGTAAGTGAATTGAATTATAACCAACACATGCTGTTTATGGTGTCTAAGTGTTGTAATTGTTGCAAAGTTCTGTAAATTTAAAGCGTATTGCATCAAGTTTCATACATAAAAGCTCATTATTGTAGAGGAAAATTCATCATTATTTTGTTTTCGATCTTACTTAAGGTCGGTTTGACGCAGCTCTAACTTCTTTTCTATTCTCTGCTAATCTAAAAAGTTCTACATACTCTTCACAACCTAAATTTCTAATAATTTTTAATAATTTAATAATTTAATGATGATACTGGACGGCGAGATGAATTGTAATTGTAGTACTGACATATTTTTGTTCGTTTTCTTTTCAGATTAATTGTTTTCACATTTCTGTATACTAATTCTAGCTTAAGTTCTTTAACTGTTGATATTTAAATGTTTGTTAAAATTATTATCTGATTGTCCATTTAACTAACATAGCTTGGTCTAGGTCTTCCTATACTCTTCTGTCTTTTTCCTATCTACCTGGCTCTGCATAGATACTAGCAACCTGATGGTTGTTAAAGAACCCCAACAGGAAAATTAGTACGTAGAAATTAAACTGGTTGAACGTCTGTCGATATTAAATTTAAGTTGTATTTTTTAGCTACATTCATATTTGGCCAAAGTAGGAGTAGATCTTAGTATTTTTTTCTATTTTTATTCGCTGCGATAATCATGTTTGATAATATAGGTTAGGTGTACAAGACGTAGAGTTGTTTTTTGTTTATGTTTGTAGTAGATTAGTAAAAAGGAAGAGTGTAAATCGTAGCTCTATCAACCTCGAACAGCAGTGAAAGCCGCTAATCGTCTCTCGGAATGCCCATTTTTCGGACAGGCATTATCTAGGTGGGTTGGTGCTCAAAGACTTTTTTAGACAAAGAAAGCTTAAAGACCTTTTAAGGAAGATGTCAAAAATTTATTAAGAGTTGGAATTTGTATACCTTTAGAAAATTATATGCTTTTACAGAACCCATCCCGCGCCACTGAAAACTAACCGGTACACTATTTTACTGTTACGTCACTTCGCCCTTGTAGAATAAAATTAATATGTGTACTTAACATTTAGCACGTAACAACCTGATACGGCGACCTGGCTTATCTCTATTACACAGATGCGCGGAATTCGAGTTAATCAGCTTTAGTTATTATTATGTTGTTGTTTTCCGACTTGATACTTTCACTGATAACTTAAAACGCGGGAACTGCTTTTGTAGTTAGTTTTCTAGACGTCATTTTATTTGTACTACTTCTTAAAATGGACTTCTAAAACGGCCTTCTGTTCTTTCACTGTTTACAGTGTACCGCTTGTCGGATCTGAAACACCGATAACTACACTACTCACTTTGCTATTGGTATCTTCAACCCGAAATGGGTAATTATCGTCCGGCCACAGAGTTTCTTGTTAACTCTATCATCACACGCAGAGCGCTGAGAATTTGCAGTTGACTATATCAAAGTACACGTGCTGGAAATAGAACAAACCAAAGAATCTCGAGAAATTCCAACTAAGTTTTGTGCTACTAAATTTGGATAATTTTTTACAAAATCAAAATCGAAAACGCATTTCATTGGTTAAAGACATCATTAACGTTCTTCAACACAGGAAGAATAGCAACCAGAACTGTATAAATAATATTTCAAATTCTACAGAAGACATTCGTAGTGCTCACCATAGCCTAGGAATCCTCTCCTCTGCGGTGCTCCCCATAGCCTGTAGAACCCTCCAAGCAGCGCTCTCCATAGCCTGCTATAGTTATAAACGCAGTGCTCATCATAGCCTGCACGTTACGCTGTCCGCCGCCGTACCTGGGGGCCGTCATAATAATTCATTAGTGTAAATTCAACAAAACTACGTATGGGTAGTAAGCCTCGTTCTGTGCATCAAGCAGCCCGAAAGCAAGCTCAGAACGCCCTTCGACGTGCGATCCGTTCTATACGACCGCATCCGAGGCTTCTGTCTTCGCTACCGCCGTCGCCGAAGGAATTCGTTCGATCTACTCCAAACACATCCCGAGAAGTAGATTACTATAATGTCGACGACTGCATCGGCCAGGTCTACCTCCGGGACAACACCCCAGTAGAGTTCGACGGAGCCATGCTCTACTAGGCCTAGGGCACCACATCCACGACGTCTGCCGAAATGTACCGAAGATCACCGAAGTCGTCTGGGCCTTTACTAGACACACTCAATAAACTTACCCCTCGATAATTTCTACATTCATACTTGCTGCCTTTACCTTTGCGCAAAGGAATAACGATCGCCCTCTTCCAATCTTCAGGCACCTACGCTTGTTCTATACATAACTCTATCAGTTTGCACAAACACTCAATTAGCACCCCGGGCCCATACTTAAGCATTTTACTTGTTATTCCATCTACACTCGCCGCCCTTCCATACCTCATCTACACTGCATTTGAGCTGTGTACTATTATCTACGTTTTCGAATAGTACATTACTGCTCTCGTCATCATTCACAGTCATCATATCATTCTTGCCACCACAATACAGCGTTTTAAAATACTCTTTCCAACAGTTTCTCACACTTGCTTTGTCCCAAATAATATCATTTCCACTGTTAACAACGCCACTTACACGTTTATTACCACCCTTTCAGGTCTTCCTTACTCATTTCCAAAACATGTTTTTATTCCTTCAAAATCACTTTGCATGTTTCACCCTCCCTAACTTTCAGTTGCTTTTTTCATACCTTCATTACTTCTTTCGCATATCGCATTTTCTCCTTATATATTTTCCTAAAGTTGTTCTTTTAACTCAAGATCGTTTTGGGCAATCATTTGCTTATTCGCTACTTTTTCCGCAACAACCTTTTGGACGCATCGCTTCGCCACATATTTTTATTACATGTACCAATCGTTGGCGTTCCACATACTTGAAAGCATATTTCATCGCAACATTCTTCAAACAATCCCATATTTTCTCCACGTCTTCAGACTTTAGAGCATTCTTCCGTTCCTGTTTGCAGTCATACAGCTCTCTAACATAGTCGCGTAGTCTCTTTGAGTCAACCCTTCCAACGAGCGTTCTACCCACTCTTGATTGTCTCACATTCTACTTTCTTCTTTACCCCCACTTTAGACTAAGATCAATTCTGAACAAAACCGAAAAATGATTGGTGCCGCACTCAGATCCTTTCATGTCTTTTGCCAGTTCTATTAAACTTTCATCGAATACAACCAATTCAATTATACTTCTCGCATTTCCCCTTTGGCATATGTACTATATGTATGTCCTTATGCTTATACTATGTGTTGGATACAAACGGTTCTCTTCCCCAACGCATACTCACTAACATACCTCCATTTTTGTTCGTTGGATCAACTAACGGACCTACTACATATTCAGCATTTTCTCTGTGTACTCCAATCCAACTATTCATCTCACCTAATAGAATCACAGGGTCATTCCTTTCGCGTCTGTACAATACATTTTCAAACTCCTGCCAAAACTGCTCACACTCCCTATCGTTATTCATCGCAGCATAACATGCTACTAAAAAAATATTTCTGAGGCCCACTTTCATTCTAATCCAGAAGATGCAGTGAGACACCAATTCATAATCTTTCACGCACGTTTTTGAGTGATCATTCAAAATTAAACCAACACATTGCGATGCGAAATCATTGCTCTCTACCCCCGACCACAAACCCAACACTATCAACATACCTTTCGCTTCGTTTCATTCACACACTGCACATCCATGAGCCTTTCTTTCTTTTCATTCGTGCTTTCATACTCTTTACTGTACACTGCACTGACATTCCAAGTATTAAATCCCCATCCCTGATTCATGCGGTTGTTACCTGATGGGCCAGATATTTTCCGTCTCAGCCGCCCATCATGACTTGATGGTCTAAGCTTTCGCAAAAGTCTTGTTTGTAAGTCTTAATTTGGTTAAACGAGGTTATCAGCCTAGATCACCACCGTGCCGTTGTAGCTTTCCCTATTAACGGTACCGACACCTTACCGTTTAGTGTTGGCATATTTAGCCTCTCTGCCACAGATGCCGCCACGATTTCCAGTCCTCCAGGTGTGCCTAACGTCTTTCAATACAAGCTAAAACTTCCCCTCTTCCAACGGGACCACCATGTAAGTCATCAGAAAGTTGCCCACGTTAGGACTGCCAGGAGGTACATTCTGTGCAATGATATATATTGAGCGCCCTGCATCACCCCTTTCGTAATATTTACCCATACGTTCCTGCTCTAATTCCATTACCGCTGTTTGCTCTTTGTCTAGTATACGTACTCTCCGTTTATCGCTATAACTCATTCCAATCTTTTTGAGTATTTCGAACATTTTTTCTTATTTTACATTGTCAAATGCATTCTACTTTTTTCAATTGTTTTCTCCTTTATCTTCCTTAAAGCTAAAATGGTCTCTTGCGTTCCCCAGTTTCGCCTAAACCCAACATGTATTTAACATTATTATAAATTATTATAAAATTGTTACGTTTATTTTTCAACATAAATTAAATACCCTTTTTTTCCCTGGTTAAGTCATTACCCGCTCGAATAAATTCCATTTCTATTCTTAAATTCTCCAACAATACTCTATATAGTGTACCTGTTCAGAATAAGTCCGCTTTAACATAATTTTTACTCAAATCCATGTTGCTTTTAAAACGAAAATTTATTCAATAAATTAAATAGTCAATACCTTGTTTTAGGTATCCGTTAATTTGTTATACATTCCGATAACGTATAATTGCTTTCTCTTGTGTTTCCCATCTTGAAACTTGTCGAAATAATTGATCCTACTATTATTTGATAGCGTGTTTTCCAATTTGATAATCGCGCTTTGATAACGCGAGGATTGCAGTTCAAACTCGTGTTATTTGAACCAATTTTTAATTTGATTCTGCAGCTTGTGCGTTGAAATATTTTCTACATTGCTCGTCCCAGTACTCCAAGAGTGATGCACGTTTTTTTTTGTTCGACAGGTAGGAGCTATAGCTGGAGGCCAAATTGGTTCTTTTTATGTAGGCCCAGCTGTTCTTTGCCACAGATTAACTGCCGTTGCCTGTAGATCGCTAGTGCCGTTATAGTAACAGGATAAATAGATCCCGACGACCGTGGCGATGCGGTGCTGATTCACTCCTGAGGCGTGTAAGTTGAGGAATATTCCTTATCAGCGTTTGGTATAGTTACGTGATAATAAACGTGACACTGTAGGATTATTGTTTGTTACTGCGAATCGATATTATCGCTTTACAGGTGTGATGTACCATTGTTAAAAATGTTTGATAAAAGTTCCCATACGTTAATTCTCTTCTACTGATTAGTTTATTTTACAGAAGGTATTATGTGCAATTTTAAAAACGCTGTGTGGCTAGGTTTTCTTTCTTCTTTTTTCTTTTTCTTCACTCGTGTGGGTCGGGGAATAGAATAGTCCCACGGTACGACTTGCCTGTCGTAAGAGGCGACTACAGCAGTCCAACACATACACACACACACACACACACACATACTTTATATATGTCCAATCCATACCCACGCACTTTACACACACACACACACGCACATACACCCACACATTTCATAAACACGCAGTTCTACTTGGTTCTCCTTTCTTTCGTTTTCTCCTTGTACTCCTTGAACCCATGTGGGCCCGAGAATAGAATAACCCCATGGTACGACCTGCCTGTCGTAAGAGGCGACTACAGTGGTCCAACACAACACATACACACATGCACGCTTTATACACGCACAACACCTACACACACTTCTTGCACACCTACACACACACATATACACACACGCACACGCACACACCTACGCACACGCACAAACCTACTCATACATAACTACACTGGAATTCTGTTTTATTTTCATTTGTACGATTCTTAGTTTTTTTGGTTTTGTACTTGGTGCTTGGTGTTATTTTTTTTGGTTTTTCTTTTTTCTCGTTCCTTTTGTTCCACTTTCCTCTCCTTTTTTTGCTGTTGTTGGTCTTATTTGCTGTCGGTTCCTAGTCCGATTGCGTTTCGTCCATCCGCTCCTGTGGTAGGTGCTTTCTAGTCCGTTTTTCTTTCTTCGGAAACCACGATTTAGTTGGCTTTAGGACTAGTTAGCATTTCTTTTTTTTTGTTCTTCGGTTTTGGCTACCACAGTTAGTAGTACATCGTTTCCTTTTACCAGCGCTCTCCCTCTCTTCCTCTCGTTCTCCCTTGTTGTCCTCTTGTTTACTTGAGGCTTGACCTTTGGGTGCTGTTTTAGTTTGCACTGTTGGTTTTCTTCCTCGTTCCTTTTCTTTTCTTGAGGTTGATAACCTTACTGTTTCTTCTGAGAAACATCCGTCCTTTGATGACTCCGCAGTGCTGAGACCGCTCCACCTTAGTCTTCCTAGATTGCTAATTACCCGTCTTCCCTTCTTTCCTTTTTTCTCTCTTTCTCTTTTTATTATTGGAGCTTCGACCCGGATTTTGTTTGGTGTCTGTTTTTTTTTCTTTTCTATCCGGAATCTGTTGTGGTCGGTCTTGTTGTTATTTTGGGGGTTTCTTTCTTTTTAGTTTTCTGTGTTTTTGTTGTTTCCGTAACGAATGTTCTTATAGTTTGCAGCGATTTTTTTTCTTTTTCGTTTTGTTTGGTTTTTTTTTTGGTTCCTGTCCGTTCCCGAATTTTGGCTTTCCTACCCGACCTGTTAATTTTGCTGGGGGAAATTTGTTACGTTTATTTTTCAACATAAATTAAATACCCTTTTTTTCCCTGGTTAAGTCATTACCGGCTCGAATAAATTTCATTTCTATTCTTAAATTCTCCAACAATACCCTATAGTACCTGTTCAGAATAAGCCCGCTTTAACATAATTTTCACTGTAATCCATTTTGCTTATAAACGAAAATTTATTAAGTAAATTAAATAGTCAATACCTTGTTTTGGTATCCGTTAATTTGTTGAACATTTCGATAACGTGTAATTGCTTTCTCTTGTGTTTCCCATCTAGAAACTTGTCGAAATATTAGATCCTACTATTATTTGATAGCGTGTTTTTTAGTTTGCTAATCGCGCTTTGATAACGCGAGGATTGCATTTCTAACTCGTGTTATTTGAACCAATTTTTAATTTGATTCTGCAGCTTGTGCGTTGAAATATTTTCTACATTACTCGTCCCAGTACTTCAAGAGCGATGCACGTTTTTTTTGTTCGACAAGTAGGAGCTCTTAGCTGGAGGTCAAATTGGTTCTTTTTTATGTAGGCCCAGCTGTTCTTTGCCACAGATCAACTGCCGTTGCCTGTAGATCACTAGTGCCATTATAGTAACAGGGTAAATAGATCTCGACGATCATGGTGATGCGGTGCTGATTCACTCCCGATGGCGCGTAAGCGAAGGAATATTCCTTATCAGCGTTTGTTATAGTTACGTGATAAGAAACGTGTCACTGTAGGATTATTGTTTGTTGCTGCGAATCGATGTTATCGCTCTACAGGTGTGATGTACCATTGTTAAAAATGTTTGATAAAAGTTCCCACAATTTATTCTTTTCTACTGATTAGTTTATTTTACAGAAGGTATTATGTGCAATTTTAAAAACGCCTGACAAGAGCTCTCACATGTTTATTTTCTACTGATTAGTTTTATTTTGTGTAAAATACGAGATGCGCACTTCGTATCTAAAGTACTAAATTATTTGTATCACATAATTGTTTGCTGTGAAATAGTAACGCCTGATTTATTTTTTTTTGCTTGTTTGTACAGAATCCTTTATTTTTTCTTATGGTTAATAGATAATTGTGGGTGACGTGTTTTTTTTGGTATTTAGGCGAATCCCCTACTCTCCGCGTTTGCTAGTTAGCCTGGTATTTACGTTTCTTCCGGCTACGCCTAGGTACGTAGCAAAATATTATTATTATAAAATATAAATATTGTAATTTTTATGGATGGATGGATAGGTGGAGGACACTAGTTGGAAAAATGTGAATTTAATAATGAATATTTCACGCCAACATCACGTTCTCAAGTTTTCTTTAGAAAACTACCCAATGAATTTTTGTGGAAAATTATTAAGTAACAAGCTGGCCAAAAAAATTGGTAAAGAACTAGGAATTGATTATCTAGATGGATATCATCCCAAGGCAGCTTATCGATATCATTATCTGTAATAAAATGTAAAGACACGCACCATGTGTAAAGAAATATACTTCGTATACGCAAATGCAAGCTTTCAACGAATCGCTATTATGTGGGTACATTGAAGAACTGTACGTTACGTAACAAAACGTGACAAATTGCACATAAACACGTGGTCACGTGTTTACAACTCTGTCATTATATGAGATGCCACTCAATTTCAGTGAAATAATGCCTATAGATTAAAAGGTGGACGAATCCGTCATAATAAAATTTTTCTTATTGTTTGAAACGGATTTTCTATCTAACGTTCTCTTTTGCTTGATAATCAATGCATACGTTATAGAACATAGAAATTAAAAATAAGTTATTACGTGCATTTGACGGTATACAAAGGCAGTTCTGCATACTTCCACATCTTCCATTCCAAATTTTTCACTGTTACCATTGCTAAGGAAAGCTATAAAAGTCTTTCAATTAACATAATCTTTCTCAATAATTTCAATCACTCTTGTTTACAAATTGTCAAGCTTGTTCCTCTAGAAGTTGTTCCGCTGTTATCCCTCAATCGAAAGGGTCATCTTCTTAAAGAGCAACTGTTTCTTTAGCATGAACTTCACGCCAGAAAACATCAAAGTCGCATGAAATGAAGGTCAAGTGTTAGAGTAGATGTTGCAAGACCTTCAGTTGTTATGCAGTTGGCTGCACAAAGCTTTCGTTTTAATATTAGCAATAAGGAATTTTATTATCCGAAAGTTATATGATAAAATTGTGATTTTTCGTTCTCACGTATTATAAGACAATAACCCCTAATTTAGTGCATGTTCGTCATAGATACGCATATTCCATGCCAAAAGGAATGTGTGGTAAACACGCTTAGCCAATTAGAGAAGTTTTATGATGGGGACACAAACGAGTTCGTGAGAACGACGCGTTAAAGCAGGCCTTGACTTCTTACTACCGGACAATACTGAGGTATTAAACGCGTGCGCGTTAATTAAGTGCGAAGTGTACCTTTTTACATTTCCTTTACCTGTTCAATGACTTAAAAATGCTTTGTGTTCTCTAAAACTGTAGGTTCAACTCACTTTGCTGCCATAATCAAAAAACAAACTTCCACGCGCCCTGATCTACTTGAAAACATCCGCGGAGGATGCTTTAGCTGCAGTTATTAATTAAGGTAAGCTCTTTGATTAGTTTTTAATGGCTTCCTTGGCATATTACTCTGTACCCGGTTGACGGCGATAATTTGCTACGTACAATGACGTAACCGGAAGAAAACGTAAATATACCAGGCTAACTACCAATGCGAAGAGGGGAGGGGTTTCTAGCAACACAAAAATAATACACCGCCAACAATTTTTTATTTAAAAAACACAAATATAGAAATTTTTATCGAAACAGCAAAACAAAATTAACTAAGGTTACTATTTAATAAAACAATTTTACTGTATGGACAAATTCACTAATTGTTCCACGAAGTGCGCAATTCGTAGCTAACATTCAATAAATCTAATCAGTACCAATAAGAATAACGTCTACGTGCAAGAGCAGTTGATCTACATCAAGGAATAATTGGGCTACGCAACAAGCAATTTAGCCTCCAGCTAGGAGCTAAAAAAACAGGAAAATATTACTAATATTAACAGTTCAGGAGCGCTTACCGATACACATCAAATCTACACATTTGATAGAGGTGAAACCTGCATCGCTCTTAGAGTAACAGAACGAGTAGTTTTTACAAGTGCATCAACGCACCAGTTGCAGAATCAAAGTTCTAAAAGGAGTTCAAAATAACACGAACTCGAAAAGCAAACGCCCGCGTTATCGAAACGCGATTGAAACTGGAAAACACGGTTTTACCGGAGACTAGTAGGATATATTATTTCGACGAATCTTTAAATGGGAAACCCACTAGAACGCAATTATACGTTATCGGAAGGTATAACGCGCTTACGGATACCTAACAGGATCTTGACTAATTAATTGTCGTTTCAAAACAACTAGATTTACGTTGAGAAATTCTTAGAAAGAGTATTTATTATTAATTATGGGGAAGGATTCAACAATAGACATGGAATTTATACGAACGGATAATGAATTAACAAGGGATTTGAGTTGAAAATTATGGTAAAGTGAGCTTATCTGGACAGATACAATATATCGGGTATTGTTTGAGAATTTAATACTAGAAAAGGAATTTATGTAAATAAAATGATTAATTATTTCTAAAATGAACGTAACAAATTTAGCACCAAATTTGGAGGCATAATAAATTACACCTGGAGTTAACGTAATAATTGACTTCAAACGAGGAAAGCAATAATGCGTAACACAGTGGGGTACCTGACTAATACTAGATAGACCATTGGAGCGATGGATCAGGAAAGTATGTGGCGAAATATCACAAACCTGGTCTTGAGGGAATTTTGTCTCTTTGGTGCTGGAGAAACTGAGAGCACGAACCCTTTAATCAGTTATCTGTATTTATGGTCATAGTTGTAGAAACAGACGCGCTTTCATGGATTTGTTAGGTTGGGGCACGACTACTAATGTAAAGAATGTAAAGTATGTAGACTTAGCACTGTTATGTTTAATGTTCACAAGCAAACAAAATAAAAACAGTTTATAAGTACACAAATATACAAGTAAAAAGTGAAAATGAACAGTTTATGCAGTGTGAAGCACTTCGGAGGTCTTCGGTAATCTTCGTGATTGCTCGTGGAACCAAGTAGGAACTTAAATACTAAGTAAACGAGTATATACACAGCTCGGAGAGGTCCGAAGGTCTTAGGTAGTCTTCGGAATTCTTCGGAAGGCCTCGGGAGTTCTTGGTGAGGCTGAGTAGGAGCTTGAATTACGAAAGTATATTTAGCTTGAAGAGGTCTAGGCGTCTTCGGGACTCTTTGGAAGGCTTCGGAGTTTACTTGTGGAACAACTTGGAGTTATAAAGAATAATACAAGAACTATACATTGAACATACATACAATATTAAGGGGTTCAGAAATCTTCGGTAGGCTTCGGGATTCTTCGGAAATCCTCGGGATTGACTAGTGAGGTTGAGTAGAACGTGAATAAAAATAATTAGAAAGTTTATGTGGTTTGAAGAAGTCCAGACGTCTTCGGCGGTTTTCGGGACTCTTCGAAAAACTTCGTGTTTTACACGTGAGACAACTTTGAGTTATAAAGAATTAGGATATGTACACAGGAACGGTACATTGAACATATATACAATATTAAGGGAGTTCAGATATTAAACAGGCTATGGGGAGCACTGCGTGCTGAACTATGGCGATGTGCCCCAGGTACGGCGTCGGGCAGCGTAACTGGTCGGAAATTAAGCAGGCTATGGGAAGCACTGCTTGCTGAAGCGGTATACAAGCTATGGTGAGCATTGTAGTTGAGGTCTTAGGCTATGGTGAGCACTAAGTGTACTGAATTCTGCTGAATTCATAATCGTATTTATATGCTTTCTTCCCTGTGCAAGGTATGTTGAAAAAAGGTTTGTGGAATGGGCATTCAATAGATTGGCCACTTTTAGGGTAGCACAAAAAATGAGTTGGTGATCCTGATTTCCTATGCCTGTGTTCTATTTTTAGCACGTGTACTTTGATAAAGGATAACAAGGTCTTAAGCTTATTTCCCGACACGAGCGCCTGAAAAATGTTAAGCGAGTATTTTTTCAAAATACGCTCTCGTTCGGATGAGAGGTTAACTGTCTATGACGTGTATGTGTGTGTGTGTGTGTGCGTGCGCATGTGCGACGGTGTGGGTGGATGTGTGCGTTCGCGTACGTGCGTGTGTGCGTGTACGTGTGCACGTGCGTACGTGTGTATGTTATCACGCACGTTAAAAATTCCTGCTTTCGGACATGACAGAGAACCTGTTAAATTCTAGAATTCTAATGCAGAAAACCTGCCTCTTGGACGATGTAATATCTTTAAGTGAAGCTTTGGAGAATTCAAATTAACGGCAAGTATTGCAAAACTGTGGGTCTAAGACACCCTGATGTTAGCTGAAGAGTCGAGGTTGCTATTGAGCAGGGAAGAGTGCTTGTATTTGAGTAATGCTTCTGTCGCGGCTTGACAACTGTCTGAAGTCTAGACGGCTGTAAGCATTCTACTATGGCTTGTCCTTGCCATTGCATCTAGTGGATATTCATTTCTTTGGCTAATTTGGATGTGAAAACCATGATTGACGCACCAGGATTGGCGTAGTTAGCCGAGCGCGTCATATTTACAAAATCATCGTCATTGGAGAAGGTTCTTTGGATCCTCATCTTTGGAGAAACGTCCTTCGGAGTTGCAGAAGTTATCTTATTAGTTAAATTTGCTTTAAAATCTGTCAAGCTCTTCTCAATTTACGTTCGCTCCATTCATGCTTTTATAGGTTTCGGAAAAACTAAACACCCGACATTTGAAAATACCATCAGAAAGAACAAAAGGGCAAATCGCATTAAAGGTCTCTTGAGATACTGCAGTAAACATAGTGCAACCCCATAGAAAACACAAACATTGCGAGCTTTTTCTATATACGGATCAGAATTTCGTATAAGGTTAATTCTAGGAAACCCTACGGTGGAATTATCCGGTAACAAGGCATTCGCAGAGGCGTGTTAAATTTCATAGCAAGTGAAGTGAAAAATGAAATCAATTATCGGGTTTCAATTTCAAATACCTTCATTTAATTCTAATTTCTGTGCTATCGCTCAGTGCACTTGCAAACTGCTGAATTTTAAAAAGCTTTTCTGGTTGAGTTGTTCGCTGCTTTCGTTTTAATTGGAAGATGAAGTGTTTGTTGGTCTAGGAATTAAGACTAAAAAAAAAAAGCTTTTAAATCGAGTGAGGTTAAGTTCCTGGCAGTAACGTCTGGCGTTTTAGTAGCTGACTAAAACGTAATGTTAAAAGAAAAAGAATACTGTCAGAAACTCAAAAAGAATTAAAAGTACTTTTAAGCTGATCTATTGATAATTATGACTTAATCACGTCTAAATATACAACAAACTTCGGTGGGCAATTCTACCTTTTTTCATTTTTTGATATATTCTATTCTACATATGTATGTGTGTGTGTGCAATATATATATATATATATATATATATATATATATATATAATAGATTCTTTGTTTCTGGACGTTATTAATATTAAATTAAGATTCGATTTTGGGTTTTACTTCGTCCAAGTAAAACCCAAAATCGAATCTTAATTTTATATATATATATATATATATATATATATTACTATGATAATAGGGTTATTTAGGGGTACATGGGGTCAGAAGGGTCGCACACTACATGTAAATAGTACTAAAAGCTAGAACACTAAACAATTTTATCATGAAAAGTATGTAATTCGCAAATTATGCAAAAAACAAACATCTAACACACTGTATGAGGACCACTGTTAACTATAATTAATGCGGGGAAGCTCATTCTTCAATAATACAACCACATTCAGTAAAATAAATAACTCTGTACGCAATCAAATTCATTTTAAACCAGCAAAGCATTCATAAATTCTAAATAAATACTCATTAAGAGCATCGAAAGCTAGAAAATCATAATACGAATTCTGTTAAAATAAACACGCAATAGTGCAAGGAAATAACAAAGCATCCTTGCAATAAAAACACCTTTCAAAACAAACACGTTTCAGAAACACAGGATGTAAATAAACGCATTTCAATTTACGTCATTATAGAAATTTCGCATACGTGATTTTTAACATGAAGTAAATTCAAAACCCAAAAGATTATCTTAATAAAAATAAAAGCCATAAGTTTGTCTACGTGAGAGATCGAATTAAAATTTCCTACAACAAAACAAAACAAGACGGGTGAAAGTTCACGGGCTATAAGTAATCCACTATATAGAACTTGAATGCTACGTGACCGATAAAATCATTCAACCAGCTATTATCAAAATCATACCAGAGAAAGCCCCAGGTATGGACAATAACCTATAGCATGCCTTACACTTTGACCGAAGGACGCCGATAACCAATGATGTCAAATGGAGGCGTTGTTTTAAATACCATACAAATTTGATAAAAAGCCAGTCTCCCTTTAACCAAGAGCACGCTTCGTAGCGGTTCAAATTAGAAAATTACATAAAGTGAACATAGAAAAATTATTACATTTTGTGGAAGTCGTGATAGAAAAGTTTTGAAATTAAAATAATAGGGAAAATGTACGAGAGAAGTTTGCCGTTAACTGAAAAACGGCCCTAGGTAAAATACTAAATTACCACACCTAAATTGGTACATAATCTAAAATTTCAAATAAATCCGAATTTAAATCTACGCATAGAAGCACTAAAACGAATTATTGTTCTAAGCATTGAATGGGTGTTTAGCCAAGCGGTACTATAAAATCAACAAGTGAACTCAACTGAAAACAATGCAGGGGTACTGGTCAACAGCATGCAGCAGCAGATCCAAGAATATGGAGAACAAAAAGACACGCTAGGAAAACTACAGGGCAGAACATTATCTAATAGCATAAGGCATTATTTTATTGAACATTTGCATTTTTTTATTATATCAGAATATTTATGTAAAGGGTCATCAAAAATCTTTTTATACGTGAAAATTTACGTAGAAGGGAAAAGCCATTGAACATTCAAGGGTATATCCAATAGTATACAGTGTCATTTTTGCTGGCTTTAAACTGACTAAAGGGAGCTATAATTTTGGGAGATAAACAAATTGATATAATTATTACTTTGATTCAGGGGTTTATTTTGTCGAATAGTGGATCATATTATCAAGCTGTAATGTGTATATCATTTTTTTGTCATTATACAGATCTTCGTCAATTTTGTTTGTCACATTCAAGTAGGAAAGTGTTAGATAAAAAGGGGGGTAAATTCTTTGTCATCGTAACTCTGTGTGGATTAGACTGAGCTAGTCGAGGCATATTTAAATTTTAGGTTATTTAGAGACAGAGCGACTGAGCGGTGGCGGGTAGCAGGAAACTGAACGTTAATTACATCGTTAATTACAGCGTGCGGCATTATCATAGCAATATATATATATATATATATATATATATATATATATATATATTGCCGTGTAACTCCGCTCTGATTTAGTACTCTCTCAAAAACATTCGAGCCCTAACGTTGGGCCGTCATAAGATTGCCGTGGAACTCGGGTAAAATCCTCACCAACAAAAATATTTTCGAAAATTTTATAAAATTTTCAAAACTCGAAAATTCAAAATTAAATAATACAAAAAAAAAATTTCTTACCCGTTCTCCTCTCTTCCTCGGTTGAATGGCCTTCTTCAACTGCTTCCGGCTAGCTCATTTGGACCTTCTTTTGGATATCTATATTCACTCTCATATTCTATCATTCACGCACACTCCCAATAAAACCACAAAATACAACAAACATACAATCTTTTATTTATTACTATTTACAAAAGAAATTCAATATTGTCCATATTTCATTGTTCACGTTACACTTTAGTAATTTTATTTTGTAATGTCCTGTATTTTATTTTAATTTTCATCAAACACATAAAATGTACCTGGAGTAAATGGGCCTTGAATAATACCTTCTCTAAAATTCTTTCTTTATAATTTATGTATTTATTTTTTTAATCTAAGTAAACTCTGGGGTAGGGTGAGCTCATGATAACCCAGCTAATTATGTATAATGTATGCCCTTCTACTTTGCACCAAAAAAAACAAAGCCATGTACTCTTCACAAAAATTTCACGTTCTGATGGAACGTTTAAAAGCTTTATAGACGCCTTCAAATTTCTAGTTGAATACCATAATAAAGTTATTTACACGTATTAAGTTCAATACGTAAATAATCCACACTACCTTGAAAAACACTCTCATACGTCACCCAATATTCACAGTTTATAAGAATCACAATTTCAAATCGTTAGCTGGAAATTTCTAGACGATCTCCGCTCTGTAGATGATGGTAGGTATTTCTTCTATCTGGTCTGCAGGCCGTTGCTAGCTGTTACTAGACGAACTCCATCTAAGTTGAGCTGGTAACGCTGCCTTCACGGTGCAACCAAATTCCAAATTCCATTTCAATTATACGTCTTTCACAAATATTTACTGTAATCTACTTTACTTAAAGTCCCGACACGAGCTGGTTAAAAATTAATTATAGGTGATACCTCAATTAAAATTATAATCTCGGCACACTAACCGCGTACTAATCAAGAGGCTACCACTATACAATATAATTTAAACGATTTTATAATACTTACAACTCGTGTTGACTTTCATACGTCGTTTTGGACGATCGAAATATTAAGGGCTTTAATAAGGTTCTCGTAAACTATTTATATTGTTAGACTGACACCTCCTGGCCACGTTTATTCGAAATCTCCTGCTCACAACAACATATTCTCACAATTTTGCACTCACCCCGATTTTCAAATCCGCGAATTTCAGTACGTCGTTACAATATTTTCAGAAAATTACGCTACACTATCCTCGTGTTTATATCAAGTCAAACTAACATATCGACCAATCGTAGACCCACTGACGTTTCTCAAATACTTCCTATACTACCGTTGTCTCATGCTTATGCGTTTTCTACGTCTCCTTCTAACCTTGCTTGAGTGGTAGAAAATCAATATTCTTGTTTGTGCGCTGTCTACCACACGTGGACTTACTACGTGATTTAACTAACCCCTTATTTGCATTTCCCGCGAATATAAGCGACGGTTTACCCGATGTTCTCTGTAACCGTTTATTATCTACAAACTTTTAAGTAGAACTTGACATTTAGAAAATACGCAGGTATTCAATCGTAACGTTTTAAATAACACTTCTACGAGTTGGATTTTCCACGTATTTCAACCCTACTGATATATTTGTTTGATAGCAACGCGTCTTACCTTGGTATTATTGGGTTTTTTAAACGCTTCTATGCATATTATATATCAATAATCGTTCAATTAAATTCAATTTAATTAATAAATTAATGGCATTGGTTTCTACCATTTAATTTCTTTGCAAACCTACTAAATATTTATCATTATTTGTAAAATTTCGTTAATACCTGATACTTAAAAATGAATTAACTAATATAACTTTCGCGCGTAATTTCTGGTTGTTCCTTTATACAGGGTGTTTTGAAATTGCTTCGTTTATATTTATTTTTGATCTTTTAAAACCACTATAATATATATATATATATATATATATATATATATATATATATATATATATATACAGAAAGTAAAAAAACTTCTCTTTTATATATATATATATATCTTGCTGTGACGCCTAGCATTGAACGTCACTAAAAGAGTGCTGTGACAACGTCTTGCGCTATGAGAAGGGCCAGCTTTGGGCGTCGCTAATTTAGTGCTGTGATACAGATACAGCAAATTATAAAATTTAAAGATTCCGACTTACCGCCTTTCTAACCTTATTTTATGTAGCTAGATCAATGAAATTGACAGGGTTTACAAAATGGAATCAAACACAGCAATACTACAAAGCATCTATACAGTCTAAAATATTTTCTTTCATACAAAAGAATTTAGAACATTTACAGCAAAGTTTTTTTAAACATAATCTTATTCTTAACAAGTACTTAATTATCAAAAAATGTTCCTCACCTAATGTAGGTTTAAATTTACATAACTCAAATTTCTTGTCTTGTAGATAGTGTGCCTGGCTTTTTTTTATTCCCACGCTAGTAAGGTTTATTTTGCCCAAAAAAAAAACCTATAAAAAGACCAGAGTGTTTCGAACTCTGATCACAAACTTTCCTGGTAAAGATTCTTACAAAATAAATATTATATGATTAAGACTTATTCTATCTTAAACTAAATGACAAATACTCAAATATCAGTTACAAACAATATTTTAAAAAGTAATACTTGCAAAAATCCACAAAGCGCTTCTCCAATTCGTAATTAAATATTTTTTGCTTCTTGGCTTTATTTTAAATTGACGTTCAAATCCCAGTTTACAAAATTTTCATATTATTTACATTTCCATTTTAGAAACCAATGTGCATCTTCGGCTTAATTATTTAAGTTATTATGAATCTTTTAAATAAAAGTTCCGGTTTATATACTAAAATTATCTCTTTTCTAGAATGTACGAGTGATTATGATATATTTTACACCGTGATGAAGCAAGATTTCTGAGAAAAATTTATTAGCGTCGACTCGCGTGATTGATTTATAATAGTGACGTGCGCTCTCCGTCCTACTCTATGTCCCAAGGTTATTGTGTCGCATCGCATCTCTCCTACAGTAATTGTGAAAGCTAATAAATAATTCTTATCAATTTTATCGGTTTTCAACGTTCCTGCTGTTTCTTAAAATAAATGTTTATTCATTAATTAGGTACTTACGCATTTTCTATATTCCTCTTGAAAATTCGAGAACATGTTTTATTTAAAAAGGTTTTATGCTATACAGAGGGTAATTAATTTAAGCTTTGATTGCTTAGTCAACGGTATTTGCACATGCAGAAAGTCCCGCATCTTCATAATTGTAATAAAGGATTGGTTTTCACAGCAAAACGTGTTTTAATACACATTAAAATTAAGGCGTTATTTTTTTAACAAGAATGATATGGTTCCTACGCTAAATTATGCAACAGGAAATGTAATTTTTATGATAATTAAAAAGTGAAAATAAATGACTTTGCATTTACACTTGAAAATGATCGATTTGCATTCGCATTTAATGCGATTTAAGGTATCTTAAAAACAATTATTTTTATATATTCGACGTTATTTGCTATGTATTTACAATACGCTTATATCATACACCCTGCATATGTGTATTATTTATACACACGGAATTGCAGTTTTGCTTAGCAAAAAGTAAGCTTGTATTATACAGAATGTAACCATAAATTTTCGAAAATGGCTACTTTTTTCGGAATCTTTTATATCTTGATGGGATTTATTTGCAGACTTTGGGTTTCAATAACCTCTTGTGACCCCTTATTACGTCAATATATATTTATATATATATGTACACATATATAATATATATATATATATATATACATATTGCTGTGATATAGAAATAAACCTCACTTCCCTATACAACAAACACAGAATCTGAATTTAAGAATACACTTGCTCAACTATTTCAATCAGTAGAACATAAAAAGACTTCTACTGGTATAGATTAATATACTAACCTTTACTGAAACTTAGATATGTACAAATAATATAATATAAATGTTATCCGTTTTAAGTTACACCCGGAATAAACTTACGTTGAATTTCCAGGGTCAGGGTATACTCTCACAACCGTATTTGCCTTATTAAAAAATGTACCTTTCATCAAAGTTACGTGTAAATAGCCCATTGTTATATAAATAAATTTCCCAAGTAAAATTTTGAATTAATTAAACCTTAAAGCTACAACTTCTTACAATAAAATTATCAAATATAAGGTACGAATGTGAATATTTTCATAATACCTTTTACACAAAAAATTACAAATCTTAAAAATTAATCTGATCTTTGACCTATGCTGCCTTAAAATTATTTCAGACTCGCCAATTCTTAGTACTTTAAACGTTGAACACAGACTTGCGTCACAACGACATTGTTCCTTGAATAAAATTATGCAAAACCTTCACTAGGTCTAAGCTAAGGAAAGCCTATTTTGCAACGAATTATATTGGCGTAGAATTGATTTAATTAAACATAAGTTAAGCTGCACAAAATTCCAACAGGACTTGAACTAGGATTAGCGGTTGAACCTGTATTTCATGAAAATTTGAACAGAATTTGGAGTAGTATTTAAAGCTCCAAAACAATTCCCATCATGTAAACTAAAATCAACTAAATATAAACACTTTCGTAAATTACAATATTTGTACTAGATTTTATTGAACACAGTTATTTTAAATTGCTTCACTAGTTTGCAGAATAACAGGAATTCCCATTTTGAAGTCGTTTAAATAATTTCTAATTCAGATTACAAACAACATATCTTCAGAAAATCCACTTTATTTTCCGAGTACGAGACTTGTTACTAGTCATGTAATTTATTTAGATCGTAACTAACGTTTCAGTTGATAAAATATCTCATTCGTCGAGCGCTCTCATCATACAAAATCGGCCTCATTCGCTATACATAAATTCGAATCATTTTAATTATTAATTTTTAAATATTTTCATGCGCTCCATCAAAAGCTATTCAGTAACTATCTATCTATGATTGAATGTCGAATTACTTATGTTCAACGAATGACCCTCCATTATCTACCGGTTTTATATAATAGAATTCTAAATACATGATCGGTCTCGAACGTCTCAAAGACAAAAATAAAGTACAAAGAGAGGAAGGTAATTCACAACGTATATAGAAAACAAGAGACTGCATGTAATAGAAATAGATAATTAGGTAAGAGGATCTGAAATTAGTATGGGTTGTAAGACAAGTATGTGCTTTATCGCTAATAAGAGATGGTATTGTAATTCGTGAAGAAAAACTTCAAATGCTGAGGTGTGCGGATATATCAAAAAAAACAAATAAGAGGTTGGAAATATGCCAATTAAAATAAAAGAAGTGGCTATTTAGGTATAAAAGTCAACAACATCAAAACAAGGACAATGAGTTTTTGTAAACAGAATAGCAGCAACAAGATGAAAGTAAAAACTAGGGTCAGAAAAATTATAAGATGTAAAATAGTTTTGCTACTCTGGAAGTTGCATTATAAAAGATAATGGAAGAAAGGGGAATAGCACAGGAAAGGAACGCGCTTAAGGTGAAAGGCGAAACACTGAAATCTTGTATAGCTGAAGCTGTTAGGAATAGGTTATTTATTGAAAGCCTGTGCACACACATACAACTACGATGCGTTGTTGGACATTAGGCAACAAAGCTATCGGGGGGTTAAACGCAAATGATGCTTAAAGAGAATGGTTAAGAACAGCTGAAGAGATCAATTTAGTAACGATGGGATCTTAAAAATGGCTCAGGTACATGCTTATGGCCGATATAAACAATGTTTCCCATTGCTTTCAAATATAATTTTTTAGGTACTCCATACTTCGTCTGTGGCATTTTCCGAACGGATATTTTTCTCGAAAATTCTACTGAGCAAAAATCTAACCAAAGAACCCTTTTTTTATTAATTATCTAAGGAAGACTTAACAGATTCAGTTTCTTTTTCAATTTGATCGGAAAATGTTTAACAACCAAAATGGTTCTTCATTTTTTTAGCTTTTCCCTTCAACATCCTTTTTGACATCGATGTGGGATTGCATACAGAAAAGCTACTTAACACTAAAGTTGCATTAATTTTTCTTTGAAAATTATAAAACACTTTGCTACGTTGATTTTCAACATAATTAATAATAAACACGCTTTCGAATAAATTCCTTAACTCAAATCCCTTTTTCTTTTACAACGAAATTTTATTCTATAAATTAAATAGTCTATGCCTTGTTTTAGGTATCCCGTAACTCTTAAATTCTTCGACAACATCCTGTTTACAATATTAAGTACGCTTTCCATAAATTTTCATTTTGAATTTATTTATATCGAAACGACAAGTTTATGCTATAATTAAATAGTTTATGCCCTATTTTAGGTAACCTTGAATTTTTTAAACCTTCCGATAGCGTATAATTGCTTCTTAGGTGTTTTCCATCTAAACATTCGTCTACATAGTGTATTGAACTATGTGATAAAACCGTGTTTTCCAGTTTTACCGCACTTTGATAAGCTAGGATTTGCAGTTCAAATTCGTGTGGCTTGAACCATTGTTGAATTTGATTCTACAGCTGTACCTCGACGTGTTTCCTACATTTGTCTCCGTATTTCAAAAAGCGATGCACGTTTTTCTGTTCAACAACTAGGAGGTGACTTGCGCGTATTCGGTGAGTTTCCCCGCGCGCACCCATTCTAATCAGATTCTGTTTTTAGCTTTTTTAGCTGGAGGCCAAATGGGTTTTTTCTTTATGTAGAACAACTACTTTTGTCTGTAGACCAACTACTTTTGTCCGTGAACCAGCTGCCTTTTGTTTTTGTATTGCTGCCATAATTACGATGGCAGGGTGAATGAATCCTGACGACCATAACGTTGCTATGCTGACTCACCCCAGGTGGTTTGCAAGATACGCATCCCGACGCATTCGTTTTTTTTACGTACATCGAGGATCCTTATTTATCAGCGGTTGATGTTGTGAAACCAGTTCACCACCCATGTTTAGAAGCTAGCTTTGCTAGTGCTGTTGGTTATCTTTCTTTAATTCTTACTACACCTTGGTTTACATTAAATACTTTAATTTAACACACTTGCTATTGAGAAAATCTAAGCAATACTTTTTTTAATGACTTTTATTACCTGTTTGTTAGCTACGAAATGCGCACTTCGTGGATCCTTTATAAAATTTATTCTGTACAATATAACTTAAATTTAATACTTTTTCTTGAACTTGTGAATCAAGAAATTTTAATTTATTTTCAGTGTAAATAGCTAGTCGTGGGTGATGTGTTTTTTCCTTTCTGTTTGGTATGTAAACGAATCACCCCACTCTCCGCGGTGGTAGTTAGCCTGGTATTTACTATTCTTCCAGCTACGTCTAGGTACGTAGCAAACTTCTGACTTCGATATAGACAAATGGTTTATTTTTAAGTGTTATTAAAAGAAAGCACCACACTATAATTGATCATATTTTAAGGCATGACAAAATGGTTAGGGAAGCAATATAGGGCGATAAAGTAGATGGGGATGGTTTAAGTACCTAGACCACCTTAAAAAGGACGTAGGCAAAATAGTTCCAGCATACTGAAAGTGTTAGCTCAGGATATGAGTCTGTTGGGAGCTGCATCAAATATTGGCCTTGAAGTTGTGTTTGTTTGTTTGTTTGTGTGTGTGTGTGTGTGTGTGTATGTGTGTGTGTGTGTGTGTGTGTGTGTGTGGTGTGTTTATGTGTGTGGGAAAGAGAGAGAGCAGGGAGAGAGCGATACAAAGAAAGAAAGAGCACGATGATGCAAGAATGGGAGAGGGTGATCAATGGAGCCTGTGAGAGGAGGGGTGCGCGAAGGGGAGGAGGGGAGAGATATAAAGAAAGAGAGAGAGAGAGCGTGAAGGAGCGAAAAAAAGAGTGGGAGAGCAATGGCGGGTAAGGAGGGACGAGAGAGAGCGAGAGTGGCCGGGAGAGAGAGAGCGAGAGAAGGCGATAGAAAACGAAAGAATGATTTTACTTTAACCTAATTTGTTTTATTTTAAATTTGGATATTAAAAGTAATCTCCTTCTCATCGATTTTTTAGATTTTTTTAAATAAGTTTGCAGATTTTTTTAAGTTGTACAACAATTTTGAGTTCTTTCTTTAGGAATAACATTTAAGGATTTTTGGCAACCCGTTTTGACCTAATTTCATTTCTCTTTTCCAAGTATTTAGCTTTCTCTTGGTTAACCTGTTTTTTTATTAGCAGTGTTGGGTCGAGTGTTTGTACGGTTCTTCCCAAAGTGTGTAAAGCTCTGATTGCATTATTACGCTTCCCCTTTCTTAACGCGACACTTGCTCGAAAATTGACAGTAAATTTTTTCTATTTTGGGGAGAAGGACTGCATCGTAAAAATCCTGCTATAAAATCTCTAGAAAAACTTTAAAACGAACTCAAATACGATTGGATTATCCCTAAAAGTAGGATTTACTATTTTCCGAGATGAAAATCCTGGAGCAAAATGCAAGGGTTAAACTTGGATAAAAGAGCGTAACAAAATAGGGGCGATGTGATGTGCTTTTCTCATTTAAACTACTTCGACTAATAACCACATTAGGAAGTAAAATAGAACGCACAGGCAAATTTATCTCCAACACAAAAGGTCCTCTTTCGTGACAATAATTCGAACACAACGCAAAATGTTTCTCTTTTTTGTAATTCTCCTCCCAAGCTTTATAAAGTGCATCACAATTGATAACGTAAAAATTAGAGTCGGTAACAAAATACCCACTAAAAGTTAATCGAAAATATTCTTGAATAACCGACAATTAATATTTATATCTGGAATTGACAACGATGGTCAATGATTAATTGAACGATTTTAATTAAACTTAATTGTGCGGTAGAGTCTAGTGATCGCTGCTGGACTAAACATTCATCAACAACTTGATGCCAACAAACAATATAATGATGTGGATCTCAAATTGGGTTCGGTCTTGTCACTCCATCAAACTGCGAATAAATGCAACGATACCGTATGCTATTTATTAAAATAATGACATCTGCAACGTGATCGATTTAATGGCGCCTTTAATCAGAAAATTGTTGGACAAGCGTTGATTGAAACTCGTGACAAGTATTTGTTATATAATATAATCATTCAACTAATTCTCTTTGCAATCAGCTTTTTTTCTGAGAATAAATGTATTGAGAGGTATTGAGTTACTGTCACGTTTTCGAACACGCTTCAAAATCGAGAACTGCTTGTAATTCACGAAAAAAATTAATTAAACTTTACGATCCAGTTACTGCTAGTAAGTTTTTCTTTATTCAACACCACATCGATGTCAAAACAGCAAGTAAAACTAATTTGAGACAAAAGCAAAGAAGCAAATATGGAAAACCATTTTGGTTGTTAAACATTTTCTGATCTTAATAAGAATCGAAACTTAGCCTGCTGGCTTTTTCGAAGAAAAAAGTTCTATAATATTTTTTATCTCCAGGTTTATTGAGAAAAATTCTCTAGAAAAAGTCCTAAAGGTGAGATATGGAATACTTAAAAAATTATTGAAAAGAAACCTTTCTAAAAGCATTTGGAAACCTTGTTTACATCGATCATTGCCATGTTTATTTTTCTCAGTGCTTGCATACTTAACATACGGCTACATGAAGCACATGAACATTCTGCTCGTAACAGATCATGCCGTGCATATAATGTTTTAATTCAGCTGTCAATTTGATACTCGTACTATACAAGATTTTTTGCCAAAAGTTTCCATATACAATAGAATTGCCTTCAGCTTTTCCAAAAATGTATTTCGTTCTTCCATTTATCTTTCTCATTCTTTTACCCATTCTCACTCTATTTTGCATCATTGATTCATGTGCAGCTCTTTTCTATGTCTTTATACGTTTCTACTCACTACCGAACTACATCGTTTTAACATGACAGTCCATATTTCTAATACCTCCAATCGTTCTTCTGCTCTTTTAGACTTCTAACTTCGCATCAACACAGGGCTGTGGACCTTAAAATTATATATGCATTCATCTTTTTTCGTATTCTATTATTTTCACATAACAATCTCTATCTTTGTTTAACAGATTCTTTCGCCATTACTACAAGTGACAATACATTCGACTTCAGTTTGCCTTACAAGAAACCCCAGGTCTTTTTGCTCCACACAGACTCTTTTTACTCGCATCACCAAAATCTTCTGCTTTTTACATGATGGTTCTTTTATTTTATTCATATTGCTTAGGTGCCTTTGATTTCTTTTTTATAGGGGTTGCTTTTTTAGAATCTAGGACTATATCCCACAACTGTTTGTATAGCATGGAAATTTCGATTTTAATTGTATGGTGATTCCTATTATTGTTTCTACTTTCTATCTCTGTAGTCAATTTACTTTCGGTTTATCCTCGCTTTGTAAGAAAGAATTGCAAGTCTCTTCCGGAGCTTTAATTATTGCACGAAGATGGATATAGAAGAGCTACAATATAGTTTATCTGCGCAAGTCTGCCATATGTCTATAGATGAGCACTGTACAGTTGTAGGGGCTTCTAAAGCGTTTCCCACTGTGACTCATGTTTTAGGACACTCATCGTATGAGCTATAAGAGAATTAAAATGTGACGCAGTTATCAATCATGTTTTGGGTTTTTGTGTTTGATCTTCAACGATAGAGATCTGTTTTGCCCTATCTCTAGCAATGAAAATCGGCAGTTAAAGAAGAAGAAACAAGTGCGCCGGTTGCTATCTTTTGTATAGTGTTGAGCTATCTTGTTAAAGATGGGTAAGTATTTGCTCTTTCTTTACACGGTACTTATATACGATAACTTGTCGGTTCTTTTGGGCATTAATCGGCAAGCTTTTCAACTCCTTGGGATTCTTGATCTACCTATCAGTTTCCAGGATGTACTTATTCCCAGAGTTGGTTTCATGTAATGGATCGGCAGTATCGAATACCACCTTCTCAAAGGGCTCCCCGCGTTGTACTGCCTCATTTGAGCGTTTTCCAATGGTGCACACAGCTCACACTTAGGGACCACTCTTTTACATCGTTCTTGTATACTATCCAGTAAAATTTTGCTCGGACTTTTCCAGGGCCTTCTTAATGCCGAAATATCCTCCCGAGATCCCATTATGTGGACGTCCTGAAACCTCCGACACTTGGCTTTTAGGAATCACCATCTGAAGCTTACTCACGGATCTATCTCCATTCTCCAAGGATCGCACCAGGATCCCATCCTCTACTTTCAGGGACACCAACGACCTCAGGGTGCTACTCAACGGGCTATTGTTTTGCCAGGATGAACATTCTTCTCTGGCATTCCAATCCAGAATGACTGACACCTAGGTCTTTGTCCTTCTCCTGTTCCGTTCGCAACAGTACTGGCTGCCAATAATCGTTAACAACTGTACCCCGACCAACAAGATCACATTTTACTTGCGCGACGCGGACGACCAATTTCGCCTACCGCCCCGTTCCGTCGACCTGCCTCTATTAATTTCAAGTCCTCAAGTCCTTTTTAAGCCGTTTACATAGGTTCTGCATGTGCGTAAATCCGCGGTTCTGGAGTCGTGGTCTCTTTTTCGCAGACTGCTGGTCACGTGATACCCGTCGAATTATTTCCTCCACGCTCTGTAGCTCTATTGCTCTCAAGAGCGTCCTACCTTGCTACAGATTAAACATGTTGCTTGCTTTGCCGCCTTGAACTTTAGGGCAGTAGCCAACGCATCATGTAAAGTCTTTGGAATAACCAACCGCAGTGCTTGCTCGATCTCCTCGTCACGTATTCTATCAATGAAGGTTTGCACTGCCACCAACTCTAGAAAACCATCCGGTGCCAACCTAACAAGGACATTTGTCGTTCGTTTAGAGAATAAGCGCTGGTTTACAAAGATCAAAAAATGTTGGACCTATTTTAAACTACCTCTAAAATTAAAGGTAAGCCATTCTTTGCTTAATTATTATTCTTTCATTATTGAAAATTCTGTGTAAAATTACGCCCTCTGGTTAACTAAGCTTCAAACTAAATACGTTTATCTGTAATTGTCATTTGATAAGTAATATGTTTTTCTTTTATTCTTTTGCAATCAAAATGTGGCCCTAATGCACCCAAAAATTCAAGTCTTTAGCAAACAAAAAGTTAAACGCAAAGTATTTTAACTGGTTCCAAATTAATGCTCAACTAGCATTAATCACGTCCACATATTCAGTTCCTAATCAGTCCTACACCTTCGTATTCTTCTGTTATGTCCATATTGCGTGGTAAGAATAAAATCGGAGCATCAGAAACTACAAGCATTTTAAACCAACTGGTATCAAGTAAAAACCTTCACTCAAACTTTAAAATTTATAATTTTTTAAAACTTAATGTTGTTTTATTGCGTCGAGCGCCCTAATATGCTCAAAAATTAAAGTTGCACCCTAAAGCATTCCAGAGATGAAATCAGAAAATTAAACACAAAATTAAACTATTGAAACCCAAATACAAGCCTTGCATAGGAGAAAAACTATAAGTTTTTTAATTTTCTTCTGCCACTGTTGCGCCCAAGATGTGCCCAAAAATTCAGGTCAATTGCATTAAAAACAATTTATGAAATGAAATTGGTTTATGCCAAGTTCACGCTCGGTCAGCAATGACCACATCATACTTTAAAATATTCTAAGTATTTCTTTTTGCTCTTTTGTCACGCCCAAATAACGCTATTATGTACCGTAAGGAACAACTCGTATCATCGAAATTAAAATAAAGAATAAGCAATAAAATCTGATTGGTATCAAATAAGAGTCTTGCACAAAGAATGCTAAGATTTAGAATTGTTTAAAGATTTTCTGTTTTAATACGTCAAGGATGACCTATTTCCATCCAAAATATTCAAATTAGGTGCTGATGTACCCCCAAGAGTCACAAGTTATTACGCGTCATTTTGATGAGTATGAAATTCCTTTTACTATTTAACTTTTATATGTAGCTTCATTATTAGTTTGTTTAAATTAAGCACTTTTTTTTGAACATTTACGCAACTTCTTATTGGAAATTGTACGTTAACTGTTAACAGTTGCCTGATATTTTTTGGCCAATGATAAAGAACTGTTTTGGGAGCGTAATCTCGTTCCCTTGAAGTCAACTGTACTGAACTGAACACTTTTTCCCGGTATGCCCTAATGCACCATCAAATTTGAATTGTGTCTTATTGTACCCTAAAGTTCAAATCAACGCAATTAAAACCAAAAGTAAATTATAGAAAATCAGATAAAACATAGCTATAAAACATTAAATTTAAATCAAGTTCTTCAAAAATTTTCTATTATTCTCAAGCGTTAAAAAATACGCCCTTGTGAACTCTGAAATCAAACCACCAACAACAAAAAATTATAAACAATTTAAATTTGGCCGCTGACAACTTTATGTTTCTCGGTAGCAGTTGCAGCGAGCGAACGTGTTTCACAGACTTCCTAAGTTTAACAATTATAAGAAAGTTTTTACATAGGGATTTTTATTTTTTTTTTGTTTGGAGTATTGTTTTTAATTGTGTGCTTTAATAATACTGTGCGGCATAAATTTCTTGAATGCGGGATAGTGAAATAAAATCACAAAAAAATATTATTTGAAGAAATAATAAATCAAGCGTTTTACCCTAAATTTTAACTAAAATTGACATTTAAACCTAAATAAATTTAATAAATAAAATCTTTTGGCTTAATAAACAAAAAAATCTAACAAATCAGGACCTAATAACTTATTTTAAAACCGTTTCAAAGGCGTCTGTGATAAATTTGGAGTTTTTATTGCTAAAAACCGTGTAAAAATTGCGTAAAACTCGCAAATAAATTCTAAAATTTGGCGTAGTTTGTGGTAGTGAATAAAGAATCTTTAAACTAAAACCTACGCTCTTTTTGAATAAAATAAAAACGGCAATTTCTGCTTTATAATTAAATAAAATTATATAACTTTCTAGTATACGTGTACTAAAACGTTTCTAAAATTGAATTTTCTTTATAAAACTTTGTGCAGCTGTATCACATTGTAGCATGCGATCGAATAAGCAAACATTCAGTTGGTTTTCGGTGCCACATTCCTTCATCGCGATTTCGACTCGTCCGTTCAAATAATTCAGTTTGAACAAACCAACAAACAATAGAGGATGTTACGAATTCCAATTCCTGAAGCGTATTCGCTGGTTTAAATTAAAAGTTTGAACTTAGAATAAGTAAACAAGCATATGGCAGTTTACAGTTATCAGTAATTGAGGTACTTTTATTGAGAGATAGCGGTTTATTTATTAGGGTTGCAGTTGTTTGAGAAATAATTCAGTGCTTTTAAGTTTGCTTCGGTTGAGCGTCGCGACGACTGCGAGTTGCTTATTGAGCTTAGTATATAGTGTCGTGTCTCTTGTCAGTTTTTTTTTGTACGTTGTTTCACCAAATTTTGTGACATGGACTACTAGTCCAAACTGAATGACGAGTTTGAAAATAGTTGAAAACCTTCATAAATGATATGAAGATCAACGTCTAGAAAATAACGGGATTAAAAATTCAATTCAATTCATAAAGTAAACAGACTGATAGACGTGGGCACGAAATGTGGGGAAGTAAAGGGAGGTATAGCAAATGGCCAAAGAAGTCTTTAACAAAAAATAGGTATTCTGCGGATCACTAAATAAAAATACGAAAAAATATTAAATGTTTTGTGTGAGCTACGTCTCCGTATAGATGTGTTACTTGGCCATTCAGAAAAGTAGAAGAAAAATTACCACAGACAGTTGAATTTAGAATTTGCTTAAAATTGATGTTACGATCGTCAAGAACAGTTACAAACAATGAAATTCTACAAAATGGAAGAAGAGATACAATAATCTTAAAATATATAAAGAAGAAAAAGAGCAGTCTGGGTAGGACTCCAATATGTGCTAGTTCAATGCGTGAAAAGATGTGATAGAAATGACTGTCGGTATAAATTTCTCTATGTGATACGAATTACTGTAGTGATTATACACCAAACTATCGAAGATTTGAAGAGGGGGATGATAGTTAGTTGTTTATATTCGAGTGTAGAGGACGTTTGTATATATTCATACACTATGATTCCCATATAATTCAAGATGTTTGTTGGTTGTTTTGCAAAGAGAAATGCGTCAGTCTGACGAGCTGCAAATACAGCGAAACCGGTCATTGGCTTTTCTTTTTGTAAAATAACCAACAAATTTAATTTTCGTTCACTATACCTGAACTACTCATCTCCAGAAAAAATTACGTCACCATTAAACTGGAAGCACGTTAGCTACTGTCAACTGAGATCCCTAACAACATTGGGTGTAGGACTTTCCTAGAAGATCCGCTAATGTTATAGTGGGTAATAGGTCATTTGTTATTCCCACCTTATATGCGTTAGAATTTTAATTGATTAAAGTAAAACTATTTATGGTAACCGTAAATAAATAAATGTTAGTGATTGTTGGTTTCTGATGGCGAGGAGCATGAACAGCAGTTGTCACTGGGCCCTAGTCATCACCGAATTCAAAAGGTATTTTTACAAATTTTTAGGCGCATTTTGAGCCCAGAAAAATTCTCTTGTTTTCAAACTTAGGGACCATTGTTTTGTCAATTTTGCGCGCCTATAAATGTTTGTTTTCTAATCCGCTCAATTAATTATAAAGCGATTAATGTTCCTTATCTCCTTAATGCTTTAAATTAGTTGATATCAAAACCTTTCAGGGGTTTTTGGCTTTTCATCTCTAAAAGATCTTCCAATTTAAATCAGACATACCACATACACAGGCTCTTCTTTAAAGCAATTATTAACATAATTACACAGTTTATTTGTGTCTCAAATGTGGGTACGTAACTGTTCGTGACGTCACTGAGTATTTATACTCAACACTTGATCCTTGGCCTTCGCCTCTTTGTCATGCAACAAAACTATTTAAGTTGAACAAGTGGGTTTGGCTTCTGTAAATCTCCTAGAAACATAAACTGGAACTCTTTCAGCACATTTTATATATTTATTGCTTTATTCATATTAACGTAAGCAGCACACACATTTACATATGAATTCATCAGGAAGAGAGCGCAATTCATCGGATTTCATAATCACATATGAAACTTGCATGATGCAAAGGGTTGGTCAGGGGTGCACTTGTACCTTGTCGAGGACATAAACAAGTGGACTCTCAAATAGTGACGTCATCCGCAGAAACGCCGGAAGTATGGTGACGCCTATACAGAACCAGACATTTCGAGGACACTTAATATTTGCCAACCCTTATTATCTTGTGTAAAAGGTTGTGAAATACGGGGGAGTTTAAGTTTTTATGCGTTGAGGGAATTGTCGTTGCTTTCATGCATGATTTTCAAATCTCTTGTTACGCAAAAATCTCAAAATAGCCTGGATGTAA